>JAPXFY010000034.1:21024796-21034796 GCA_030674185.1 Monoplex corrugatus
TGTACAACTGACTTCCTGTCATTTCTCAGTGTGATCTGCACTTAACCCTTTGATTCCCTCACCCTTTCCACCAGCTGCGAAACATTAACCCTTTGACATCCTCAATCTATCCACCAAGCACAAACAAATAATCTTCTCTATCCATAACTCTGTCAACCAGCTGTAAAATCTGAACCCTTTCACTTCTTTGCCTATCCACTAGTGCAAAAACTTAACCCTTTGATTCTTTTACCTTATTTACTAGCTGCAAATAAAATTGACCGTTTGACTTCCTTACGTAATCCACCAGGTTTCTGCAGGAAGCTGGTGTAAAGGGCAAGAATAAGAAAAGGTTAAGTTTTTGTTTTTGCTATCATGACCGATGACACCAGAAACAGGTGGGTAGGGTAAGGATCTAGGAGTGAGAGGGTTAAGGCTTTGTTTTGCTATCATAGTTGATAATACAAGAAGCTGGTGGATAGGGTGAGATGAGGCAGTGAAAGGGTTAAGGTTTTGTTTTACTATTATGACAGATAATGCAAGAAGCTGGTGGATAGGGTGAGATGGAGTGAAAGGGTTAAGGTTTTGTTTTACTATCATGGTTGATAATGCAGGAAGCTGGTGGATAGGGTGAGGGAGTGAAAGGGTTAATATTTTGTTTTGCTATTATGGTTGATAATATAGGAAGCTGGTGGACAGGGAAAGGGAGTGAAAGGGTTAATGTTTTGTTTTGCTGTCATGTTTGATAATGCAGGAAGCTGGTGGATAAGGTTAGTGAGTGAAGGGGTTAACGTTTTGTTATACTGTCATAGTCGATACTACAGGAAGCTGGTGGACAGGGAAAGGGGTGAAAGGGTTAATGTTATGTTTTGCTGTCATGGTTGATAATGCAGGAAGCTGGTGCATAGGCTTAGGGAGGGAAAGGGTTAAGTTTCTACTTCGCTATCATGGCTGATACTGAAGTTGTGGCTAAGATGAGGACTAAAAGGGTTAAGGTTTTTTCTTTTTTTGCTCTCATGATTAATGATACAGGAAGCTGGTGGACAAGCTAAGGGAGTGAAAGGGTTAAGTTTCTACTTCGCTTCCATGGCTGATAATGAAGGGAGCTCGTAGACTGAAAGGGTTAAGGTTTTGTTTCACTGTTAAGGCTGCTACTGCAGAAAACTGGTAGACAGTGTGAGAAGATGAACGTTTTTGATTTACTGTCAATGGCTGATCGAGCAGGATGTTGGGGGACAAAGTGAGGCAGTGAAAGAGTTAAATGTACAACAGTTAAGAAGTAGTCGCCGTCCAATGACCCGAAGGTCGTCAGGGAGTGAGGTGGTAAAGGCCGCTGTGATCAAAGGGATCGATCAACAAAGCATTGACTCTACCCTCTCCATGAACAACTTTGTTTCTCAAACTGCCAGATCTTGCTACTATCACCTCCATCGTATAAGCCTGATCAGGAATATCTCTCTGTGGAAACAACTGCAAAACTCGTTCTCTCCTTCATAATGTCTCGCATTGACTATTGCAATTCACTCCTGTCCGGTCTTCCTGCCTCCGCCACTCACATCCTACAGCGCATTCAAAACAATGCTGCACGCCTTGTACTCAAAAAGAAAAAAGCTGACCACATATCTCCTCTCCTGGCACAACTTCACTGGCTCCCTGTATCAAAGCGCATACAGTACAAACTAGACACCATGTGCTACAAAAGCCTCAATAACGCAGCCCCGATTACCTGTCAAGCCTACTTGAGATCTATGTTCCCTCACATACCGTCCGCTCTGCCTCCGATCCTCTGACTTTTCGCTTTCCACGCACTAAGCTCATAGGTATTATGGTCCACGAGCCTTCTCTGTTTCTGGTCCGCTCTCCTGGAACAAACTCCTCTCTCAGTCCTTCAGCAACCTACTTTTGTCTCCTTCAAGTCCGCTCTCAAAACTCACCTTTTCTCCTCTGCATAAAATCCTGACCTCACTCAATCCCCTCTGCAGCCTGTCTCCACTCGGAGGGGAATCACATTGCAATATATAATTGTATATAATATGCTCTCTATAATTTTCCATTGCTTTTATTCTTTCTCCCCATTTATAGCCGTGCGTGTGTGTGTGTGTGTGTGTGTGTGTGTGTGCGCGCGCGCGCGCGTGTGTGTGTGTGTGTGTGTGTGTGTGCGTGAGTGCGTGTGTGTGCGTGCGTGCGTGTGTGTGTGTCTGTTTCAGCGCTTAGATTTGATTTTATCAAGATTTTGCGCTATATAAATATTGTAATTATTATTATTATTATAAAGCATGTACTGTTGAAAGCAGGAACATTACCAACCAACAGCAGCAACAACAACAACAAACAACACAGTAACAACAACAACAACAACAACAGTAACAACAACAAGCTTGGACCCTATGTCAATGTTGCAATGGGTGATGTTTAACGATTCAAGAAGTATATGAAATCATACATCTATTATTAAGTAATGAATACAGCCCCCCCCCCCCTCTCTCATCCCCCCCACCAGCCCAACCCACTCACGCGTATTTACACAAATGGGATTTGAATACATACTCCACAAAACACGTACATGTACGCATATGAATATGCATAAACGTACAAACTGAAAAAACTCGCTCATTCACACACACACACACATGTATACATATATATATATATTTATATACGTGCGCGCAAATACACACACACACACACACGCGCACACAAACACGCACACACACACAAACAAACACACAAATACACACACACACACACACACACAAAACACACACACACACGTGCACACAAACACACACACACACACGCACACACACACACATACCCACCCACTCCCCAACACACACACACCACATCACAGTTGAAGAAGAACGATCCTGACAGATGGCTTGAAGCAAACGATCGCTACAGCATGTCTAATGTGGACAGGCAGTTCATTCTGCAGAACTTGACCTTGATAAGCGATTTTGCCATGGCAGTAACCAGGCTCTCTGCCTGGGTTGTCATTGTTAAGAATGTCGTCAGGACACTAAGGACCTGTCACAGCGACAGATGCTAAGCATGGAGAGGACAGGAACCAGAAAAAAAAACCATGAAGACAGGGCAGACACACAGACATACAGACACATAGACAGACAGACATACAGAAACACAGACAGACAGACATACAGACACACAGACTGGCAGACAGGCAGACACACAGACACACAGACTCACAAACACAAAGGCAGACAGACACACAGGCAGACAGACACACAGACACACAGACACACAGGCACACAAACACACAGACACACAGACACACAGACACGATGACACACAGACACACAGACACGATGACAGACAGACACACAGACACACAGACACACAGATACACAGACACACAAACACACAGACACACACAAACATACAGACATACACACAGACGCGATGACAGACACACAGACACACAGACACACAGACAAAGACACAGACAAAGACAGAGACAGACAAAGACAGAGACAGGGACAAGGAGAGAGACAGAGAGAATGAGAGGCACAGAGACAGACAGACAGGCAGACAGACAGACAGAGAGACAGAGAAAAGAAGGAAAGAGAGATTTGGAACAAGAGACCTGGCCTGACCACACATCATTCAGTTTGACCATTGCTGAATTTAATGGAAAGTCGAGAAAACACACACACACACACACACACACACACACACACACACACACACACACACACACACACACACACACACACACACACACATACACACACACACACTCACACACACATCACAAACGCACACACACAACACACACACACACACACAACACACACACACACACACACACACACACACACACACACACACACACACACAACACACACACACACACACACACACACAACCACCACACACACAACACAACACACACCACACAAACACACACAACACACACAACACAGCATCCACAACACACACATCATAAATGCATGGGCAACACGCTCAAACGCTCTCGCTATTCACACATACACACACATACATTACATACACACACAACACACCACCATACACAAAACACATGTAAACATATATGTATATATGTATATCTAGATACACATACACACACATACATGTATACACACACACACCTTCCCCTCTCTCTGTGTATGTGTATGAATATAGATGGATAGATAGATGGATGGATAGATAGATAGATAGATAAATAGATGGACAGATAGATGGATGGATAGATAGATAAATAGATAGATGGATAGACAGATAAACAGATAGATAAATAGACTTATAGATAGATAGATAGATAGATAGATAGACAGATAGATAGATTGTAGATAGACCTATAGATATATAGACTGACAGACAGACAGATAGATAGATAAATAGATAGATAAATAGATAGATAGATAGACAGGCAGATAGATAGATAGATAGATAGACAGATAGATAGACAGACAGACAGATAGATAGATAGATAGATATATAGATAGATAGATAGATAGATAGGTAGATAGAAGATAGATAGATAGATAGATAGACAGATAGATAGATAGATAGATAGATAGATAGACAGATAGATAGATAGACAGATAGATAGATAGATAGACAGATAGACAGATAGATAGATAGATATATAGACAGATAGATAGATAGATAGATAGGTGGAAGAAAAAGACTTTTCTGAGTCCTTTTCTCACACGGAGCAGAGCAGTAGGGAAGTTTCAGTCTTTTTCTCCTAATTTTTATTTGGTGTGTGTGTTTTGTGGTCTTACGCTTGACAAAGGCCAGTTGGCGGAAAATTTACGCCTGTCTTCTCTGGTTGTATTAAATACGCATCGTGATTCAGTTTTCGTGTTTTTTTTCCTGGTTCCTGTTTGCTTGAACGCAGGCAGTCACATTTGTTTCGGATGAGGACAGTTCATAATTGTGTTTAGGTTGACTAGAAAGCCAATGCAATGATTTATAGGGGGGGAAATAAAAGTGGGGAAGAGGGAGATGCTCGTATTTTGGAAGATTCATAAAGTAGCTAAGCACCAATATTCTGAACTTTCTACAGCCTATAGAGAAGGCACTCTGGAAGACCAGCCAAGAGTGTGTTGCAGTACTCAACCTGAGAGACTATAATTGAACAAAGTACTTTAGTAATGGCATAAGAGGAATGATAATGCTGAACAGCATTGATTTTTTACTGAGTTCTGACAGACCACTTTGCAAATGTTGGATCTGCACTTAAAAAAAAAAAAAGATGGTGTCTGATCGAATACGACGCCAAGATTATGCTTGTGTTTCGAGAATAGATCATCAGTGCTATTGATAGTTTGAAGACAAGACCATTTTTAGAGTTTTGAAAGAAAGATGGTATCGTTTTATGTCCCGAATCTGTTGAGCTGGAATTTGTTCTCTGTCTTTCAAAAGGACACATTTCAGTGGTAAAAATAGTTTGATCTAGATCTGTCAAAAATGGAAATGAAAGCACACAACACCCAACTGATTCCTTATCTTAATGGCTGTATGAATATGCATATTGAACCTTGGGATCAATTCAGTGCTTTTTCTACGTTTTATTGTCGAAGAGGATTACGTTTGTCATAACCATCTGAGAATAATGTGTAACAGTCTGCTATCGTTATGTCCGGGTCATGAAAATTGTAAATGTTATCAAATGAACACTTACTAAGACCATGGGGACAGAGATTGGGAGAGGCAAATAGAAAGAAAAGGAGAGACAGACAGACAGTGACAGAAACAGACAGAGAGACAGAGACAGAGAGACAAACAGACAGACTGGGAAAAAGACAGAGCCAGGGACAGAGAAAGAGACAGAGAGAGAGAGAGAAAGAGAGAAAGAGAGAGAAAGAGAGAGAGAGAAAAAGAGAGAACGAGAGAGAAAGAGAAAGAGAGAGAAAGAGAGAAAAAGAGAGAAAGAGAGAGAGAAAGAGACAGAGAAAGAGAGAGAAAGAGAGAGAGAAAGAGAGAGAGATACAGAGAGAGGGTGGGAGGGAGGGAGAAGAGACAAGGAAAATGGGAAAGAGAGGGATGGTCTAACTAAACATGATTCAGATTGACCATCGCCAAATGTGATGGAAATCTGAGAAAACACACAGACACACAGACACACACACAGATGCACACACAGACACAGACACAGACACACAGACACACACACATGTATATATATATATATAATATAATATCATATATATATACATATATATTATATATTTATATATATATATATATATATATTATATATATATATATAGAGAGAGAGAGAGATAGATAGATAGATAGATAGATAGATAGATATAGACATATATATATATATACACATATATACACATGTATATACACACATATACATATGTATATATGTAGATGTGCACATATACACGCACACATCTATACACACACATGCACAGACATACACGCACATACATACACACACACATACACATACACACATATATGCACACAAACACACACAAAACGCACACACACAACACACACACAATACACACACACGTATACACAAACACACACACAACGCACAATCACTCACACACACACACACACACACACACACACACACACACACACACACACACACACACACACACACACACACACACTCACTCACTCACTCATTCACACACACGCACGCACACACACATATACACACACACAAACATACACACACAGAACACACACAGACACACACGTGCACACACACACATACACACGCACGTACACATATACACACACAAACATACACACACACACACACATACACACGCACGTACACATATACACACAAACATACACACACAGAACACACACGCACATATACACATGTATGCACAAAAACATACACAACAACAAGACAGACAGTGAAAGAAAGACAGAGACACAGAGACAAAGAGAGAGAAAGACAAAGAGAGAGAAACAAACAGACAGACAGACGGGCAGACTGACAGACAGAGTCAGAGAGACAGAGACAAAAACAAAGAGAGAGAGGAGAGAGAGTGAGAGAAGGAGAGAGAGAGAGAAACAGAGAGAGAGAGAGAGACAGACAGACAGAGACAGAGAGACAGAGAGAAAGAGAGAGGTAGGGAGGAAAGGAGAGAGAGAAAGAGAGAGGACAGAGACAGAGACAGAGAGAGACAGAGACAGAGAAGAGAAAGAGAAAAAGTGAGCCTGAGACAGGCAGAGAGACAGAGAGAGAAACAGAGAGAGAGAAAGAGAGAGACAGAGACAGAGACAGACAGACAGACAGACTGAGAGAAACAGATAGAGAGAGAGTTCAGAACGAGACAAATAACCCTCCACCTGGACAAACACTACACATGAACATCATTTACCACTGAACCCTGCTATGACCAGTTACCGTCATCAAAAAAAAGAAAAGAAAAAAAAAACCTGCCTGTGCTTGCTTTACCAAGGGGATAAGGAAGAGTATACATGTCTCTGCAGGTTTATCAGACAAGTTCACACGAGGGCGTGGGCACGTGAGGTCTAGCAGGAATTAGTTAGAGGTTAGGGGAAGAGAATCCAAACTCCACTACAGACGGTTTATTGACTTAAGGCTCAAATCCCAAAGTGAAAGGAATTTAGTATGTTGGGAGATATAGGGAGAGAGAAAAAGATCGAAATCCAGACAGAAAGAAAAAGAGACAGACAGACAGACAGACAGAGACACAGAGACAGACAGAAAAAAACAAAGAGAAATTGAAAGACAGAGAGATAGAAAGAGAGAGAGAGAGAGAGAGAGAGTGAGTCAGACAGACAAATGACAGACAGACGACAGACAGAGACAGGAGACGAGCAGAGGAGGGAGGACAGAGAGACAGACAGACACAGAGAGAGAATGAGAGAAAGGGAGACAGACAGACAGACAGACAGAGACGAGAGAGAGAAAAAGGAGACAGAGGACAGAAGAGAGAGAGAGAGGGAGAGTAGAGAAGAATGAGAGAGTGAGAGAGACAGAGATACAGAGAGAGAAAGAGAGACACAGAGGACAGAAATGAGAGAGGGCAAGAGCGAGAGGACAGAGAGACTGAGAGACAGAGAGAAAGAAAAAGAGACAGACAGACAGACAGACAGACAGAGACACGAACAGACAGAAAAAAAGAGAATTGAAAGGCAGAAGATAGAAAGAGCAGGAGAGAGAGAGAGGAGAGAGAGAGTGAGAGAGTGAGTGACAGCAATGACGACAGACAGACAGAGAAGAGAGACGAGAGAGGGGGGAGACAGAGACAACAGACACGAAGAGATGAAGGAAGAGGAGAAGGAGCAGACAGACAGACAGACAGAGACACAGAGACAGACAGAAAAAACAAAGAGAAATTGAAAGGCAGAGAGATAGAAAGAGAGAGAGAGAGAAGAGAGAGAGAGAGAGGAGAGAGTGAGTCAGACAGACAAACTGACAGACAGACAGACACAGACATAAGAGGGAGGGAGACAGAGAGACAGAGAGAGACAGAGAGAGAAGAGAGAAAGAGAAAGAGAGCAGAGAGAGGACAGAGACAGAAAAAGAAGACAAGACCAGACAGAGAGAGAGAGAGGGGAGAGGAGCAGAGGGAGACAGAGAGACAGAATACGAGAAAGAAGAGACAGACAGACGAAGACAAGAAGAGAGAGACAAAAGAGAGACAGAGAGGCAGAGAGAAGAGAGAAAGGAGAGAGAAGAAGAGAAGGAGAAACAGAGAACAGGAAGAAGAAGACACACAGACAGAGACAAGAGCGAAGAGACAAAACTTGGGACAAAAACAGGAAATACACAACGCTGCAGACGACCGCAAAAAAAAAAAAAGAAAAAAAAGGTGTTGAAGGGGATAGAAGAGATAAGGAGGAGAGAAGAGGGGGGGATGAGTAGGATAGTAGAGGTTAGGGGAGAACCAAACAGACTACAGACATGACAGCCAAACAAAGGAAAGGAATAGAAGGGAGATAGGGAGAGAGAAAAGGAGAAGAAAGGAGAAGACAAACAGACAGAAAGACACAGAGACAGAGAAAAAAACAAAGAGAAAGAAGGCAGAGAGAAGAAAGAGGAGAGAGAGAGAGAAGAGAGCAGAAGAAAAGACAGACGAGACAGAGACAGAGAGGGAGACAGGGACAGACAGACAAAGAAGAAGAGAGAAAGAAGGGAGAGACAGAAGACAGAGACAGACAGAAAGAGAGACAAGACCAACGAGAGAGAGAGAAAAGAGGGAGAGAGAGCAGAGCGAGAGGCGAGAGAGCAGAGTAGAGGAAGAAAGAGACAGACGACAGACAGACAGACAGAGACACATCGAGGAACAAGAGGCAAGAGAAGAGAGAAAAGAGGCCAGAGCGAAGCGACAACGAACAGAGAGAGAAACAGACAGAGACAGAGACAGACAGACAGACACACAGACAGAGACAAACAGAGATTTCAGAACGAGACAAAATAACCCTCTGCCTGGACAAACACTACATGTGGACATCATTTACCACTCAACGCTGCTATGACCTGTTACCGTCATTAAAAAAAAAAGAAAAGAAAAGAAAAAAAACCCTGCCTGTGTTTGCTTTACCAAGGGGATAAGGAAGAGTATACATGTCTCTGCAGGTTTGTCAGACAGGTTCACACGAGGGCGTGGGCACGTGAGGTCTAGCAGGAATTAGTTAGAGGTTAGGGGAAGAGAAACCAAACAGGACTACAGAAGGTTTATTGACTTAAGGCTCAAATCCCAAAGTGAAAGGAATTTAGTATAGTGGGAGATATAGGGAGAGAGAAAAAGAGTGAGAGCCAGACAGAAAGAGAGACAGACAGACAGACAGACAGACAGAGACACAGAGACAGACAGAAAAAAACAAAGAGAAATTGAAAGGCAGAGAGATAGAAAGAGAGAGAGAGAGAGAGAGGGGAGAGAGAGTGAGTCAGACAGACAAACTGACAGACAGACAGACAGAGACAGAGAGAGGGAGGGAGACAGAGAGACAGACAGACACAGAGAGAGAATGAGAAAAAGAGAAAGGAGAGACAGACAGACAGACAGAGACAGAC
>JAPXFY010000034.1:21039796-21044796 GCA_030674185.1 Monoplex corrugatus
TACATTAAGTGCATTATGTGTTTACATTAAGTGTGTTCTGTGTTTACATTAAGTGCATTATGTGTCTACATTAAGTGTGTTCTGTGTCTACATTAAGTGTGTTCTGTGTCTACATTAAGTGTGTTCTATGTCTACATTAAGTGTATTCTGTGTCTACATTAAGTGCATTCTGTGTGTACATTAAGTGCACTCTGTGTCTACATTAAGTGCATTCTGTGTCTACATTAAGTGTGTTCTGTGTCTACATTAAGTGTGTTCTGTGTCTACATTAAGTGCATTATGTGTCTACATTAAGTGTATTCTGTGTCTACATTAAGTGCACTCTGTGTCTACATTAAGTGCACTCTGTGTCTACATTAAGTGTGTTCTGTGTCTACATTAAGTGTGTTCTGTGTCTACATTAAGCGCATTCTATGTCTAAATTTAGTGTGTTCTGTGTCTACATTATGTGCATTCTGTGTCTACATTAAGTGCATTCTGTGTCTACATTAAGTGTGTTCTGTGTCTACATTATGTGCATTCTGTGTCTACATTATGTGCATTCTGTGTCTACATTAAGTGCATTCTGTGTCTACATTAAGTGCATTCTGTGTCTACATTAAGCGCATTTTGTGTCTAAATTTAGTCACACACCTTACTTAACTCTCGCATTCTGTGTCTAAATTTAGTCACACACCTTACTTATCTCTCGCATTCTGTGTCTAAATTTAGTCACACATCTTACTTTACTCTTGCATTCTGTGTCTAAATTTAGTCACAGACCTTACTTAACTCTCGCATTCTGTGTCTAAATTTAGTTACACACCTTACTTAACTCTTTCATTCTGTGTCTAAATTTAGTCACACTCCTTACTTAACTCCCGCATTCTGTGTCTAAATTTAGTGCATTCTGTGTCTACATTAAGTGCATTCTGTGTCTACATTAAGTGCATTCTGTGTCTAAATTTAGTCATTCACCTTACTTAACTCTGGAGTTTATTCAAGAGGGAATCAGAGGCGCTCATACAATTCCATATGCGCTCCACACAACTCTTCTGAGGAAATAGTGCTAAAAAAGTGCGGGGTAGATCTAGCCGCCGGAACTACCGGACGCAAGAACGCGTGAAAGAGGCGCTTCCAGACTGACCAGGACATAAGACAGAATGTGAATACGTTCACGATATGATGACATGTACGTGGTGGACATTATTTTAAAGTTTTTATTTCTATCGTGTGATTCTGTTCTTTCAGGTTATGATTCGTGCACATGTGTCACCAAGATGTCTGCTGCATCGACCAAAATATCAACCAATCACTGGCCGGTTCGGTATGAGATCTAGTCGCATGTGCTTAAGGAAGTGATCTGATGATGCTCTCCTTTTTGCTGCAGATGGTGCTGTTGTTTGATTGGTTCTCCTGGGTTCCTCTTTGTGCCAGCTCAAGTTCATGTTCAAGTTCATATTGCTTAAAACCCAGCCGACTACTAAAGCCATATCAGGGCTAACGCCACGTCAAAAACGACAGCCAGGTTAAAATGAAAGACAACAGTTAAAAACCATGCTCACCGTTAACCTTGCAAGTCTAAAATGTAATCAAAGGAAATCACACTTGGACGTTAAAATCAAATCAGGTGAAATCTACTGATCTCTTGTAAAAACTGGAAAATTACATCAGGAGGGACGTCTCGGAAGAGGTTCTCTGAGGAGTTCGCCGTGTAGTGCTTTTGTCTCGCATTTGTGCCAGCTAATCTATCTTTCAGGAAGATAATAATGATGATGAGGGTGGAGCTCCATTTCAGACTCAGACAGCGTACCAAATCTGTATTCTACGTTTTCTGTCATCTTATATTCCGGCGTCGGCCGTAACGTTAACGATTAGGAAATCTGGGGCAGTGTCTTCAATGATGGATACCTGAAGCGACTGAAACTCGATCATGGGATTATAGTCTTTCTAGTGAATCCATTCGGGAAGATGACAGGCATTCTTACCAACAAATGCCTATCAATTAACACCAGGAAGAGAGTTCTTGAATGTTATATAGAACCAATACTGTTGTACGGATGTGAGGCGTGGACAGTCAACAAACAAAGCCAGAACAAGATTGAGGCAGCCGAGATGTTGTTTCTAAGAAGAATGTTGAGAGTTCCATGAACAGCAAAGAAAATAAATGACACAGTCTTGATGGAGGCAGACACAAGTAGATCACTCATAAGGAAGATCAGGAAAAGACAGGCAACATTTATAGGCCATTTTGTGAGGAAGGCGGATTTTGGAGCACCTGGTCATAACGGGAAAGCTGGAGGGAAAGAGATCACCGGGTAGACCCAGGGAGAAAATGCTGGACGGACTTGCAGAGTGGCTGGGGACGAAGGGGGTGGGAGAGATGCTAGGGGCAACGAGAGATAGAGACAGATGGAAGTCCATGATCGCCAACGCCATGCGGCAGGGCACCTGATGATGATGATGAGTGAATCCATATCACACTCAGTTTTTGTAAGAGCCGGCTGAGATTGAAGCCCGTGAACTATTACCCCCCCCCCTCCCTCCCCCCCTGCTCAATGGTTTATGAACTTGTAGGGTTGAACAACATATGGAAAGACAGAGGCATACCAACGAAACTGAAAATAGAGAATTTTATGCTGCATAATTTGGCCTGCTGTCATGTGCAGATGTGAAACTGGACTTACACGACAGATGACGAAAATATAATAAACGCAGCAGAAATGTGGTTCTACAGTCGTCTTCTCAGAGCAAAATGGACAGACAAAAGAACCAATGAAAGCGTGCTAAAGGATTTAGCTGTCCAACGTAAAAATGATCCCAGAGATCAACAAAAGAAAACTGAAGTATATCGGGCACATGAACAGAAACACAAGAACCGACTTGATGACATTAGTCCTGCAGGGAGAGTCGAGGCAAAGAGAAAACAAGGAAGGCCAGCAAAATCTTTCACGGACAACATCGCTGACGCCTGCAAACTGGGGCTCCATGACATCATACACAGGAGCAGAGACCGTGTCGCCCGGCGATCCTTCGTGACAAAGAGTGGAGCTCCCACCGTCGTCCACGACGATGGAGATGGATGAGATGAGATGAGATGAGGATTCGAACCTCTGACTGCCAAGACGTCAACCCAGTGTATAAACCGCTTTCCCACAATGACTTGTTCACGTGACAAAGTCTTCTTTCTGTCTGTCGTGTTTCCTACACCACATTAATCACCACAGAAATTGGAACGATTGTTCACAATGCTATGAGGAGAAGGAGGAGGAGGAGGAGAGCATGGTAATCAAGAAACTATGGAGCTATGGAGCTCAATTCTGGATTGAGACAGCGTGACAAGGCTGAACTCTATGCTTACTTTTCATACATTATCCTGAAGAATGTTGAGAGTTCCATGGCCAGCAAAGAACACAAACGAGACAGTCTTGATGGAGGCAGACACAAGTAGATCACTCATAAGGAAGATTAGGAAAAGACAAGCAACATTTGTAGGCCATTTTATGAGGAAGGGGGATTTGGAGCACCTGGTCACAACGGAAAAGCTGGAGGGAAAGAGATCACAAGGTAGACCCAGGGAGAGAATGCTGGACGGACTTGCAGAGTGGCTGGGGATGAAGAGGGTGGGGGAGATGCTGGGGGCAACGAGAGATAGAGATGGTTGGAAGTCCATGGTCGCCAACGCCATGCGGCAGGGCACCTGATGATAATGATGATGATCCTGGCCTCAAGCAGGCCCGAGAAATGCGCTCACCTACGGTGTTGATCGTGAGATTTGAACAACATTCTCGATTCTCGTTAGTGCATGTGGGAATTCGTTCGGAGCGCGCAGACGTTATCATGAGCAACTGAAACTGAAATTGAAACTCGATGAAGCAGCCGTGAAGTGGATGAGACTCGACTGTGTGGTTCCCACTCTTCTCAGTGAGCTCTTGGCAACACTCCTCTTCTGAATAGGAACCGACTGGGACTCTGAAAAAAAAAATTCTATACTTGTAACTTTTGACAGTGTGATGGGATTGGAACCCACAACCTTCCAAGTCTGTAGTCCTTTAACCCTTTGACTCCCACACCCTGTCCACAAACCAGCAAAAAAAAAAAAATAACCCTTTGATTCCCTCACCCTATCCACCAGCTTCCTGCAGAAAGTTGGTGGATAGGGTGAGGGAATCAAAGGGTTAAGTTTTTGCTTTGCTAGTATGGTGGGCAACGCAAGATGCTGGTGGACATGGTGCGGGAGTCAAAGGGTTAATTATATACGCTAACCACCGCAACCACGGCGATGGTTACTGGCTGATCGCGGTTCGAACTCAAACCATCCAAGTCGTTGTAATCTATACACTAAGCACGGCAACCACGGCGATGGTGACAGGCTGGTCGAGGTTCGAACTCACACCCTTCCAAGTCTGTAATCCTTAACCACCGCGACCACAGCCATGGTGACATGCTGATCGGGATTCGACCTCGCAACCTTCCAAATCTGTAATCCTTAACCACCGCAACCACGGCGATGGTGACAGGCTGGTCGAGGTTCGAACTCATACCCTTCCAAGTCTGTAATCCTTAACCACCGCAGTCACAGCGATGGTGACAGGCTGGTCGGGATTCGACCTCGCAACCTTCCAAGTCTGTAATCCTTAACCACCATACCACGGGGATGGTGACAGGTTCATCGGGGTTCGAACTCGCAACCTTCCAAGTCTGTAATCCTTAACCACCGCAACCACGGCGATGGTGACAGGCCTGAGGAGTTCGAACTCACGCCCTTCCAAGTCTGTAATCCTTAACCACTGCGACCACGGCAATGGTGACAGGCTGATGGGGGATTCGACCTCGCAACCTTCCAAGTCTGTAATCCTTAACCACCGCACCACGGCGATGGTGACAGGTTGATGGGGGTTCGACCTCGCAACCTTCCAAGTCTGTAGTCCTTTTAATCTTTGCGCTAACCACGGCTAACCCGGAGACTGTCCACGCGGCGACAAAATCTTGCTGAACTGGCCCGAGCCAGAGTGTGGGTG
>JAPXFY010000034.1:21047296-21049796 GCA_030674185.1 Monoplex corrugatus
TCTTTCTTACTTCCTTTCTTTTTCTTTTTTATTCTTTCTTTCTTCCTTTCTTCCTTTCTTCTTTTTTCTTTCTTCCTTTTCTTTCTGTCTTTTTTCTTTCTTTCTTTCCTTTTTTCTTCTTTTTTCTTCCTCTTCTTCCTTTCTTTTTTTTTTCTTTCTTTCTTTTCTTTCTTTCTTTCTGTCTTTTTTTTTTTTTCTTTCTTTCTTCTTTCTTCTTTCTTTCTTTCCTTTCTTTCTTTCTTTCTTTCTTTCTTCCTTCTTTTTCTTTCTTTCCTTCTTCTCCTTTCCTTCTTTTTTTCTTTCTTCCTTTCTTTTGTCTTTTTTCTTTCTTTCTTCCTTTTCTTCTTTTTTCTTTCTTCCTTTCTTTTCTTTCTTCTTTTTCCTTCTTTTCTTTCTTTCTTTCTTTCTTTCTTCCTTTTTTCTTATTTATCTTTATTTTCTTTTTTTTTTTTTACTTCTTTTTTTATTTGTTTCTCTGTTTGTTTGATTTCTGGTCCATGTGACCATAACCTTGGTGCTTTAACTTCCAAATAATTATTATTCTTTCACTACACTCCGTTCACCTGGTCAAACCTTGACAACATCCGTCCATGAAGAGGCGAGAAAATCTTGTGACTATTTTTGTTCTCTCAGACAACAGACAGACAGACAGACAGAGACAACTACAAACAGCACAACAAATCGACAGTGCTATGTAAACATCAATACATGATCATACACAGTAACAACGCCAACATACCAAAATTCCGACAAGGCGCCTTGGAACTGAGAAGATAGGAAAGTTCATGATTCGAAGAAAAGCAGAAAAGAAGAAAAAAGGAAGAAATCAGAAGACAGAATGAAGAAGAAGAGAGAAGAAAAAGAAATGAAATAGAAACGAAGTTCGAAAAGAAGGACGAAGAAGAACAAAAAGAATAATAAGAAGAAGAAGAAGAAGAAAAGAAGAAGAAGAAGAAGAGAAAGAAGAAGAAGGAAGAGAAGGGGGAAGAAAAGAAAGAAGAAGAAGAGAAGAAGAAGAAGAATTCGAAGAAGAAAGAAGAAAAGAAGAAGAAGAAGAAGAAGAAAGAAGAAGAAAGAAGAAGAAGAAGAAGAGAAGAAGAAGAAGAAGAAGAAGAAGAAGAAGAAAGAAGAAGAAAAAGAAGAAGAAGAAAAGAAGAAGAAGAAGAAGAAGAAGAAGAAAAAGAAGAAGAAGAAGAAAAGAAGAAGAAGAAGAAGAGAAGAAGAGAAGAAGAAGAAGAAGAAGAAAAGAAGAAGAAGAAGAAGAAGAAGAAGAAGAAGAAGAAGAAGAAGAAGAAGAAGAAGAAGAAGAAGAAGAAGAGAAGAAGAAAAGAAAAAGAAGAAGAAGAAGGAAGAAGAAGAAGAAGAAGAAGAAGAAGAAGAAAAGAATTCGAAGAAGAAGAAAAGAAGAAGAAGAATAAGAAGAAGAAGGAAAAAGCAGGAAGAAGAAGAAGGAGAAAAAGAAACAAAGAAGAGAGAGAGAGAGAGAAGAGAAAAGAGAAGGAAAAAAAGAAAAAAGAAGGAGGAAAGAAGGATGTAAGAAGGAGAAGAAAAAAGGAAGAAAAGGAGGAGGAGAAGAAGGAGGAGAAGGAAGAGGAGAAGAAAGAAGAAAAGAGGAGGAGGAGAAGAAGGAGGAAGAGGAGGAAGAAGGAGGAAGAAGAAGAAGAAGAAGAAGAGGAGGAGGAGAAGAAGAAGAAGATGAAGGAAAAAGGAAAGCAGAAGGAGAAAGAGATGTAGAAAGAAGAGGAGGACGACGACGAAGGAAAAAAAGGAAAAGAAGAAGAGGAGGAGGAAGAGAGGAGGAGAGAAGAAAAGAAGAAGAGAAAAGAAGAGAAAGGAGAGAAGAGAGAAAGAAGGAGAAGTAGAAGAAGAAGGAGAAGAAGGAGGAGAAAAAAGAGAGAAGAAGAAGAGGGAGGAGGAGAGAGGAAAGAAAGGAGAAGAAGAAGAGAAGAAGAAGGAGAGAAAGAGGAGAAGAAGAAGAAGAAGAAGAAGAAGAAGAAAATAAGAGGAGGAGAAGGAGGAATAACAAGAAGTAAGAAGATGAAGGGGAAAAAAAGGAAAAGCAGAAGAAGAAAAAGAAGAAGAAGAAGGAGGAGGAAGAGGAGAAAAAGAAGAAGAAGAAGAAGCATGGTGACATGGCTTTGCTGAGTCGATCCTCCGTGGTGCCGTTGAGGGAGGGAGGCGAAGGGGGGTGTGGAAGGAGCAAAGGACTGGCGCCATTGTGGAAAGAACGGAGAGGCCACATGCATGGAATTGGGCTTTGGCACACAACCGACAGAGCTGGAAGAGACTGGTGAGCAGTTCTTTCCAGTGACTTGTCACGAAGTTAAGGGAGAGATAGGAGACAAAAAAGATGAAAGGATACTGTCCTTAACTGGTTTAATAATGTCTCAAAACTGTCACTGACAGCTATGCGACTTGGTGGCAAGGCGGGCTGCCTGAAAGAGAGATGAAGACCAGAGTGGGGCGAGAGAGGGGGGCTGGATTCATGGTGATCAGTGAG
>JAPXFY010000034.1:21054796-21057296 GCA_030674185.1 Monoplex corrugatus
AGACAACATTACTACAGAGATGATTGAAGCCCTGGAGGAATTTGGCATAGAAAAAATAACAGTCCTCCTAAATGAAATTTATGACTCAGGAAAAATCCCCAAAGATATGTCAAAATCAATTTTCATTGCACTTCCAAAGAAGACAGGGGCTATAGAATGCGAACTCCATCGCACAATCAGTTTGATGAGTCATGTAACAAAAATCCTGTTAAGAATAATCATGATGAGGATAAGGAATAGAATCAAAAGAGAAATAGCAGAAGAACAGTGTGGATTTGTGGAGGGGAAAGGAACTATTAATGCCATATACATCCTAAGAACTATCATAGAGAGGTCAGCTGAGATGAATAAGGATTTGTATTTATGCTTTGTTGACTATACCAAGGCTTTCGATCGGGTACGACATGAAGAATTGATCAACCAACTGGAGAGACTCAATGTCGATGGAAAAGATCTACGAATAATCAGGAATATGTACTGGAAACAAACAGCTGCAATGAGAATAGAATAGAAAACAATATAAGCTCTTTTCAAAACATCAAAAGAGGAGTCAGACAGGGTTGTGTTTTGTCATTAGATCTGTTTTCACTATATAGCGAAAACATCATGAGAAACCTAGAAGAAGACCCTGGATTTAAGGTTGGAGGGAAAATGATAAACAACATTCGGTACGCAGATGACACCGTGCTAATTGCAGAAAATGAAAGGGACCTACAAAACCTTGTGAATATACTAGAAACAGAAAGCAAAGGTAAGGGGTTGGAACTAAACAGCAGGAAGACTGAAGTCATGGTGATCAGTAAAAAACATGAAATCCCCTCCTGCAAAATAACAGCAAATGGCACAACCTTGACACAGGTAAATAAGTTCAAATACCTGGGAACGGTCATTTCATCAGACGGCAGATGCACATCGGAAATAGCTGGCAGAATCGGCCAAGCCAAAACAGCATTCAAGAAGATGACAAGCATTCTTACCAACAAATGCCTATCAATTAACATCAGAAAGAGAGTCCTTGAATGTTATATAGAACCAATACTGTTGTACGGATGCGAGGCGTGGACAGTCAGCAAGCAAAGCCAGAGCAGGATTGAGGCAGCCGAGATGTAGTTTCTCAGAAGAATGTTGAGAGTACCATGGACAGCAAAGAAAACAAACGAGACAGTCTTGATGGAGGCAGACACAAGTCGGTCACTGATAAGGAAGATTAGGAAAAGACAAGCAACATTTAGAGACCATTTTATGAGGAAGGGGGATTTGGAGCACCTGGCCACAACGGGAAAGCTGGAGGGAAAGAGAGCACCGGGTTGACCCAGGGAGAGAATGCTGGACGGACTTGCAAAGTGACTGAAGATGAAGAGGGTGGGGGAGATGCTGGGGCAACGAGAGATAGAGATGGTTGAAAGTCCATGGTCGCCAACGCCATGCGGCAGGGCACCTGATGATGATGATGATGACAATGCGATGATGATAATGTCGATGAGGATGATAATCATGATGCTACAGAGTTCCATCTGAGATTGAGACTTCGTGACAGGGCTGTACTCTACGCTTACTAATCATAATGTATCCTGGCGTCAACCAGGCCTGAGAGATACAGACGCCAGCGGTGCTGGTCAGAAGATTTGAGCAACACCCTCAATGACACATCCATGAAGTGGATGGGACTCGACTGTGCGGTCCCAGTCTTTGCAATGAGCCCACAGCACGCAAAATTCTGGGTAGGAGCCGGTTAGAACCGAAAAATCCCACAATGATTTTTAAAGGGACTGATGGGGATTCGAACCCACAACATTCCAGTCGGTAGTCCGTAGCGTTAACCACTACACCACGTCGACTGGTGTGACTTTTGTTCAAATTTTGTTGGTAAGAACGCTTTTCGTCTTCTCGAATGCTGTTTTGACTTGGCTGATTCTGCTGGCTACCTCATCATCATCATCATCATTATCATCATGTGCCCTGCCGCATGGCGTTGGCGATCATGGCCCTCCATATGCATCTATCCCTTCTCGCTGCAAGTACATTTCCCACCCTCTCTGTCCTCAGCCACGCAGCAAGTCTGTTCAATATTTTCTCCCTGGGTCCACCTGGTGTTCTATTTCCCTCCAGCTTTCCTGTTGTGACCAGGTGCTCTTCCACCCTCTCTGTCCTCAGCCATTTGAGATATATCATTTCATACATCAATCAATCATGAGAGATTCCGACATAAAATTGTTTTTACGTTAACTCGACAATAAATGGCAGAAGTAGCTGAAAAGAGTTTCATCTAAATCTGGTCAAAGAGGAAGAAAAGCGAACTCCATCAGGTTTAAATCCCCTATGTGTCCTTACATTCTTAGCAACAAATGCCTATTGATTAACATCAGGAAGAGAGTTCTTGAAATTTGTATAGAACCGATGATGTTATACGAAGCAAAACCAGAGCAAGATTGAGGCAGCCGAGATGTGGTTTCTAAGATGAACGTTGAGAGTTCCGTGGACAGCTAAGAAAACAAACGAG
>JAPXFY010000034.1:21072296-21084796 GCA_030674185.1 Monoplex corrugatus
CCAAAGTACACTTTCTCAAGTTGGATTCTCGTTTTTCTTCGTAGTGAATATTTTGTTTTAGTTGTGAAGTTTTATTGTATGAGATTTCATATATTAAGATACGCTTTTTAAATTATCGATGATTGGACAATTAAAGAAGGATCAGCAAAAAGATTTTGTTGCCTATATGTCACTTGCAATGCATTCTGTAGAATTTTGATGCACGCTTGTACACATAATTTTTCCTCATGTATTTGTGCCCGGTTGTCCCATATATTTGAAACAATTCATATTAATTTGAGACATTTAACACCCATGGAAAAATAAATGATATGCTTCGGGACTGTTAAAAGATGAGGCGAGATGTTAAGTGTGCATTTCTAGAATGGATTTAGAACGATATTCGATGTGAGCTTCCCATTTTATTTGGCTGTCAGTGTTATGTTACGGTCATGTTTCTTTCCTTCATGGTTTATTTTCAGGGTTTAGTAACATACCATTGACTGAGCACTGATCAGAAAAAAAAATTAAGTGGTCTTGTTTTCGATTTATTATTGATGCGATTGATACAAAGTCCATCAGTGTGATGAGCTGAATGATAGACAGACATGCCACACATTGCATCAATATACGAGATGCATGACGGGATATCACTGATGAAAATGTTAAAGAGTAAGGGGTCTAGTGCAGATCCTTTGGGGAATTTATTTTTGATAAATCCTTCTCATGAAAAAGAAGTATTCCAAGGTTTTTTGTTTTCATTTTTTCAAGTAAGAACTGAAGGCCATACTAGTGTTTGGAATAATTTGATACACACGGGGATCGTTGAGAAGTATTTGATGGTCAGCATGATCAAACGCTTTAGTTAGCTCTAAGAATATTTACACCAGTAAGCTTTGACTTGTTAATAAACGATAACAGTCTATCGGTAAAATATGTGAGTACTGGCTGGCATGGCTGTTCAGGAGAAATCCTGATCGATTCGAGTGGAGTAAATAATGCTGGTTTAGATTCTTTATGGTACATTGATATATGTGCTTTACCTAATAGTTTAGAAAGTGAGGACAGTTTTGAGATTTGTCTGCAATAGTTAGGATTTCTATTCGTGATTTTAGGAAGTGGAATGACTGGTGCTGTTTTTAAATGAAAAGGGTGGGACGCAATATATCATCATCATCATCATCATCATCATCATCATCATCATCATCATCATCATCATCATCATCATCATCATCATCATCATCATCATCATCATCATCATCATCATCATCATCATCATCATCATCATGTGCACTGATGCAAGGCGTTGGGGATCATGGCCCTCCATACGAATCTATTTTTTGTCACTACAAGTACTTTTCCCACCCTCTCTGTCTTTATCCACTGCGCAAGTCCGTCCAGTATTTTCTCAGTGTTTGGTAAAAAGATAATTCTCAGAATTTGCTGCTAAGTCCATGGCATCCATAAGAACTTTTGTGTCTGAATGTATTTACCAACTTCATGTACTGCCATTTTAGGAATGCAGAATGCGACGTGCTAACTAAGTTTGTCGGAATGAAATTATTCTCACATCTTACAACGTCTAGACTGACTCGTTTTGTTTTGGATTGCGTCTTTCAAGGTTTTTGTTATGGACAAGAAGCGATCATTACATTCATTTGGTGTGAATATATTTTCAGAACATCGAAGTCCAGGAAATGACCTTTATGTTAACGCATTTATACTTTGCATATGTTTGAAGCGCAATTATTTTTTGCCACAATATCATGAAATTGAATTTTTGTTGTTTTTGTTATTGGCTGGTTGGTTGGCTGGTTGGTTGGTTGTTTGGTTGGTTGGTTGGTTGGTTGGTTGTTTGGTTGGTTGGTTGGCTGGCTGGTTGGCTGGATGGTTGTTTGGTTGGTTGGTTGGTTGGTTGGTTGGTTGGTTGGTTTTGAATGGTTGGTTGGCTAGTTGGTTGGCTGGTTGTTTGGTTGTTTGGTTGGTTGATTAGTTAGTTGGTTGGTTGGTTGGTTGGTTGGTTGGTTGGTTGGTTGGTTGGTGAGTTGGTTGGCTAATTGGTTGGTTGGTTTTGGTTGGTTGGCTGGTTGGTTGGTTGGTTGGTTGGTTGGTTGGCTGGTTAGTTGGTTGGTTCGTTCGTTCGTTCGTTCATTCGTTCATTCGTTGGTAGGTCGGTCAGTTGGTTGGTTGGTTGGCGAGTGTTTTTCCTGTACCTGGTCGATTTAGTGTTTAACATGCTTTTTTGTCTTTGTTGTTTTTTGTTTAAAAGCAGCCTTTTCCATTTTTTATCATGTTCTTATTCATATTGTTGATAAATATAAATATTCAACCGTGGAAATAAGAACGTGTTTTCCACGCTTTTTCTTTTCTCAGTGAAACACGTTTGTCTTAATGACTAAAAGGAAGGAACGAATGAAGAAATGTAACAACAAACAAACAAAAAAAAACCCCTGAAAATAACAGGGAGTAATAAAGAAAGACGAGAACAGATAAAATCCAGAGGAAATAAAGGCTAAACAGAAGATTGCCGAGGTCAAGCCAATGAAATCGTTGGATTTTGCATTGAGAAAAAAAAAAACAAGATGATCAAGCCATTCTGACGATCTTCCTTTTTAATACAAAAATTTGTCCAGATGTCAGATGCTTCCTCTGAATTTGAACACAAAAAGCATATTAAACATCGAATCGTTCGAGCACAGAAAAAGAAAAGTTAAACAGAACTTTACGTCTATCGAGGACAATGGTAGACTGTCACAACTGTGAAAATAGATTTTAAATATTGCGAAAAGTTACTGAGAAAATGCTTTTCTCATACCTTCCTCAAAAGGTCTGATTATATAAATACATTATTTTCGTATATCCATGTGGCCTTGACCAGAGAAACCTGTTCTCCAAAAATTATGCAAGCAACAATCCACTCCTTTGACCTTTGACCCAACCTGGGGTAAATATCCATTGAGAAACAGCTGAGAACATAGTGCTTACGCATTGACAAACAGACAGACAAAACTTGCACATTGACAAACAAACAGACAAAAATTACACACTGACAAACAGACAGACAAAACATGCACATTGACAAACAAACAGACAAAACTTACACATTGACAAACAAACAGACAAAACTTACACATTGACAAACAAACAGACAAAACATGCACATTGACAAACAAACAGACAAAACATGCACATTGACAAACAAACAGACAAAACTTACACATTGACAAACAAACAGACAAAACATGCACATTGACAAACAGACAGACAAAACTTGCACATTGACAAACAAACAGACAAAACATGCACATTGACAAACAGACAGACAAAACTTGCACATTGACAAACAGACAGACAAAACTTACACATTGACAAACAGACAGACAAAACTTACACATTGACAAACAGACAGACAAAACTTACACATTGACAAACAGACAGACAAAACTTACACAATGACAAACAGACAGACAAAACTTACACAATGACAAACAGACAGACAAAACTTGCACATTGACAAACAGACAGACAAAACTTGCACATTGACAAACAGACAGACAAAACTTACACATTGACAAACAGACAGACAAAACTTACACATTGACAAACAGACAGACAAAACTTGCACATTGACAAAGAGACAGACAAAACTTACACATTGACAAACAGACAGACAAAACTTACACAATGACAAACAGACAGACAAAACTTGCACATTGACAAACAGACAGACAAAACTTACACAATGACAAACAAACAGACAAAACTTACACAATGACAAACAGACAGACAAAACTTACACATTGACAAACAGACAGACAAAACTTACACACTGACAAACAGACAGACAAAACTTACACATTGACAAACAGACAGACAAAACTTACACACTGACAAACAGACAGACAAAACTTACACATTGACAAACAGACAGACAAAACTTACACACTGACAAACAGACATACAAAACTTACACGTTAACAAACAGACATATAAAACTTACACGTTAACAAACAGACAGACAAAACTTGCACACTGACAAACAGACAGACAAAACTTACACACTGACAAACAGACAGACAAAACTTACACATTGACAAACAGACATACAAAACTTACACACTGACAAACAGACAGACAAAACTTACACATTGACAAACAGACAGACAAAACTTACACACTGACAAACAGACATACAAAACTTACACGTTAACAAACAGACATATAAAACTTACACACTGACAAACAGACAGACAAAACTTACACACTGACAAACAGACAGACAAAACTTACACATTGACAAACAGACATATAAAACTTACACATTGACAAACAGACAAAACTTACACACTGACAAAGAGACAGACAAAACTTACACACTGACAAACAGACAGACAAAACTTACACATTGACAAACAGACATATAAAACTTACACATTGACAAACAGACAAAACTTACACACTGACAAACAGACAGACAAAACTTACACACTGACAAACAGACAGACAAAACTTACACATTGACAAACAGACATATAAAACTTACACATTGACAAACAGACAAAACTTACACACTGACAAACAGACAGACAAAACTTACACACTGACAAACAGACAGACAAAACTTACACACTGACAAACAGACAGACAAAACTTACACACTGACAAACAGACAGACAAAAACTTACACATGACAAACAGACAGACAAAACTTACACACTGACAAACAGACAGACAAAACTTACACACTGACAAACAGACAGAGAAACTCACACACACAACACACACACACACACACACACACACACACACACACACACACAACACACACACACAAACACACACACACACATACACACACACACACACAACACACACACACACACACACACACACACACACACACACCGCCCTCCAGGCACAGTCTCAAATAATCTCCATTTTTATTAAAAAAAACAAGAAGAAAGGGAAGAGAATTTTCAGACAGTGACATTTAACGTCTTTTCCTCAAACATCATCAGTCTTCCATTTCTTCCGCTAACACTCCATTTCTATCAATTTATCCCCACCCCCACACATTCCCCCACCCTCCGTCATACCCTCCCCTATCCGCCACCCTGTTCATTAAATTAAGTACAGGTTGCTCTATAACCTTTGAAGTTGTCAGGGAGCGAGGTATGGAAACCTCAACTTTTCTGGATCCCCCGTGGGGATGCCAGGGGCTCTTTCAGTACAAATGGTATCCCCACCTTCTGGAAATTCTGTGTTAAAAATTTCCTCTTTTCTGTCACTTTCTTCGTTTTTGCCTTGTTCCTGTTGCTTTCTGCCATTTGTGCCTATCATTTTCTGCCTTGCTGGTCTATTCACTTGCATGTGTTTGATAAAAAAAAAAAAGTCTTTGTTACTTTCTCTTAGGATTGATAATTGGATACATGTATTAAGTGCATTTTTGGCTTTAGGGAGGTGAGATAATTATGCAGAAGCAATTTTAGGCAATTTAGGCCCGTTTTTACATATGTTTTGATGTTCTTAGGTATGCTTAAATTTGTATTCGGTTGCGTTTTTTTTTTTTTTTAATCCCGTTTATAAATTGGACGGAGTGGTCAACGCCAGGGGCATGTTCTTAGATTATGTGCGCGAATGCATTGATATGTATAGTTAATTTTATTTTTGTTGTTGAAGTTTTGTATGTTTTGTAGCGGTTATAGCCCTGATACGGCTGTACGCAGTCGGCTGGGCTTCAAACAATAACTTTATGGTGACTAGTATTATGAGGGTAATGCTCGTCTTGAGAGTTCTTGAATGTTATATAGAACCAATACTGTTGTACGGCTGCGAGGCGTGGACAGTCAGCAAACAAAGCCAGAACAAGATTAAGGCAGCCGAGATGTGGTTTCTAAGAAGAATGTTGAGAGTTCCATGGACAGCAAAGAAAACAAACGAGACAGTCTTGATGGAGGCAGACACAAGTAGATCATTCATAAGGAAGATTAGGAAAAGACAGGCAAACATTTATATGCCGTTTTATGAGGAAAGGGGAATTGGAGCACCTGGTCACAACGGGAAAGCTGGAAGGAAAGACAGCACCGGGTAGACCCAGGGAGAAGATACTAGACGGACTTGCAGAGTGGCTGGGGACAAGAAGGGTGGAAGAGATGCTTGAGGCAACAAGTGATAGAGACAGATGGAATGCCATGATCGCCAACGCCCTGCGGCAAGGCACCTGATGATGATGATGATGATGATGATGATGATGATGATGATGATGATGATGATGATGATGATGATGATGAATGCTCGTTTCCTTCCCATCATTCTTTCACCGCCCCCTTCTCTCCCCCCCCCCCCAGCATGCTACAAGACGAGGTGGGGGGGAGGAAGCCTAGTTGGCGAGGAGATAAAGCGTTCATCTTCGAATCTGCCCATGTTGAGTTTGTACTGAGTGCGAATTACGCCCCGTTGTACTTTTCTATTTGTGTGCTGCCTCCATTCTTCCCAGCTGTGTCTGGGATCCATAATTTCATACCGCCTTCAATTAGAGCGCCTGGTCACAACAGGAAAGCTGGAGGGAAAGAGAACACCAGGTAGACCCAGGGAGAAAACATTGGACGGACTTGCAGCAGGGTGGCCGAGGACAGAGAGGGCGGGAGATGTACTTGCAGCGACAGGGGATAGATTCGTGTAGAGGGTCAAGATCGCCAACGCCATGCGACAGGGCACATGATGATGATGATGATGATAAGGATGATGATGGCCCCGAGAAATGTCTCTACCACCTCACTCCCCTATGGTCTCAGACTTATGGGACGACCTTTATGGAACAAGATCAGATCTATAACCTGATAAAGATAATGGTTTTATATATACGGTGCAAACTGTACAGATCAAGAGCATGTTCGTTGTTCTGACCATGAACAGAAAGTTTAATATTAAACTTCTCTTTTTTTTCAAAAAAAAAAAAAAAAAAAAGTTAAAGTAGACAGTGACAAAACACGAAACACATACTAAAACACATGCACACGTGCACACACATACACACACATGCGCACGTGCACACACATACACACACATGTGCACGTGCACACACAAACACACACATGCACACGTGCACACACATACACACACATGCGCACGTGCACACACAAACACACACACACACACAAACACACACACACACACACACACACACACACACACACACACACACGTCCACGCGCACACACATACACACAACACACAACACACACACGTGCGGGCGCGCGCGCTCACACACACGCACACACACAACACCACACACACACCACCACACACACACACACACACACACACACACACACACACACACACACACACACACACTATACCAAACCACATCACGTCACACCACACACACGCGGGTGCACACACACATACTCACAAACACGTGTGCACATGTACTCGCACATACATACATACATACATACATACATACATACATACATACATACATACATACATACATTCATACATACATTCATACATTCATTCATACATACATACATGCATGCACACACACACACACACACACACACACACACACACACACACACACACACACACACAACATACATACATACATACATACATACAGAGAGGGAGAGAGAGAGAGAGAGAGAGAGAGAGAGAGAGAGAGAGAGAGAGAGAGAGAGAGAGAGAGAGAGAGAGAGAGAAACACACACACACATACACACACACACACACACACACACACACCACACGCGCGCCGCGCGCGCACACACACACACCCACACACACCGCGCGCGCGCGCACACACACACCCACACACATTTTCGCCACACACACATTTTCGCTCACCCCAAGAGAGAGAAAAAAATCTAAAGAAAAACTACAGAAGGAAAAGATAAGAAAAAGAAAATCAAACAAGAAAACCGAAGTTAATGTCTCGAATGACAAAAAAAACAACAACAAAAAACAAAGAGAGAGAGAGAGAGAGAGAGAGAGAGAGAGAGAGAGAGAGAGAGAGCAGAGACAGAGACAGACACAGAGACAGACACACAGACACAGAGACAGAGACACAGAGAGTGAGTGAGAGAGAGAGACAGACAAGCAGACAGACAGACGGAAGAAGAAGAGATAGAGAGACAGAGAGAGAGAAAGGAAGAGAGAGTGAGTTAGAGAGAGAGAAACAAACAGACAGACAGACAGAGAAAAAGAGAGCTAGAGAGAGGGAGAGAGAGTCAGAGAGTCAGAGAGAGACAGAGAGACAGAGAAGAGCTAAAGATTGAGCGAGTGAGCTAGAGAGAGGGAGAGAGAGAGAGAGGAGAGAGAGAGAGAGAGACAGAGACAGAGACAGACAGACATCTAGAGAGACAGACAGAGAAAGAGAGCTCGAGAGAGAGTGAGAGAAAGAGAGAGAGAGATAGAGAGAGATAGCTAGAGAGACAGACAGACAGACAGACAGACAGAGAGACAGGAGAGAGAGAGAGTGAGAGAGAGAGAGAGAGAGAGAGAGAGAGAGATCAAAACACAACGAAAAGAAATCAATGACAACAACAACAACAACAACAAGAACAACAACAAACAAACAAACAAGGAAATGGGAGCTTTACAGGCTAAAGCCGAGATGAAGCCAGTGGAATCATTGTATATCACATTACGAAAAACATACTGATGATGCTGATGTCTTTTCATTCAGCTACATCGATAGTGACACCTCCCCCCCCCCCACACACACTCTTCCTGCTACCCTTCTCCCCCTCTTCATCCTTTATCCATCTGTCTCCTCCTCTTCCTCCTCCTCCTCTTCTTCCTCCTCCTCCTCTTCTTCCTCCTCCTCTTCTTATTCTCCTCCTCCTCCTCGTCCTTCTCCTCTTCCTCCTCCCCCTCCTCTTCTTCCTCCTCCTCTTCTTCTTTCTCCTCCTCCTCCTCGTCCTCCTCCTCTTCCTCCTCCTCTTCTTCCTCCTCCTCTTCTTCTTTCTCCTCTCTCCTCCTCTTCGTCTCCTCTTCTCCTCTTCTTCTTTCCTCTTCCTTCACCTCCTCTCCTCTTCCTCTTCCTCTTCTTCCTCCTCCTCCTCTTCTTTCTACTCCTCTTCCTCCTCTTCCTTCTCCTCCTTCTCTTCTTCCTCTTCTTCTCCTCCTCCTCTTCTTCCTCTTCTTCCTCCTCCTTTTCCTCCTCTTCTTCTTTCTCCTTCTCCTCCTCGTCCTCTTCTTCCTCCTCCTCTTCCTCCTCACCTCCTCCTCCTCTCCTCCTCCTCTTCCTCCTCTCTTCCTCTTCCTCCACTTCCTCTCCTATTTCTCCTCTTCTTCCTCCTCCTCCTCTTCCTTATCCTCCTCATCCTCTTCCTCCTCCTCCTCTTCTTCCTCTTTTTCTTCCTCCTTTTCCTCCTCCTCCTCCTCCTCTTCGCCCTCTTTCTCTCTCCTCCTCATTATCATATCTCTTTTCCTTCTCACTTCGCCTCCTCAATTTCCATCCTCTTGTTCTGCTCTTTCTCCTTCACCCCTCCGCCATCTCTCTCCTCCTCGTCCACTTCCTCTTATTCTATTCTCCTCCTCATATCTATATTTTTTTCCTCTTCATCCTCGTTTCTTCCATCTCTCTCCTCATCATCTCTGTTGTCCTCCTTTCTCCTTCTCCTCATCTCCCTTCACCTTCTCTTTTCTCCTCATCTCCATCTTCGTCTTCTTCTCATCCTCCCTCCCCCATCTCTCTCTTCATCTTCATCTCCCTCATCCATCTCTCTCCTGCTCTTCATTTTCCTCCATCTCTCTCTCTCTCTCTCTCTCTCTCTCTCTCTCTCTCCTCATCTCTGTCCTCTTTCTCGTCTTTCCTTCATCTTTTCCCTCTTCAATTTTCGTCCGCCGTATCTCTCTCCTCATTTCCTCATCTCTCTCCTCATCTCTGTCCTCTTTTCTCCATCTCTCTCCTCTTCCATTTTCTTCCACCTTATCTGTCTCCTTATCTCTCTTCTCATTTCCTCATTTCTCTTCTCATTTCCTCATCTCTCTCCTCATTTCCTCATCTCTCTCCTCATCTCTCTTCTCATTCTCATCTTTCCTCCATCTCTCTGATTCTCCTCATCTGTCTCCTCAATCTCTCTCCTCTTGCTGGTCTCCTTCCTCTACCTCTCTGCTCTCCCTCATCTCCTTCCTCTGTCTCTCTCCTGCCCATCGTCTCCCTTTGCCATCTCTCTCCCCCTTCCCACCTCTCCGCCACATTTCTCCTGTTCCTCAGCTCTGTCTCCCGCCTCAAACTTTGTGTCCTGTTTCTCAACTGATTCTCCATTTCTCCCCCCTCTCCCCTGCTCGTTATCTTCTTCCTCATCTCTCTCCATCTCTCTCCTGGCCTTCATCTCTCTCCTCCTCCTCATTTCCGTCCTCCGTCCTCCGACTCTCCCCTACTCATCGTCTTCCTCCCCCATCTCTCTCCTACTTCTCATCTCTTTCCTCCATCTCTCTCCAGCTCCTCGTCTGTTTCTCTCTTCCGTCTCTCTGACTCCTCATTTCCTTCCTCCATCTCTCTCTCGTTTTTCATCGTTCCCTCCATCTCTCTCCTTCTTCTCATCCCTCCTCCATCTCTCTCCTGCTCCTCATCTCTTCCTTCTTCCAGCTCCCTTCTCCTTCTCGTCTCTCCTCCATCTCTCTCCTCCGTCTTTGTCCTTTTCTCTTCAGCCTTTTCCTCCCTCTTCAGCCTTTTTCTCCTCTGTTTTACTCCTTTCTATTCCTTTTCCACCATTCTCTCTTTTGCTCTTCCTTCTTCCTCTTCCTTCTTCTCTTCCTTCTTCTTCTTCTCTTCCTTTCTCTCTCTCTTTCTTCTTCTTCTTCTTTCTCCTCCTCCTTCTTCTTCTTCCTCCTTCTTCTCTTCCTTCTTCTTTCTCTTCCTTCTCTCTCTCTTTCTTCTTCTTCTTCTTTCTCCCTCCTTCTTCTTCTTCCTCCTTCTTCTCTTCCTTCTTCTCTTCCTTCTTCTCTTTCTTCTTCTTCCTCCTTCTTCTCTTCCTTCTTCTTCTTCTTTCTCTTCCTTCTCTCTCTCTTTCTTCTTCTTCTTCTTTCTCCTCCTCCTTCTTCTTCTTCCTCCTTCTTCTCTTCCTTCTTCTCTTCCTTCTTCTCTTTCTTCTTCTCTTCCTTCTTCTTCCTCCTTCTCCTCTTTCTTCTCCTTCTTCCTTCTGCCCTTCCCTCTCCTCCTCCTTCTCCTTCTTTCTTCTTCTCCTCCTTCTTCCTGTTCTGTCTTCTTCTTCCTTCTCCTTCTTCCTTCTTATCTTCCTTCTTCTCTCTGCCTTTTTCTTCTTCTTCTTCTCTCTTGTCGCCCTCTCTTTTTTTTTTTAATCCTTTGTATTTCTTTTTCATCATTCTCTCTTATTCGCTCGTTTCTCTGTTTGTTTCTTGTCTGTTCTCCTCCTCTGTCTTTCACTTCTTTTTATCCCTCATCCACCATTCTCTCTTATTCTCTCCTTCCTTCTCTCTATTCCTTCTCCTTTTTCTTCTCCTTTTCCTTCTTCTTCTTCTTTTTCCTCTTCCTTCTCCTCTTCTTTCTGCCTTCTTCTCCTCTTCCTTCTTCTTCTTCTTCCTCCTCCTTTTCCTCTCTGTCTTCTTTCTTTTTCTCCTCCTCCTTCTTCCTGCCTGTCTTCTTTTTTTTCTCCTCCTGCTTCTTCCTCTCCTTCTTCTCTTCCTTCTTTTTCTTCCTTCGTCTTCTCTTCTTTTTCGTCTTAATTCTTCTCCTCCTCTTCTTTCTTCCTTCTTCTCTTCCTTCTCCCCTTCCTTCTTCTCCTCCTTCTCCTCTTCCGTCTTCTCTTTCCTTCTCCTCCTCCTTCTTCCTCTTCCTTCTTTTCTTCCTTCTTCTCTTTCTTCTCTTCTCTCTTCCTTTTTCGTCTTAATTCTTCTCCTCCTTCTTTTCTTCTTCGTCTTCTCTTCCTTTTTCGTCTTAATTCTTCTCCTCCTTCTTCTTCTTCCTTCTTCTCTTCCTTCTCCCCTTCCTTCTTCTCCTCCTTCTCCTCTTCCGTCTTCTCTTTCCTTCTCCTCCTCCTTCTTCCTCTTCCTTCTTTTCTTCCTTCTGTCTCTTTCTTCTCTTCCTTCTTCCTTTTTCGTCTTAATTCTTCTCCTCCTTCTTCTTCTTCCTTCTTCTCTTCCTTCTCCCCTTCCTTCTCCTCTTCCGTCTTTGTTTCCGTCTTCTCTTCCTTCTTCCTGTTCTGTGTTCTTCTTCCTTCTCCTCCTCCTTCTTCCTCTTCCGTCTTCTCTTTCTTCTTCCTGTTCTGTCTTCTTCTTCCTTCTCCTCCTCCTTCTTCCTCTTCCTTCTTTTCTTCCTTCTTCCTGTTCTGTCTTCTTCTTCCTTCTCCTCCTCCTTCTCCTCTTCCGTCTTCTCTTCCTTCTGTCTCTTTCTTCTCTTCCTTCTTCCTCCTCTTTCTTCTTCTCTTCCTTCTTCTTCTCCCTTCTCGTCCTCTCTTTTTTTTTTTTACTCCTTTCTTTACCTTGTCTATCATTCTCTCGTATTGGCTCCTACTTTCTTCTTCTTCCTTCTGTTTTTTTTTTTTTTT
>JAPXFY010000034.1:21092296-21102296 GCA_030674185.1 Monoplex corrugatus
AAGCTGTGTATTTATATACCTCTGTGTGTGTGTGTGTGTGTGTGTGTGTGTGTGTGTGCGTGTGTGTGTGTTTGTGTGCGAATGTGTGTGTGTGTATGTGTGTGTGGGTGGGTGGTGGTGGTGGTGGTGCCGTGTGTGTGTGTTTGTGTGCGAAGTGTGTGTGTGTGTGTGTGTGTGTGTGTGTGTCTGTGTGCGTGTCTGTGTCTGTGTCTGTGTCTGTGTGTGTATGTCTATGTGTGCCTGTGTGTCTGTGTGTGCGCGTGTGTGGTGTGTGAGACAGAGACAGAGAGAAAGAGAGAGAAAGAGAGTATGTGTGTTTGTGCGCATGCGAGCGTGTGTGTGCGTGTGTGTGCGCGCGTGAGCGTGCGCGCGCGCCCTAATGTGTCTACAGCTATGTTTGTATTTGTTTTAGTATAGTGGGTGGGAGGGATGCGTGGATGCTTGTATGTATGTGTGGGGGCGAGGGGGGGGGGCGGGGGGCGGGGGGCGGGGGCAGGGTTTGGATGGGGGGTGGGGGAGCTGACAGTGGAAGGACAGGTGAACGAATGATTGGCTGTATTGATGAGCATGTTTTGTGTGGGGTCTCATGTTTCCTTATGCCAAGCGGAAATTGTTAGAAGGGGTGGAGATGCTAATGCTTGTACTTTGTGAGCGAAGGGAGTGCGTGGCGGGCGGCTGGTGTGCGTGTTGTGGCGTGCTGGAGCTGACGTGAGTACAGTGACATCTTGCTGTATTTCCTAAATCTCTCTGTTTTGTTTCTCATGTTCTCTCTTTCGCCAAGTCGAAATGGCTCTCAGGCCTGTGCTTTACCTCTTCTCTGTCGTCTCTGCCTCTCTCTCTGCTGCTTCTGCTCTGTTTGTCTGTCGTAGTCTGTCTCCTTCTTCTCTGTCTTCTTTTCTCTTCTGTCTTCTTCTGTCTCTTTTCCTATACTCTCTTTCTCTTTATCTTCTTCCTCTTTCTCTTCTGTCTCTGTCTCTCTCTCTCTCTCCTCTCTCTCTCCCCTCCTCGTTCTCTGTCTCTCTGTCTTCTCTGTTCTTTCTCTCTCTCTGTTTGTCTGTCTATGTCTGCCTCTCTCTCTCTTTCCCCATATCTCTTTCTTTTTCTCTGTCTGTCTGTCTGACTGTCTGTCTGTCTGTCTGTCTGTCTCTCTCTCTCTTCCCCACATCTCTCTTTCTTTTTCTCTGTCTGTCTGTCTGTCTTCTCTCTCTCTCTCCCTCTCTCTCGCTCTCTGTCTCTGTCCCTCTGTCTGCCTCTCCCCCTCTCTCCCTCCCTCCCCATCTCTGTCTCTCTCTCTCACTCTCTGTCTGTCTGTCTCCCTTTCTCTTTTCCTCTCTCTCTCTCTCTCTTTCCGTCTCTCTCTTTCTCTCTCTGCATCTCTCTCTCTCTCCGATTGTTGTAAGGTAATTGACTCCTTCTCTCTGTCTGTCTGTCTGTCTCTCTCTATGCCTCTCTGTCTATCTCTCTGTCTGTCTCTCTGTCTGTCTGTCTGTCTCTGTCTATCTCTGTTTCTCTGTCTCTCTCTGTCTCTCTGTCTCTCTGTCTTTCTGTCTCTCTGTCTCTGTCTCTGTCTCTGTTTCTGTCTCTCTCTCTCTCTCTCTCTCTTCCTCTCGCGGATTGTTGTTGAAGGAGCTGACTATTTTTTTCACATTATGTCATTTATATCTGTGTTTATATTTATCTTGGATGAATTGATTACCAGCTGACTGCCAACCCAAACGAAACTTCTGAATGACGGAGAGGAATGTAAATAAGATGTCCTTGGTGTTCTGTTTAACGTTGTGTGTGTGTTTTTTGGATTTGTGTATTTGAATACAAAATCTGGTTAAATCAATATAAGCCTGTCGCCTAGTTTCAGACCTACATGGCGTGCGACATTCATGAATCAGCACTTTACGTTGGGTTTTTTTTTCTTTCTATGTAGATGTTCTGCAAGTATTTTAAACTTTAAGTCTGTTATGAATGATCTTGTTTTACTAATACGTTTCTCATTAAATTTGGCTAAAAACGAATACAAAGATGTTTAAAACAAACAAACAACTTACTTACTTAGGCCTTGAGCCCCAGGAGGGGCATAGGCCATCCACAACCGCCCGCCATCGTCCACGATCCTGGGCTATTTGCTCAAGTTCTCGCCAGGAGCAGCCGGTCTGCTTGGCGTCCGCCTTCAGTTCTCTTCTCCAGGTGTTTTTTGGTCGGCCTCTCTTTCTCTTCCCTTGAGGGTTCCAGGTCAGGGCCTGGCGGGTGATGTTGGTTGATGGTTTCCTCAGGGTGTGCCCTATCCATCGCCATCTCCTTCTTCTGATTTCTTCTTCCACTGGCACTTGGTTAGTTCTCTGCCAGAGGTCTGTGTTACTGATGGTAACTGGCCAGTGGATCTTCAGTATCTTGCGTAGGCACGAGTTTATGAATGTCTGGACTCTTCTAGTAGTGGTCTTAGTTGTTCTCCACGTTTCTGCTCCATACAAAAGAACTGATTTGATGTTTGAGTTGAACAGGCGGATTTTAGTGCGGGGTGTGATCATGTGGGATCGCCAGATGTTCTTGAGGGCCAAGAAGGATGCTCTTGCCTTTCCGATGCGGGTCTTCACGTCTGCATCTGTTCCTCCCTGCTGATTGACTACACTCCCAAGGTAAGTGAAGGTCTCGACCTCCTCCAGGTTGTTGTCTCCCAACTTCACTGCCTCTGTGCTGGAAGCATTGATTTTCAGAATTTTGGTCTTGTTGGGGTGGATGTGAAGGCCGACTTGGGACGCATGGGAGGCCAGGCTTGAAGTCTTGTTCTGCATCTGTTGCTGTTTGTGGGAGAGCAGAGCGAGGTCATCGGCAAAGTCCAAATCGTCCAACTGAGTCCATAGGGTCCACTGGATGCCATTCCTCTGTCCATCTGTTGTCCGTCTCATCACCCAATCGATGGCGAGGAGGAACAGGAATGGTGACAGCAGGCATCCTTGACGTACGCCGGTCCTTACATCAAAGCGACGCGTCAGTGGCCTCCGTGAACGACCCGACATGCCATCCCTTCATATGACTCTTTGATGATTCGTGTCAGTTTGGCTGGGATTCCATAGTGTCGGAGGAGTTGCCACAGGGTGTCACGGTGCAGACTGTCAAAAGCCTTGAGGAAGTCTACAAAGTTGATGTACAATGAGGAGTTCCACTCCAGGGACTGCTCGACGATGATGCGTAGCGTGACAATCTGGTCTGTGCAGGATCTGTCCTGCCTGAAGCCTGCCTGGTGGTCTCGGAGCCTGACGTCCACTGCGTCCCTCATCCTCTCCAACAGAATCCTGTTGAACACTTTTCCTGGCACTGATAGGAGTGTGATGCCTCTGTAGTTCTCGCAGATGCTGAGGTCTCCCTTTTTGGGCAGTTTGATGATGTGTCCGTCTTTCCAATCTATTGGTACTTTTTCCTGTTCCCAGATCTTCTCAAAAAGCGGTAGTAGAAGGTCGGCTGTTGTCTCTACGTCTGTCTTGAGAGCTTCTGCTGGAATTCCATCTGGGCCGGCTGCCTTGCCATTTTTCATCTTCTTGATGGCGCGGATGATTTCGTCTTTTGTTGGTGGGTCGCAGCATATCTCTATATCATTGTCTGCTTCTGCGATATTTGGAGGGTTTTGTGGAGCTGACCTATTGAGAAGTTCCTCAAAATGCTCCGCCCATCTCTCAAGCTGCTGATCTGTGTCTGTGATGGTCTGTCCTAGCTTGTCCTTGACTGGTCGTTCTGGTCTGTTGTACTTGCCTGCAAGCTTCTTGGTGGTTATATACAGCTCCTTCATGTTCCCGTGGTACGCTGCTTGTTCTGCTTCTTCAGCCAGGCTGTCTATGTAGTCTCTCTTGTCTTTCTTCACACTCTTCTTCACTTCCCTGTGAGCTTGTGCGTATTCTGCTTGGCTGTCGCTTTAACTAATCTTGTACGGCTCGAGTTAACTGCTTCTTTCTTGAGTCTTCTTGCTTGGATCTTCTGGAGGGTGTCTGCTGAGATCCAGTCTTTGTGTTGGTTGTTCTTTGGCCCAAGCACTTCCTGGCATGTTTCTGTGATGGCATCTTTTGTTCTCTTCCAAAGGTCATTGGCATCGGTGTCTTCGTTGATAAGCTCCTGCAGCACTTGGAATCTGTTCTTGAGGTTGAAGGTGAAGGTTTCTTGAGTTGTCCTATCTTTCAATAGCTTCACATTGTACTTCGCCCTGCCTGCTGCCTGCCTGTCAGTTCTCTTCAACTTCAGCTTGAGTCTCGCAGTCAGGAGGTGGTGGTCTGATGCTGCGTCTGCTCCCCTTCTCACTCGTACATCTTGAAGAGACCGTCTAAACTTCTTGGTGATACAGAAGTGGTCGATCTGGTTTTCGGTAATATGGTCAGGCGATACCCAGGTGGCCTTGTGTATCCTCTTGTGGGCGAAGATGCTGCCTCCGATGACAAAGTTGTTCAGTCCGCAGAGGTCAGCGAATTTCTCCCCATTCTCATTCATCTCTCCGAGGGCATGTTGTCCCATCACTTCCTCGTAGCCTCTGTTGTCTGATCCCAGTTTCGCATTAAAATCCCCCATGAGGATGTTGATGCCTTTGTCCTTTAGCTTGTCTAGGACTGCCTGTAATCTGCTGTAGAACTGGTCTTTGGATTCTTCATCATATTCATTGGTGGGTGCGTAGCATTGGATTATGTTCATCTTAATGTTCTTCTTCTTGGTCGTGAAGGTTGCTGTTATTATCCTTGGACCATGTGCTTCCCATCCAGTAAGAGCTTTCTGTGCTGTACTTGAAAGCATGATTGCTACTCCTTCAGTGTGTGCAGCATTTTCCTCTTCATGTCCTGAGTACAGCAAGAGTTCCCCTGTAGTCAGTCTTGATTGTCCGGCTTGCAGCCATCTCGTCTCACTCAGTCCGAGCAGGGTGATGTTATATCGGCGCATCTCTGCTGACACTTGTGCTGCCTTCCCTGCCTCGTACATGGTCCTGATGTTCCATGTACCGATGGTGGTGGTCGTTCTGGTCGACAGAAGGGTTGTCTGCACTGAAGCTTCCTTTCGGCTTTGGCCCCAGCACGTCATACTTCCTGCAGGAGCAGGTCCTTCCTCTCCCAGAACTGGAGTTTCTTGGGTAGTTGTGGATGCTTCTGTAGCGAGTTTGGGTTTTTCCGGGGTGAGGGTGCTGGCCTCACGCCCAACCCCCAACCTGGAGGGCCAGCCCCCAACCTGGAGGACCAGGCTTTTTTCTGTTGGGGTTTGCTTCCCCCACATGCAACAGGTAGTACCAGTTTAGCATGGTTGACTGGAAACAAACAAACACCACCAAAAAAAAAAAGAAAAATAACTAAAATCTAAAGCTGTATAGATTAAATGACTTTATACTGGTTAACAAAAACAAACCATTAACAGACTAGTAGATATGACGTATGTATATGAGTTTTGCTCGATCTCTTGTATATAAATCTTGTTCAGTTTTGTCAATGATATCGTAGCAATGTTCAGCAACCATTGTCTTTATTTGCATTTTGTCAAAAATAAATTAAAAACAAGTTTGAAAAAAACACCCACTTATGGCTCTTCTGGATCCTGCGGTATTGCAGTTTGCCCGTGAGTGTGTGTGTGTGTGTGTGTGTGTGTGTGTGTGTGTGTGTGTGTGTGTGTGTGTGTGTGTGTGTTTGTGTGTGTGTGTGTTTGTGTGTGTGTGTGTATGTGTGTGTATGTATGTGTATGTGTGTGTATGTGTGTGTGTATGTGTGTGTATGTGTGTGTGTGTATGTATATGTGCACAATATGTGTTTGTATGTGTGTGTGGGGGGGGGGATGCATAGCGTGTGTGTTTGTGTGTGTGTGCGTGCGTGTGTGCACATGCTTGCATGTATGTGACTTTTCATGTGTGTGTTTATCACTGATAAATTGTTGGTTTTTTTTATGAACTATGTTTATGCGCATTGATGTACCAGTCACGAAGAGACTGGATATTTGGTTGGCTGGTCAGGTAGTTAGTCAGTCAATCAGTCAGTTTGTCATTCAGTCAGTTGGTCAGTCAGTCAGTAAGTCAGTCAGTCAGTTAACCAGTCAGTCAGGTAATCAGTCAGTCAATCAGTCAGTCGGTCAGCCAGTCACCCACTTAGTCAGTCAGTCAGTCAGTCAGTCAGTCAGTCAGTTAGTCAGTTAGTCAGTTAGTCAGTTGGTTAGTTCGTTGGTCAGTTGGTTAGTTAGTTAGTTAGTTGTGTGTGTTTTTCAATAAGTCAGTGAGTTAGTCAGTCAGCTGTTATTCAGTCAGTCAGTCGGTCAGTTAGTCAGTCAGTCAGTCGGTAGGTCAGTCAGTTAGTCAGTTAGTCAGTCTGTCACTCAGTCAGTCAGTCAGTCACTCAGTCAGTCAGTTAGTCAACCAGTCAGTTAGTCAGTCAGTCAGTCAGTCAGGTCGGTCAGTCAGTCAGTCAGTCAGTTAGTTAGTCAACCAGTCAGTTAGTCAGTCAGTCGGTCGGTCGGTCTGTCAGTCAGTCAGTCAGTCAGTCACTCAGTCAGTCAGTTAGTCAACCAGTCAGTTAGTCAGTCAGTCGGTCGGTCGGTCAGTCAGTCAGTCAGTCAGTTAGTTAGTCAACCAGTCAGTTAGTCAGTCAGTCGGTTGGTCAGTTCGTGTCAGTCAGTCACTCACACAGTCAGTCAGTTAGTCAACCAGTCAGTTAGTCAGTCAGTCGGTCGGTCGGTCGGTCAGTCGGTCAGTCAGTCAGTCAGTCAGTCACTCACTCACTCACACAGTCAGTCAGTTAGTCAACCAGTCAGTTAGTCAGTCAGTCGGTCAGTTGGTCAGTCGGTCACTCAGTCACTCAGTCAGTCAGTTAGTTAGTCAGTCAGTCAGTCGGTCGTTCAGTCAGTCAGTCAGTCAGTTAGTCAGTTAGTCTGTCTACCTGCCTGCCTGCCTGCCTCTCTACCTGCCTCTCTACCTGTCTGTGATGAAAGAATGTCAGCAAGATTCTCTCAGCTGTTTATGGAAGAATCTTTACCAAATGTAGGTCCAAAATGTGAACCATTCAAGAGTCGAGAATGCAAAACACTGGACGTCTTGGGACCAAGGGTCAAGGACGTACTGGCCAAAATAATAACAGTGCCTAGAATCAGCACTTTTTCACCAATGTGCTTGAACAGCATTTGTTCAGGAACCTCTCAGAATATTAAACAAAAAAATCTGTTTTACGTGTTGTGACAGTCTTCTAGAGTCTTCGTTTCGCGTCGAGTTTCATTCCATGTGATGGTTATTCAAGGTCACCAATAATGCTGAGATGTACAAAATGTGGATTGTCTTCCACGGCTAAAAACGTTAAATCAAGTTTTCATGAACCATTTGTGATTTGGTCATTAGTTTTTGTTATTGTTGTTGTTGTTGCTTTGTTGTTGTTAATGTTGTTGTAGTTGTTGCTGTTGTTTGTCGAGCGTGCACGCCTGTGTGTGTGTGTGTGTGTGTGTTTTAAGATCATTGTGCTCAGGGAGGTTGCCTTTGTGCTCAACTTTCATTATTTATTTTTCGTCCCATTTTCTACGCCACTTTAATGGCCACATCATCGTCGTCGTCGTCGTCGTCATCGCCGCCGTCGCCGCCGCCGCCGTCGTCTTCGTCGTCGTCATATCATCATCATCATCATCATCATCGTCGTCGTCGTCGTCGTCATCGTCGTCATCGTCATCATCATCATTAACATTATCATCATCATTGCTATTATTATGATCATCATCGTCGTCGTCCTCATCGTCATCATCATCATTATCGTCATTATCATCGTATTATCTTCATCATAAATGTTATCATCGTCATCATCATAGTCATCATCATCATCATCATCATTGTCATCATCACAACCATCATCACAACCATCACCACAACCATCATTATCATCATAATCATCATATTATCATTCTATTATCATTATCATTATTATTATCATTATTATTGTTATTGATATATATTATTATCATTATTATTATCATCATCATGATAATGAGCATCTTCAGCAGCAGCAGCAGCAACAGCAGCATTAGCATCATCATTCATATAGTTATTATTGCAGTTGTTGTTTGTTCTCATTATCTCTGAAAGTAATGGTGATCTTGTTATCACCCTCAATACAACAAACTACTATTATTAGCAGCAAGCAACAAACAACAAGCAACAAACAACAACAAGCAACAAACAACAACAAGCAACAAACAACAACAAGCAACAAACAACAACAAGCAACAAACAACAACAAGCAACAAACAACAACAAGCAACAAACAACAACAACAACAAACAACAACAAGCAACAAACAACAACAAGCAACAAACAACAACAAGCAACAAACAACAACAAGCAACAAACAACAACAAGCAACAAACAACAACAAGCAACAACAACAACAACAACAAAAACAACCAACAAACAACAACAACAACAACAAAACAACAACAGAAGCAACAAACAACAACAAACAACAACAAACAACAACAAGCAACAAACAACAACAAGCAACAAACAACAACAAAACAAACAACAACAAGCAACAAACAACAACAAGCAACAAACAACAACAACAACAAACAACAACAAGCAACAAAACAACAAGCAACAAACAACAAGCAAAAACAACAACAAGCAACAAACAACAAGCAACAAACAACAACAAGCAACAAACAACAACAACAACAACAACAACAAGCAACAAACAACAACAAGCAACAAACAACAACAAGCAACAAACAACAACAACAAACAACAACAAGCAACAACAACACAACAACAAGCAACAACAACAACAAGCACAACAAGCAACAACAACAACAAACAACAACAAGCAACAACAACAAACAAAAACAACAACAACAACAACAACAACACAAGCAACAACAACACAACAAAAGCAACAACAACAAACACAACAAGAACAAGCAACAAGCAACAACAAGCAGTATCATTTACCACTTATCACACATCATTCTCTATTATCGCTCTTCTTCTCTAACACCTCTTTAGAAACTCACTACCCATTACGACATGATGATGATGATCAGACGTTTTAGAGGAGCTCTTAACTTGAGATCTGTGAGCTGTTCGTTAGTTAGGTGAGCTGACCACACGCCACACTGTTGTTGTATACAGTCTGAGAGATGTCGTGTGTGTGACGGTGGCACAAATATATACAGGTAGACTCTGTCTGTCTGACTGTCTGTCTCTCTGTTTGTCTCTGTCTCTCTGGCTCTATCTCTTTCTCTCTGTGTCTCTGTCTGTCTCTCTGCCTGTCTCTGTCTCTGTTTTTGTCTCTTTCTCTCTGACTTTCTCTTAATGACTCTCTTTGTCTCTCTCTCTCTCTCTACCTATCTATCTATCTATCAATCTATCTATCTATCTATCTATCTATATCTATCTATCTATCTATCTATCCATCTGTCTGTCTGTCTGTCTATCTATCTATCTATCTATTTATCTCTATCTATCTATCTATCTCTTTCTCTATCTATCTATCTATCTATGTATCTGTCTGTCTGTCTGTTAATTTATCTATCTATCTATCAATCTCTCTCTCTCTATCTATCTATCTATCTCTCTCTCTCTCTCTGTCTCTGTCTTTATCTATCTATCTATCTCTCCCACTGACTCTCTCTCATCTCTCTCTCTCTCTTTCTCTGACTTACTCTCTCTCTCTCTATCTAGCTGGCCTTGGCGACCGTATATAAAAGACAACATAAGATAAATACACAACATTTAAAACAACAAACAACAACAACAACAAAACAGTTGATGACTTCTCAAATGTGGCATCTGGCGGAGGAAAAGACAGAAATGTAAGACAATGTTAACTTGACACAAAATGGTTTGTGACATTATCAGGATGAGCGGCAGCAAGCAGGAACAGCAAGCAGGAAGCAACAAGCAACATCAAGCAGCAACAAGTAACAAACAACAGCAAGCAGGAAGCAACAAGCAACAGCAAGCAACAAGCAACAAGCAACAAGCAACAGCAAGCAACAAGCAACAGCAAGCAGGAAGCAACAAGCAACA
>JAPXFY010000034.1:21119796-21122296 GCA_030674185.1 Monoplex corrugatus
TCAAGGATCAAGCGCTAAATCAACATCATGAGTCTGATCAGCAGTTGAGGCACGGGATGAGAGCGGCAGAGATCTTTGTTCGCTGAACTTAATCTCAACTCATCAGTCTGAGAACCGTTTCTTTGATTTTAGTAGTCACGATTCTCACGAGTTTAATTAATAATGATTTATAATAATTCACAATATTTATATACAAAATTGATAAAATCAAATCTAAGGCTAAGCAGACAACACGAACGAACAACAACGCGAGCAGACACACACGCACGCACGCACGCACACACACCACGCACACACAGCACGCACCACCACACACACACACACACACACACACACGCATGGCTATAAATGGGGAGAAAGAATAATAGCAATAAAAGCAAGAATAAAAGCAATGGAAAATTATAGAGAGCATAGCATATACAATTTATATTATAACCATGTGATTCCCCTCCGAGTGGAGACAGGCTACAGAGGGGGGATGAGTGAGGTCAGGATTTTATGCAGAGGAGAAAAGGTGAGTTTTGAGAGCGGACTTGAAGGAGACAAAATAAGTTGTGAAGGCGCGTTTCTCTGCTCCACCTCGCCGTAAGAATGACCAAGTTATTTTTATTGTTATTGTTATTGTTATTGTTATTGTTATTGTATTGTTATTGGTATTGGTATTGGTATTGGATGGATGTAGTGTTATGTTAGTGTTAAAGTTATTGTTGTTTAAGCCCAGTCGACTGCGTACAGCCATATCAGTGCTATGACCATTTCAAAACATACACAATACTTCAACAGGAGAAAAAGAAAGGAAAAGAAAATGAAGTACACATATCAATGAACTCACATACGTAATCTATGAAGATGCCCCTGACATTGACCACTCCGTCCAATGTATCGCTCAGGGGATTTTGAAAAAAAAAACAACATACCTGAATACAAATTAAAACATAACTAAGGACATAAAAACATATGTGACCTTCCATCACGGAATGAGTCGCTTGTCCACTGGCAGCGTTTTGCACAATGGGGCAAAATAAGCGAGAGGGTGTCAGGGCTCGTTATGGAGTTGTTGATTTTAGCAGATGCCGGAAACCTTCCTACACATTCTACATTCAATAAATTACGCATATTGTGGTTCTTTCTTAGTGAAAAAGCTATTTGCATTACCCTACCCAACATGCTGATGCTGAACTTTCACTTTCGTTTTTCTTGATTTTCTCAAAACTGTGTTTCGGAAGAATGCCATGTTTGGAAGGCTGTACCTCAGGTATTTATTGTCCGATTTTAAAATGGTCTTCTTCATTAGAAAGAGCAGTAAATGTACATTTAGAAGCAATGAAAAAGTGAAAACTGCCTGAAGTGGACAAGTGACTCATTTCGTGGTGGAAAGTCACATATATGAAAACGGGCCTAAGGTACCTAAAATTTCGCGTATCTCCTTTCCCTAGAGCCAGAAATACACTTAATACATGTACCCAATTATCAATCCTAAGAGAAACTACGTAAGACTTTATCGAACACATACAGGTCAATGGACCAGCAAGGCCAGAAAATGACAGGAAGAAATGACAGAAGAAAGCAAAGGAGTAAGAAAAACACAAAGAGAGTGACAGAAAAGAAGAAATTTCTGGCACAGAATTTCCGGAAGGTGGGGGATACTATTCATATACTGAAAGAGCCCCGGGCATTCCTCGAGGGGGAGGGGGAGAGGGGGTGTGTGAATGGCTAGGTACTTGGGTCAGGTGGTACTGAGAGGATCTTTCCAGCGCATAGGGTTTTGTGCAGGGCTCAGGAAATCTGTCAGATAATTGCTGGCAGGTTTGGGTGCAGCGCATATGGAGCTATCCGAGTGCGGTGAATCCCTCTTAAAATAACTCAATACTCATAACTCCAATAACTCCAGTTCCAGCGAGGTCATGATGGCGGTTGTCTGAATTCCACTTTCACCACGCGTTCGTTTCAAGGCGCAATTTTTTTTTTTTTTTTTTTTTTTTTTTTGCCTCGCCACTCGTCTTTTCGCTATCTCGCCACTTGCGGGTGAGCGTGCTAGTGTGTGAGAAACGAGCCTCTGGAGTCTACGGCAACATTAACATCAGGGAAACCAGCCCGCTAATTTGAATTATCATTCATTCACCGATGTCCAGTCTATCCTCTGTTTAATAAAACTTGAGGCAAACTGCTCACAAAATTTGCACGAGAGGAGAAGAGAGAGAGAGAAGAGAGAGAGAGAGAGAGACAGACAGACGACAGAGACAGAGAGAGAGACAAGAGAGACAGAGAGAGACAGAGAGACAGAGAGAGACAGAGACAGAGAGACAGAGACACAGAGACAGAGAGACAGAGACAAAGACAAAAACACAGAGGGACAGAGAGACGAGAGGACAGAGGGAGAGACAGAGACAGAGACAGACAGAGAGAGAGAAAGAAAGAGAGAGAGACAGAGACAGACAGAGATCAGAGACAGAGACAGACAGACAGACAGACGAGAGAGACAGGACAGAGACAGAGAGAG
>JAPXFY010000034.1:21132296-21134796 GCA_030674185.1 Monoplex corrugatus
AGGGGGGTGGACTTCAACATCTTTTCTTATGCAGATCAGCCACTTTCCTCATGCAGACACAAACCTGGCCATTTTACACTTTTCCCCACCACCACCAAACAATGTCAGTCCCCGTTCGAGACCCCCATGGGACGATTTCAAACGCCTTCAACTCTCTGGCCTCCCCTCTCAGAATCAACCCAGCGGCAGTTTTTGTCCCACCAGTTATGGCCCTTAAAAGGGGTGCACTCACCCCTTAATGAAAACGCCCAACCCTCCCCCAGAGATTCCTTGCAACATTTTGAGAGCAACAAAGGCTTACCTCCCTTGTGGAAACGTCACGCGAGGAACCAGAAGAAGAAGTAAACCAAATGCGAGGGTTAAATGTGCCATGGCTTTTAACACGTTCCGCTCCCTCCCTCTTCCCCCCATTCACCAGGAAGCTAGCGAGGTGGACGGACGAAGGGAAGTGAAAAGGTGAACCAAAGTTAGTCACTTTCAACCAGTCGCCGTGGTGTAGTGGTTAACGCAACGGACTGCCGACTGGAAGGTTGTGGGTTCGAATCCCCATCAGTCCCTTCAAAACTAAATCACTGTGGGATTTTTCGGCTCTCACCGGCTCCTACCCAGAGTTGGGCGTGCTACGGGCTCATTGGGAAGACTGGGACCACACAGTCGAGTCTCATCCACTTCACGGATGCGCCATTGAGGTTGTTGCTCAAATTTTCTGACCAGCACTGCAGATGTTTGTATCTCTCGGGCCTGGTTGACGCCAGGATATATTATGATAGTAAGCGTAGAGTGCAGCCCTGTGACGCAGTCTCAGTCCTAGATGGAATTTCATAGCATCATGATTGTCATCCTCATCGATATCATCATAATCGCATTGTAAAAAACAAAAGCAAAAACAAAAGAAAAAAAACTGTGCCAGCTTCTGTGGCCATTGATGATGACGTAGAAAATGGGACGAAAAGAAAGGCGAGCACGAAGGTTGCCTCCCTAAGTGTGAAGAGCCTAAAAAGAAAAAAAAAAAGAAAAAATATGTTAGTCACTTTTGTGGTTTTGGGGGGGTGTTGGGAGAAAATAGACGCGGAGGCGGGTCTGATGTGACTGATGACGTAGCAAGCTGTGATTGGCCCGCGGGGTCAAAGTTAATACACTTGTGGAAGGAGTGGAGCAGATGGTGGGTGACTTAGTGGTGGGTAAATGGCAATCGTAAGGTCAAAGGACACCACTCCATCATCATCATCATCATCATCATCATCATCATCATCAAGAGCCCTGCCGCGTGGCGTTGGCCATTATGGCTCTCCATACGAATCTATCTCTTGTTGCTGCAAGTACGTCTCCACTCTCTCTGTCCCCAGCCATCTTGCAAGTCCGTCCAATATTTTCTCTCTGGGTCTACCATGGGGTTCGCTTTCCCTCCAGCTTTCCTGTTGTAACCAATTGCTCTAATTCCTCTTTCCTCATAAAATGGCCCATAAATCTTGCCTGTCTTTTCCTAATCTTCTTATGAATGATATTCTTGTGTCTGCCTCCATCAAGACTGTCTCATTTGTTTTCTTTGCTGTCCGTAGAGCTCTCAACATTCTTCTTAGAAACCACATCTCGGCTGCCTCAATCTTGTTCTGGCTTTGCTGTTACATAGTCACACCAACATGATTTTTATTTTCTTGATTGAAGTCAGCGGATCTTTGTGTGGTCCTGTGTGCTGTTTGATGGTATGGGGCACTTCATTGGTGGTATGATATCAATGTGTTTCATGTTTAGCATATTGAGATAACACCTTATTTCCACGGCTCGGAGTTTCTTCTTCCCATATCTGCGGTCAGAACAAAATTGAGGCAACTGAAATGTGGTTTCTAAGAAGAATGTTGAGAGTTCTATGGACAGCGAAGAAAACAAACGAGACAGTCTCGAAGGAGGTAGACACAAAAAAAAATCATTGATAAAGATTAGGAAAAGACAAGCAACGTTTATAGGCAGATATTATGAGGACAGAGGAATTAGAGCTAGGAATGTTTATAGCACATATCATGAGGAAATGGAATTAGAGCTAGGATATTTATAGCACTATTATGGTGGAATGAGTAGATTTAGACAATTGATGGGAATTAGAGCTAGGAATATTTATAGCACATATATATGGAATAGACAGGAAATTTTTAGTTGAAGAAGGTTAGAGCTAGGAATATTTATAGCACATATTATGAAGAAATGGGAATTAGAGCTAGGAATATTTATAGCACATATTATGAAGAAATGGGAATTAGAGCTAGGAATATTTATAGCACATATTGAAGAAAGGAAATTAGAGCTAGCAATATTTATAGCACAATTATGAAGAAATGGGAATTAGAGCTAGGAATATTTATAGCACATATTATGAAGAAATGGGAATTAGAGCTAGCAATATTTATAGCACATATTATGAAGAAATGGGAATTAGAGCTAGGAATATTTATAGCACATATTATGAAGAAATGGAATTAGAGCTAGCAATATTTATAGCACATAT
>JAPXFY010000034.1:21137296-21139796 GCA_030674185.1 Monoplex corrugatus
GTGACTTTCCTAGTTCAAATCATTGCAACTAATTTTCTTGCCTTTGCACAGCCTGAACAACCCTAGATATTGAGCTTTAAATGTCAAATTCAAATAGCAGATATGAATTCATGGAGGTTGAACAAATCATTTATTAGCCAATCAAGTTTATATTTTCACCTTTACTCAAATTTCAGCCCTCCTTTTACAGATAGGTGTAGTAGGCTGAGAACAAAGTTTGGTGTTAAACCAATGGTTGTACCTATGTATGTATTTTTTGTTTCTTATCATGGTTACTCACTAGTTTATAATTTCATTTGGTTTTTTTTGCCTATTTTTTTCATATATCCTGTAATATTAAAGTGTAAATATAAGGTTTCATTTGTGACACTTTTGTGTCACAGGCCTACAGTGCTTTGATCAATCAGTGGAAAAAAATATTAAAAATTGCAATGAAATAGGGCTTTTCAAATTTTATGCATAAAGTGTCTGAAAAGAACTCATCAGCATTGCAATCAAATGGATACTTTGGAAACTATTTGAGTTTTTAGCGTTCGTGTAACATCTGTCATGGATGAAACTATGCCCTATAAAGTATGAGCTACTGCCTCTGGAAAAGCCAGATGATTTGTTCAACCTCCATGAATTCATGTCTGCTATTTGATTTGACATTTAAAGCTCAATATCTAGGATTGTTCAGGCTGTGTAAAGGCAAGAAAATTAGTTGCAGTGATTTGAACTAGGAAAGTCACCACAAAGCACCTTTTGACCCTGGCTCTATACATACATACATACGTACATACATACATACATACATACATACATACATACATACATACATACATACATACATACGTAGGTACATACTTACTGATTGATTGAATCATTAATTCATCTATGTAGCCAACAAATGCTATCAATTAACATGAGGAAGAGAGTTCTTGGATGTTTTATAGAACCGATAATGATATACGGTTGTGAGGCATGGACAGATAACAAGCAAAGCCAGAACAAAATCGAGGCAGCCAAGATGTGGTTTCTAAGATAAACGTTGATTGAGAGTTCTATGGACAGGAAAGAAAACAAACGAGACAGTCTTGACGGAAGCAGGCACAAGAAGATCATTCATAAGGAAGATCAGGAAAAGACAGGCAACATTTATAGGCCATTTTATGAGGAAAGGGGAATTAGAGCACCTGGTGACAACAGGAAAGCTGGAGGGAAAGAGAGCACCAGGTAGACCCAGGGAGAAAATATTGAACGGACTTGCAGAGTGGCTGAGGACAGAGAGGATGGAAGACGTGCTTGCGGCAACAAGGGATAGATGCATATGGAGGGCCATGATTGCAAAGACCATGTGGCAGGGCACTTGATGATGATGATGATGATGACGATGACGATGATGATCATCAGGATGATGATGATGATGATCATGACGATGATGATGATGAGTTATTCAGAATTCTGTTTGTTGTTTGTGTGATGGACGAATGCACATGAAAATCAAATGTTGCAAAATAGTGACACAGTAAGAAATGAACACGTGTACCGCACAGACAGTGATATTCTGATGATTGCTTTCCTGATAGTTTTGCAACACCTGTGTTGAGAAATGAAATCGTCTATCATCAGCTGGCCAAAAAGATTTACAAGTTTCTATGCGAAATTGATATCTTCTTCTCTCTGGGATCGTATGAACTGTTGTGAAATGTTTCAGACACACAAACGTACATACACACATGCACAGAAACACACACACACACACACACGCACGCAAGCGCGCGTACACCACTACACACACACACACACACACACACACACACACACCTGCACACACGCACAAACACACACACGCGTGCGCACGCACGCACGCACACACACATACACACACACACATACACCATGCACGCAAGCGAGGACGGACCAGCATGTATACGTTATTAACATACATAGACATGCACGTGCGCACACTTACACACGTACACACATATACATGCGCACTCACACGCGTAAGTTCACAAGTATATACATACACACCATGCGGCACACACACACACACACACACACACCACACACACACACACACACACACACACACACACACACACACACACACACACACACACACACGCAGTCGGTCAAGCGCATCTACACACAGACATATAGACACATACATATGGACACTCACCCACTCACACATTCAAATACACACATAAACACACACACACACATACACACACTCTCTCTCTCTCTCTCTTTCTGTCTTTATCTCTCTCTTTCTTTTTCTCTCTCTCTTTCTCTCTCTTTCTTTCTCTCTCTCTCTTTCTGTCTTTATCTTCTCTCTCTCTTTCTTCTTTCTCTCTCTTCTCTTTCTTCTCTCTTCTTTTCTCTCTCTCTCTCTCTTTTTCTCTCTCTCTCTTTCTCTCTTTCTCTCACAACACCACCACACAAATTTGCTAACCCAAACACACATGCGACAGGGACATGATGATGATGATGATGACACTCATACACACGCACA
>JAPXFY010000034.1:21142296-21154796 GCA_030674185.1 Monoplex corrugatus
AATAGAGAGAGGGAAGAGACAGACAGGTAGGAAGACAGACAGAGAGACAGAGACAGACAGAAAGAGACAGAGACAGAGAGAGACAGAGAGTAGAGAGAGAGAGAGAGTAGATAAAGAATATAGGGAGATAAATTAGAAAGAGATAAAGACAGAACAAAGGAGAAACAGTGAGCGGGAGAGACGTAAAGAGAGAGAGAGAGAGAGAGAAATACAGAGAGAAGAGAGAGAGAGAGAGAGAGCGAGACACACACACACACACACAGACAGAGACAGACAGACAGACAGACAGAGACAGAGACACAAAGAAAGAGACAGAGTAAAAGACACAGACAGACAGACAGAAACGACTAATGAAGTAGTATATGAGGGAAGGGAACAAATGAGTGAAATGACAACGATTAGTCTCACACTGGTCTTCAGGGCCAGTCAGTGACTGTGTAACCCTACCCCTTTATCTTTGATGCTTGCTCTTCGTTGATAGTCTCTCTGTCTCTGTCTCTGTCCTCTCTCTCTCTCTGTCTCTCTCTCTCTCTCTCTTCACAATACTCGCAGCATCAAGAAAGAAGAGAAAGAGAGAGAAACAGAGAAACACAGACAGACAGACAGACAGATGGAGAGAGAGAGAGAGAGGACAGAGACAGAGACAGAAAGAGACAGAGAGAGACAGACAGAGAGAGAGAAAGAGAGAGACAGTACAGATCTATGAACAGAGAAAAGTGGAGACAGAGACAGAGAGACAGACAGACAGACAGAAAGACAGACAGACAGACAGACAAAGACAGAGACAGAGAGATAGAGACAGAAAGAGATTAGAGAGAAATGAATTAGAAGGAAATAAAGAAAGAACAAAGGAGAGAGAATGAGAGAGATAAAGAGAGACATAAAGAGAGATAGTGAGAGAGAGAGAGAATAGAGAGAGGGAAGAGACAGACAGGTAGGCAGACAGACGAGACAGACAGAGACAGAGAGAGACAGACACAGAGAGAGTAGAGAAAGAGAGTGGAGAGAGAGTATAGGGAGATAAATTAGAAAGAGATAAAGAGAGAACAAAGGAGAAACAGTGAGAGGAGAGGACGTAAAGAGATAAAGAGTGAGAGAGAGAGAGAAATACAGAGAGAGAACACACACACACACACACACACACACACACATACTGCAGAAGCGAGAACACACAGAGAGAGAAAGTAGAGACGAAGAGAGAGAGTAGAGAGAGAGAGAGAGTGCAGGGAGAAATTGAAAAGACAAAGAGTAAAAGAAACATGAGAGAGAGAAAAAGAGAGAAGAGGAGACCACACACACACCACACACACACACCACAAATACACCACACCAACAACCACAACACACAACCACAAACAATACCACAAACACAACAAACACACACACACCACCACACCATACACACACACAAACACCACCACCACCCACACACAACACCACTCGCAGCACAAGAGAGAGGAGGAAGAGAGAGAAGAAATAGAGTAGAGAGAGAAAAGAACAGAAAGAGACAGAGAGCGACAGAGACAGAAGACAAACAAACAGACAGACTCAGAGACAGGGAGACAAAAACAAAGAGAGACGGAGACAGAGAGAAACATAGACGGAGAGAGAGAGACAGACAGAGACAAGAGACAGAGACGTTGACAGAAAAACAGAGAGAGAGAGAGAGAGAGAGAGGAGAGAGAGAGAGAGACGGAGAGAGAAACAGACCAAGAGAGTAAGCCATAGAGAGGTAGATAAAGATAAATGAGGAAATGAATGAAGAAAAGGATGGGAACGACTAAACTGACACGCATTAGAGAGAGTAGAAAGAGAGAAAGAGAGAAAGAGAAGAAGACAGACAGACAGAGACACACAGAGAGACACAGACATAGACAGCGAAAGAGAGAGAGAGAGAGACAGAAGACAGAGAGAGAGAGCAGCAGACAGAGAGACAGAGAGAGGCAGATAGAGATAAATAATGAAATAAATGAGAGAAGAAAGCGAATCACTAAAATGACAAGCATTAGCGAGACAGAGAGAGTAGAGAGATAAAGAGACAGAGAGAGAGAGGATATATATATAATATATTATATATATAATATAATTATGTATGTATATATATACATGTATATATATGTATATGTATATGTAAACATATAATATATATATATTTACATATATAGAGAGAGAAAATAAAGAAACAGAAGAGAAGAGAGAAAAAGACAGACAGAGAGACAGACAGACAGATAAGCAGAAAAAGATGAATTATGAAGTGAATAATAAGGGAAGGCAGCAAATCCCTACAATGGCAAGCGTTAGAGAGACTCAGACAGAGAGAAAGAGTGGAGGAGAGAGAGAGAGAGAGAGAGAGAGGAGAGAGAGAGGAGAGAGAGAGAGAGAGAGAGAGAGAGAGAGAGTGGAGAGAGAGAGAGAAAGAGAGAGTGGAGAGAGAAAGTGGAGAGAGAGAGAGAGAGTGGAGAGAGAGAGATTGAGTGGAGAGAGAGAGAGAAGAGAGAGAGAGAGAGAGAAAGAGAGAGAGATTGAGTGGAGAGAGAGAGAGAAAGAGAGAGAGAGAGAGAAAGAGAGAGAGAGAAAGAGAGAGAGTGGAGAGAGAGAGAGTGGAGAGAGAGTGGAGAGAGAGAGAGTGGAGAGAGAGAGATTGAGTGGAGAGAGAGAGAGAGAGAGAGAGAGAGAGAGAGAGTCATCATCATCATCATCATCATCATCATCAAGTGCCTTGCCATATGGCGATGGCGATCATGGCCATCCATATGCATCTGTCCCTTGTTGCCGCAAGCACATCTTCCACCCTTTCTGTCCTCAGCTTCTCTGCAAGTCCGTTCATTATTTTGTCCCTGGGTCTACCTGGTGCTCTCTTTCCCTCCAGCTTTTCTGTAGACACAGAGAGTACAGAGAGATAACCAAAGAGTTTGGTCGTGAGGGATTCATCATACTCAGATAATTCCTTATGCGCTCCACCCAATCTGTTAGCAATTATCTGGCAGACTCCCTGAAGACAGACAGACAGACAGACAGACGATTGTATGCGTGTGCCTGGTGCGTGAGTGTGCTTTGATTTGAATTGTCAAGATTTGATGCCGTATAAATATTGTAATTATTACTATTACTATTATTATATCATTATTACTATTATTATTATTATTATTATTATCATATATTATTATTATTATTATTATTATTATTATTACTGGTAGAAGTAGTAGAAGCAGTAGTAGTAGTAGTAGCAGCAGCAGCAGTAGCAGTAGTAGTAGCAGTAGTAGTAGTTGTATCAGTGATAGTGGTAATGGTAAAGTAGTGGTAGAAGTAGAAGTAGAAGTAGTAAAAGAAGTAGTAGTAGTGGTGTGGTGGTGTGGTGATAATAATAGTAGTAGTAATAGTAGAAGTAGTAGTAGTAATGGTGTAGTAGTAATGGTGTAGTAGTAGTAATAGTAGTAGTTGTAGTAGTAGTAGTAGTAGAAGTAGTAGTAGTAAAAGAAGTAGTAGTAGTGGTGGTGGTGGTGGTGGTGGTGGTGGATAGTAGGTGTAATAGTAGTAGTAGTATAAGTTAGTAGATAGTAGTAGTAGTAGTACGAGATAGGTAGTGTGTAAGTGGTGAGGTGGTGTAGTATATGAGAGTAGTAGTAGTAGTAGTAGTAGTAATAGTTGTTGTAGTAGTAGTAGTAGTAGTAGTAAGAGCTCTGAGCAGCCATCTGCTATTCTTCTCCCGCTCTATGAAACATTCGGGCGATCTTGCAACTGTTTGCGTGAGTGTGTGTGTGTGAGTGTGTGTGTGTGTGTGTGTGGGTGGGTGCATGTGTGTGTGTATGTGTGTGTGTGTGTGTGTGTGTGTGTGTATGTGTGTGTGTGTGTGTGTGTGAGAGAGAAGAAGAGAGAGAGAAGAGAGAGAATCATTGCTGGACAACAAGGTACCTTTTTTTTTTCAAGTTAGCCCTAAAGGAAGACAGACTACGTGACTTCTTACTACTGCTCATGAACACATGGGCATTTCATTTGGTCCCTTTTTATCCGATGGACGAGGCGGCAGGGAAGTTTTTAGTCCTCTTCTTATTATCCGTTGTTTGGTGTTGTTTGTGGTCTGTTTGTGACCGTGCATTCGCGCTTGACAAAGGCCAATTGGCCTAAAAAATTTGCGCTTGTCTTGTCTCGTTGTATTGAATACGCGTTCACTTTGGTTTACTTGTTCTTCTGGTTCCTGTTTGCTTGGGCGCGGGCAGTCGCACGTGTTTTGGATTTCAGACTATGTGAATGTCAGATAGATGGGGAAAGCTCGTTCCAGCAATACGGACGAAACATTGAAAATGAACGGCGACTGACTGTGAGATTACATCGCACATTGTAAGACAAAAACAGATATACGACACTGAAACATTGTAAAAAAAAAAAAAAAAACATTGTAAAATGAAGAAATACATATAATGATGTCATTTTAGTCAGTTTATTGCTTTTCTCACACTGGACAGAGCAGCAGGGGGAAGTTTCCAATCTTTTTCTCTTAATTTTTGTATCTGGTGTCTGTTTGTTCGTTTTGTGATCTTACGCTTGACGACAATTTTGTGCCAGCCTTGTCTTGTATTAAATATGCATTCTTATTCTTTTTTCGTGTTTTTTCTCTTCTTCTGGTTTCTCTCTGTTTGAACGCGAGCAGTCACACTTGTTTTGGATATTGTAAAATAATGTTGACTGTTATTTCCAGACTTATACACGTATAGAGTAGATGTAACCGCACACACTGAAGGAACGTATCAACGTTATAGACATATCATGAAACCCGGAAATAAGCGAATACATATTGACTTAAAACGAAGACAGAGAAGAAAACGAAAAAGAAATGAAAATTGAGAAAGAGATAGAAAGAGTGCGAGAGAGAGAGAGAGAGAGAGAGAGAGAGAGAGAGAAGAGAGAGAGAAAAGAGAGAGAGAAAGAAATAGAGAGAGAGAGACAGACAGACAGAAAGAGAGGGAGAGAAACAGAAAGAAAGAGAGAGAGAAACAGAAAGAGAGAGAGAGAAAAAGAAGAGAGAGAAGAGAGAGAGTGAAAAAAAAGAGAAGAGAGAGAGAGAGAGAAAGAGAGAAGAGAAAGAAAGAGAGAAACAGAAAGAGAGAGAGTTAGAAACAGAAAGAGAGAGAGTAGAAAACAGAAAGAGAGAGAGAGGAAAAAGAGAGAGAGAAAGAAAACAGAAAGAGAGAGAGAGAACAGAGAGAAAAAAAAAAGAGAGAAGAAGAGAGAAAAGAAGAGAGAGAGAGAGAGAGAGAGAGAGGGGAGAGAGAGAGACTGAGAAACAGAAAGACAGACAGACAGACAGACAGAGAGCAAAACAGAGAAAGGGCCGACCCCCTGTCAACCATCAACCCTTTATATTTAAGCTAAAGCCCAAACAAAATCCGGACTGGGGAACCAAATAAATCCGCCACCGCTGCATGCTGTCCATATCAGCGTTAGACTTAACGAGTAAACTGAAGCCAGGTGGCGCCACCCGGAAACGCGTCACAGCCTTTGGAAAGCGGCAGCCATTATCTAGACTGTTCTGCCGACATTTCCGTTGTCAGTGTGCGTTTCGTTGGCTTTGAGCAAACGGCGCGTACCAAAACCGGATCAAGTCATCAAAAATAATGGTCGTCGTTCTGTTACCTACGGTTGCCAATTTCTTTTCTGGAGGATGTCGACTGTTCAGTAGATGCCAGTAAATAATGAGGAAATTGGGAGAGAGAGAGAGAGAGAGAAGAGGAGAGGAGAGAGAGAGAGAGAGAGAGAGAGAGAGAGAGAGAGAGGAGAGAGAAGAGAGAGAGAGAGAGGAAGAAAACAAACAAACCGAAAACAAAAAACGAAACCAAAAAGACTTGAGCACATGTCAAGATCTGATCTTTCGTTTTTGATGAGATGAGTGTCTGGTTCTATCACAGTCAACCTTGGAATGCCCTTTAAACATTCAGTTGTATAGTAAATTACTCTCTGTCTCTCTGTCTCTGTCTCTCTCTCTATCTGTCTCTGTCTCTCTTTGTCTCTCTCTCTGTCTCTCTGTCTGTTTCTCTCTCTCTCTTTCTCTCTCACTCTTTTTCTTTCTGTCCTTCTCTCTCCCTCTGTCTCTCTCTTTCTCTTTCTCTCTCTCTGTCTCTGTTTCTCTCTCTCTTTGTTTATTCTCTCTTTCTCTCTCTCTTTGTTTATCTTTCTTTCTCTCTCTCTCTCTCTCTCTCTTTCTCTCTCTGTGTCTCTTTTCTCTCTCTCTCTTCTCCGTCCCTGCCTCTCTCTCTCTCTCTTTCTCTGTCAATAGATGAACTCAATTTATTTTTATACCTTCTTTCACATTTTTCATGTATGGTTCGTCTGTTTTCATACACTTGTATTGTTTGGGTGTGTGTGTGTGTGTGTGTGTGCGTGCGTGCGTGCGGTGGTTTGCTGCTGCGTTGTGGTGGTGTGTGTGTGTTGTGTGTGTGTGAGGTTGGTGTGTGTGTGGTGTGTGTGTGTGTGTGTGGTGTGTGTGTGTGTGAGGTGAGTGGTGTGTGAGAGTGTGTGTGTGATGATGAGTGGTGATGTGTGTGTGGGAGGAGGTGTGTGTTGGTGTGTGTGAGTGTGTGTGTGTGTGTGCGTGTGTGTGTGTGTGTGTGCGTGTGTGTGTGTGTGTGCGTGCGCGTATATGGGGCTAAGAGGACAATACGTGGCGGAAAAACACCGTAACTTCCCATCATTGTTTAAGCACGCTGTGATTCGTTTTGCAGTTTTTGTAATGTAAACTTTTAATATGTCACAACAATATGATTTCAAGAACCAGAAAAAAATACGAAAGAAGAATAAGAACGCGTATTTAATACAACAAGCTTGTCTTGTCTTGTCTTGTCTTGCCTTGTCTTGTCTTGTCTTGTCTTGTCTAGTCTCGTCTCGCCTCGTCTTGTCTTGTCTTGTCTTGTCTTGTCTTGTCTTGTATTGTCTTGTTGTATTAAATATCCGTTCTTATTCTTCTTTCGTGTTTTTTTTTTCTGGTTCTTGTTTGCTTGAAGTGGGCAGTCACACTTGTTTCGGATTTAATATGATTTCAGCAAAGTTATATTTGAGATTCTCCCAATATGTTTATCTGTGCTGAAATACGTATGAACGATATACAATTAATGCACTGTGCCTATTGATATGGGCAAATAGTCTAATCAATAAACCGTTTATTTTTCATTGTTAGGTGTTTTATCTCTATCTTTCCCTCTTCCTCTGTCTGTCTGTCTGTCTCTCTGTCTGTCTTTCTGTCTCTGTCTCTGTCTCTCTCCCTATCATTCTCTTTCTCTTTCTCTCTTACTCTCTGTTTCTCCTTCCGCCCCCTCTCTCTCTTTCCCTTCCCCTTCTCTCTCTCTCTTTATTGTTAAGTGTTGTCTCTCTTCCTCTCTATCTCTCTTTCTTTGTTTCTTCATTGTCAAATATCCCCTCTCTCTCTTTCTTTCTTTGTCTCTCTTTCTCTCTTTTCCTCTCTGTCTGTCTCTCTTTCTTTTCCTGTTTTGTCTGTCTCTGTTTCTATCATTCTCTCTCCTATCTGTTGCTCTCTGTCTGTCTGTCTGTCTGTCTCTGTCTGTCTGTCTGTCTGTCTCTCTGTCTGTCTGTCTGTCTTGTCTCTTTCTCTTCTTTCCCTTTCTCTGTGCCTCTGTCTCCCTCCCACTCTTCTATGTATCTATCTCTCTGTCTCTGTCACTGTCTCTGTCTCTCCCTCCCTGCTCTCTCTCTCTCTCTCTCTCTCTCTCTCTCTCTCTCTCTCTTGTTCACAGTCACATTTGACAACTGATCCTGAGATCGACAGACAGAAAAGAACAAAAGCTTTAACCTGAGAAGTAGGAAATGATCAGCGGAAGGGCTACGTGATGGCCAGGTCTTCAACCTTTAACACTTTTCCCACCTTCCTCCTGTCCACCTCCCAGCTTCCTGCAGGAAACGGGGTCTACACAGGACAGGAAGTTAAAAAGGTTACTGACAATCACGTCAGCAAGAATCGTTAAAAAAGGGGAAAAAAAATGGATCGATGATGACGCATGACAAAGGTGACGACAAAGAGTCACAGTCTTCATGTTGCAATTTCCGTTGTGTTTTGCATGTCACTGTGTTGGGTTTTTAGTGGTGTGAGTGGGTGGGATATTTTTGTCAGAGGCATAGATCCCTGACCCTGGTATGTCTGGAATTGAATCCCAGCCTGTAAACAGAACAACAACAGCAACAAAAAATCCCTTGATCTGTTTGCTGCCCGTGTGTCTGTTTTTTGATCATTGTGGTGGAGTTACTGTCTCAGGTATTGTTCCTGTACAATGTTTCTGTATCATCTGTTTCTCTCTCCATTCTTCTCTCTCTCTCTTTCTCTCTCTCTCTCATCTGTTTCTCTCTCTCTCCATTCTTCTCTCTCTCTCTTTCTCTCTCTCCTCATCTGTTTCTCTCTCTCTCTCTCTCTTCTCTCTCTCCTCTTCATCTGTTTCTCTCTCTCTCTCCATCATTTCTCTCCTCTTCCTCCTCTCTCTCACTCTCACTCTCTCTCTCCATCTTTTCTGTCTCTTCTCTCCCTTCCTCTCTCTTCTCTTCTCTTCTCTCTTCTCTTCTCTTCCTTCTGTCTTGTCTGTCTCTCTGTCTCTCTCTCTTCTCTCTCTTGTCTCTGTCTCTCTCTGTGTGTCTTGTCTGTCTCTTTCTTATTTATCACACACACTATCTCTCTCCATCTGTTTCTTTTTTCTCTCTCCCTCCCCCTCTCTCTCTCTCATCTTCTCTCTTCTCTCCCCCTCTGCACTTTTTGTCTGTCTCTTCTCTCTTTCTCCTCTTCCATCTCTTTCTTTCTGTCCTCTCTCGTCTCTCTTCTCTCTACCTCTCTTTCTCTCTCCCCCCCCCTCCTCTCCCCTCTCTTTCTTCACAACTAGATTTGACAACAGGTCCTGAGATCGACAGACAGAAAAGAACACAGCTTTAACCTGAGAAGTAGGAAATGATCAGCGGAAGGGCTACGTGATGGCCAGGTCTTCAACCTTTAACACTTTTCCCACCTTCCTCCTGTCCATCTCTCAGCTTCCTGCAGGAAACGGGGTCTACGCAGGACAGGAAGTTAAAAAGGTTACTGACAATCACGTCAGCAAGAATCGTTAAGAAAAGGAAAAAAAAAAAAAAAAAAAAAATGGATCGATGATGACGCATGACAAAGAAGGTGACGACAAAGAGTCACAGTCTTCATGTTGCAATTTCCGTTGTGTTTTGCATGTGGCCTGTGTTGGGTTTTTAGTGGTGTGAGTGGGTGGGATCTTTTGGTCAGAAGCATAGATCCCTGACCCTGGTATGTCTGGAATTGAATCCCAGCCTGTAAACAGAACAACAACAGCAACAAAAAATCCCTTGATCTGTTTGCTGCCCTGTGTGTCTGTTTTTTGATCATTGTGGTGGAATTACTGTCTCAGGTATTGTTCCTGTACAATCTTTCTGTATCATCTGTTTCTCTCTCCATTCTTCTGTCTCTCTCTCTCTCTCTCATCTGTTTCTCTCTCCATTCTTCTGTCTCTCTCTCTCTCCATTCTTCTGTCTCTCTCTCTCTCCATTCTTCTGTCTCTTTCTCTCATCTCTTTCTCTCTCCATTCTTCTGTCTCTCTCTTTCAACTGTTTCTCTCTCCATTCTTCTGTCTCTTTCTCTCTCCATTCTTCTGTCTCTCTCTCTCTCCATTCTTCTGTCTCTCTCTTTCAACTGTTTCTCTCTCCATTCTTCTGTCTCTTTCTCTCTCCATTCTTCTGTCTCTCTCTCTCTCCATTCTTCTGTCTCTCTCTTTCAACTGTTTCTCTCTCCATTCTTCTGTCTCTTTCTCTTCTCATCTGTTTCTCTCTCCATTCTTCTGTCTCTCTCTCTCTCTCATCTGTTTCTCTCTCCATTCTTCTGTCTCTCTCTCTCTCATCTGTTTCTCTCTCCATTCTTCTGTCTCTCTCTCTCTCTTCATCTGTTTCTCTCTCCATTCTTCTGTCTCTCTCTCTCTCATCTGTTTCTCCTCTCCATTCTCTTCTCCTCTTCTGCTCTCTCTCTCTCTCATCTGTTTCTCTCTCTCCATTCTTCTTGTCCTTCTGTCTCTCTCATCTGTTTCTCTCTCTCCATTCTTCTGTCTCTCTCTCTCTCTCATCTGTTTCTCTCTCCATTCTTCTGTCTCTCTCTTTCATCTGTTTCTCTCTCCATTCTTCTGTCTCTCTCTCTCTCTCATCTGTTTCTCTCTCCATTCTTCTGTCTCTCTCTTTCATCTGTTTCTCTCTCCATTCTTCTGTCTCTCTCTCTCCATTCTTCTGTCTCTCTCTCTCATCTGTTTCTCTCTCCATTCTTCTGTCTCTCTCTTTCATCTGTTTCTCTCTCCATTCTTATGTCTCTCTCTCTCTCATCTGTTTCTCTCTCCATTCTTCTGTCTGTCTCTCTCCATTCTTCTGTCCTCTCTCTCTCATCTGTTTCTCTCTCTCTCCATTCTTCTCTCTTTCTCTCTCTCTCTCTCTCTCTCATCTGTTTCTCTCTCTCTCCGTCATTTCCTCCTGCATCCCTCCTCTCTCTCACTCTCACGCTCTCTCTCTTTCTCTCTCTCCATCTTTGTCTGTCTCTCTCTGTCTCTTTCTCACCCTCTCTCTCTCTCCCATCTGTTTTTCTCTCTCTCTCTGTCATTTCCTCCTGCATTCCTCCTCTCTCTCACTCTCACTCTCTCTCTCTCTCTCTCCATCTTTGTCTGTCTCTCTCTGTCTCTTTGTCAATCTCTCTCTCTCCCTTCCTCTCTCTCTCCCTTCCTCTCTCTCTCTCTCTTTCTCTCTTTATCTTTCTTTCTTTCTTCCTCTCTCTCTTCTTTTTTCTCTGTCTCTGTCTCTCTCTGTCTGTCTGTCTGTCTCTCTTTCTCTGTCTTGTCTGTCTCTTTCTATATTTATCACACACACACTATCTCTCTTCCCACCTGTTTCTCTTTTTCTCTCTCCCTCCCTCTCTCTCTCTCCTTCCATCTCTCTCTTCTCTCTCTGGGATCTTCTGTCAGAGACATGGATCCCCGACCCTGTATGTCTGGAATTCAATCGCAGCCTGTAAACAGACAACAAAGAAAACCTGATCTAGTCCTTTTCTTACGCTGGACGAAGCAGCAGGGAAGTTTTAGTCTTTTTTCTCCTAATTTTTGTATCTGGTGATGGTGGTCTTTCATTTAATGTCTATTCACTTAAGTGATTTTAGACAACAACAACAACAACAACAACAACAAAAATTCATGAGGAGTGAAGAGTATACTTGGAAATGGTTAATCTTCAGGAAAAAGAAATGAACCAGAAAACAACTGTGCCGAAGACGAGAAGGAACAAAATCACAAGACGTTCTCATTATTAACGATTGAAACAATAAAATTGGCTAACCATAACATGAACATGTGAAATAACGGCGTGTTAAAGATAATTTGCTATAGGACTTTTTGACAGGCTAACAAAAAAATTCATATGTTAATGGTGGTGAGGCAAATATATCAGAAACTGACTTAGATAGTGTAGGAATATGTCTTTTCACCCGAACGCATGAAAGAATATGACTATGTGTTATCTTTTTTCCACACAAACATTCTATATTCCAGGTGTATTTTGTTTTAAATGCATTAAGTTTCCACCTATACATAAGGGATTGTATACTTCTGCTGGCAGGAAACTGCTTAATTTAAGCGTTTTGCTAATTTCAAAGTTCATATAACAGTTTTCATACTTTTTCTGTTTAATCTGGTGTTTCTTTGTTTGTGATTTTACTCTACCCTTGACAAAGGCCAGTTGTCCAAAAATTTGCGCCTGTCTTGTCTGGTAGTATTTAATAAGCGTTCTGATTCTTTTTTGTGTGTGTGTGTTTTTTTTTTCCTGGTTCCTGTTTGCTTGAACACGGGCATCCACATTTATTTTGGGTTTCTGATTTGTTTGCTGCCTGGGTTTCTGTTCCGATCATTCTGGTGGAGTTAGTGTTTCATGGGTCTCATGTGTCTGGGATTCTCAGGTACCGTCCCTGTACACACACACACACACACAACACACACACACACACACACACACACACACACACACACACACACACACACACACACACACACACACACACACACACACACACACACACTTCTCTCTCTCTCACTCTCTGCTGCCTCTCTATCTCTCTCTTTTTCTCTCACTGTGTTTCTCTGTCTCTGTCTCTCTTCTCTCTCTCTGTCTCTCTATGTGTCTGTCTGTAGCTCTCTCTCTCTTTTCTCTTCTCTCTGTCTTTGTCTGTCTGTCTGTCTGTCTCTCTCTGTCTCTCTGTCTCTCTCTGTCTCTCTGTCTCTCTGTCTCTGTCTCTCTCTCTCTCTCATACCAATGCATTCGTGTACATAATCTAAGGAGATGTCACCATTTCACCATGGACACTGGGACTGTTTCAAATAGGGTGGTCTTGAAACGTAGAATGTATTATGACTATTGTTGTAGGTGGTGAATGGGTTGTTTTGAGACCTCTTGCTTTGATGATGATGTGGTTTCCGCTTTGGTTTTCTCCCGGA
>JAPXFY010000034.1:21164796-21174796 GCA_030674185.1 Monoplex corrugatus
TATATGTATATCATATACATTTATTGTATGTATATACACATAATATATAATACACACAATATACATACACACATACACATACATGTTTACATACACATCTGCAAACACACCACACACACACACACACACACATATATATATATATATATATATATATATATATATATAACACATACATATATTTCTATATACATACAGACATACACGCACATGTACATCCATATGTCAAACTGTAGTAGGTGAAGAGATATAAATTTGCATTTGAAAAAAAAACAAAACATAAAATACAAGATAAGTCATAAAAAGAGTCATGATAACGTATTGAGTGTTACGTACGCCAGTGGTTCTTGCTCTTTACAAAATCGTGAGGGACAAAATGTAGACAAATACATGTCCATCCTTAACCAGTAACAACAGGAACAACAACAACGATATAAAATGACTGATAGTAGTAGTTGTATGAATATTCATCATCATCATCATCGGGTGCCCTGCCGCATGGCGTTGGCGATCATGGACTTCCATTTGTATGAATATTACATATAAGAAAATATATAATAATCACATACATAGAATCAAAGGAAAAGATGAAAGTAAATGGAGCTTTAACAATAATCAAATGAAAGGGGGAGAGAGGGGAAGACACGTCAACCAACGCGATAATAAAAAAAGAATATAAAAAAGTTATAGCATTTCCGACGTCATAAATGGGCATAAAAATAGTTCTGATAATGTATCACTGTCCATATATACGTCAATCAACTAAATTAAATGCATTGCAAGAGCATGAGACAAAAGCAGATGCATGTAAAACAATACATGTCAATTCCTTAACAACAATAATTTATATTATCAAATGTGACCTCCCACCACGAAATCAGTCTTAACTCGCAGTCAGTCGAACAGCACTAGGAGCTGAAAAGGTAACTGAGGGTCAATCTGGGGTGTTTTGACTTTTTCTCAAAACTGATTTCTGTAGACTATAATCTATCCCCCGCATAAATTTTTTTCTTAAAAAAATATTATTAATTAATTTAAAATGTTATTTTAATGCACTGATCGCAGCAGAAAGAACACAATTTCCTACTAAAAGTACCTATTTTTGTCTCTTATTATGAACCGTAACTTGTACAGTACCCGCACATGTAATACACTGATGGAAAGCTCTTTGGTGCACCTTTCAAATAATAACAGCGAAAATTAGAAACAAAATGGGTCAAAGCCACATAATAAAGAAATTTAAGGAAAATGTGTAGGAGAGCACACAAAAACTTTAGAGGCCATTTTCTCAAAATGGCCGTCATACAACTTAATGACTTTAAACATACATAACTTCTACTTTTTTTTTTTGAGTACAAGCTTTATTCAAGTACCAAAATAATCAACAGAATGTACACTTTCCAGTGATATGTATATCTCAAAATGCCCAAAATGCTAGTTAAGACTTATTTCGTGGTGGCAGGTCACAAATATTGACATAGAAGAACACAAGAAGAAGAAAGGGACAGAAGCAATGAAGAACAAACAATGCGTGGGAGGGGAGAGAACTTGTCAACTCTAACGCTGCCAGAATAAAAACGGATAAACGGTAACTCTTACAAACGTCAAACAAATCCTAAACAGAGAAAAAAAAATTAAATCAAATCATTAAGAAGTAAAGAAAAGAGAGACTGAGTTCGTTTTATTTAGATAGATAAACTGACAGATAGACAGACAGACAGACAGATAGATAGAAAATTCGGTGACAACTATCGTTTGTCTCTCTCTCTCAATTTCTCTCTCTCTCTCTCCTCTCTCTCTCTCTTTCTCTGTCTATGTCTCTGTCTCTCTCTGTCTGTCTCTCTCTCTCTCTCTGTCTTTCTCTTTCTCTCTCTCTCTGTCTTTCTCTTTCTCTCTCTCTTTCTCTCTCACTTCCCCTCTCTCTCTCCTTCTCTCTCTGTCTCTGTCTCTCCTTCTCTCCCCCCTCTCTCTCTTCCATCTGTCTGTATGTTTGTCTCTCTGTCTGTCTCTGTCTGTCTGCCTCTCTCTCTCTCTCTCTCTTTCCCTCTCGCCCTCTCTTCTCTTTCTCTCTCTCTGTGGCGTGCTTTCCCTCTCTCCCTCTCTCTCTCTCTGTCTCTCCCCCCCTCTCTCTCCCGTCTGTCTGTCTATCTCTCTGTCTCTGTCTCTGTCTGTCTGTCTGTCTGTCTCTGTCTCTCTTTCTCTCTCTGCCCCCCCCCTTTCTCTCTCATCTGTCTGTTTGTCTGTGTGTCTCTGTCTGTCTTTCTGTGTTTGTGTCTATGTCTGTGTCTCTGTCTTTGTCTCTGTCTCTGTATGAATATTACATACAAGAAAATATATAATAAATCACATACACAGAATCAAAGAAAAAGAAGAAAGTGAAGGGAGCTTTAAGAATAATCAAGTGAAAGGGGAAGAGGGGAGTGGGGAAAACACATCAACCAACGCAATAATGAAAAAAGAATTAAAAAAAGAAAAATTTCTGACGTCATAAATGGGCACAAAAATAGTTCTGATAAAGTATCACTGTCCATATATACGTCAATCAACTAAATTAAATGCATTGCAAGAGCATGAGACAAAAGCAGATGCATGTAAAACAATACATGTCAATTCCTTAACAACAATAATGTATCAACTAAGCAACATAACTCTTGAGAGTCACGGAGTCATCTCCCATGTAGAATTTCTCAACCCCAACACAGTTTGTGCTACCCATTCAGCTAGCATAGACGCAGCCACAAAGCATAAAGTGGTAAGCTCAGAACATTCCTTTGTGGCTGCGTCTATGCTAGCTGAATGGGTTATTAAGGAATGTTCTGAGCTTACCACTTTATGCTTTGTGGCTTGCGTCTATGCTAGCTGAATGGGTAGCGCAAACTGTGTTGGGTTTGAGAAATTCATGGAGAAACTCCGTACTCTCAAGATTATGTACATTGATATCAAATTCCTGCTCCTTTATTTTATTGGTATAACAATAGTATATTATAATATTGACATAGAAAACACAAGAAGAAGAAAGGGATGAAGCAATGAAGAACAAACAAGGCGTGGGAGGGGAGAGAACTTGTCAACTCTAACGCTGCCAGAATAAAAACGGATAAACGGTAACTCATACAAAAGTCAAACAAATCCTAAGCAGAGTAAAAAAAAATTAAATCAATAAGAGAAGAGAGAGACTGAGTTTGTTTTATTTAGATAGATAAACTGACATATAGATAGATAGACTGACAGATAGATGACAGACAGACAGACAGATACATGAAAATTCGGTGACAACTATCTTTTCTCTTCTCTCTCTCTCTCTCTTCTCTCTCTTCTCTGTCTCTGTCTCTCTCTCCTCTCTCTCTCTCTCTGTTTCTTCTCTCTCTCTCTCTGTGTCTTGTTCTCTCTCTCTCTCTCTCTTCTCTTTCTCTCTCTCTCTGTCTGTCTCTCTCTCTTCTCTCTCTCTCTTTCTTTCTCTGTCTATGTCTCTGTCTCTGTCTGTATCTCCCTCCCTCTGTCTTCCTCTGTCTGTCTGTCTGTCTGTCTCTCTTTCTCTCTACTCTCTCTCTTCTTTCTTTCTCTGTCTATGTCTCTGTCTCTGTCTGTATATCTCTCTCTGTCTTCCTCTCTGTCTGTCTCTCTCTTTCTCTTCTTCTTCTTCTCTGTCTATGTCTCTGTCTGTATCTCTCTCTCTCTCTTCTTCTGTCTCTTCTTCTCTCTCCCTTCTTCTTTCTTCTGTCTTTCTCTGTCTAGTCTATGTCTCTGTCTGTCTTCTCTCTGTCTGTCTGTCTCTCTCTCTCTCTCTCTCTTTCTTTCTTGTCTATTCTTTCTTGTCGTCTTGCTCTCTGTCTGTCTGTCTTCTTTCTCTCTCTCTCTTCTTTCTCTGTCTTGTCTTGTCTCTGTCTGTCTTGCTCTCTGTCTGTCTGTCTGTCTGTCTGTCTGTCTCTCTCTCTCTCTCTTTCTTTCTCTGTCTAGTCTATGTCTTTCTTCTGTCTTGCTTCTTGTCTGTCTGTCTGTCTTCTCGTCTCTCTCTTCTCTTCTCTCTCTTTCTCTGTCTATGTCTATGTCTCTGTCTGTCTTGCTCTCTGTCTGTCTGTCTGTTTCTCTCTCTCTCTTTCTTTCTCTGTCTATGTCTCTGTCTCTGTCTGTATCTCTCTGTCTGTCTTCCCTCTGTCTGTCTGTCTGTCTGTCTTCTTTCTCTCTCTCTTCTTTCTTTCTCTGTCTATGTCTCTGTCTCTGTCTGTCTCTCTTTTCTCTGTCTTTCTCTCTGTCTGTCTGTCTGTCCTTCTCTCTTTCTATCTCTCTCTCTCTCTCTCTCTCTCTCTCTCTCTTTTCTCTCTCTCTCTGTTTCTTTCTTTCTCTGTCTATTCTCTGTCTGTATCTCTCTCTCTCTCTCTCTCTGTCTTTCTCTCTCTCTGTCTATCTGTCTGTCTGTCTTCTCTCTCTCTCTCCCTCCCTCTTTCTGCTTCCACCACTCTCACTTCTCTGTCTCTGTCCTTCAACATTATCGCTCTTCCCCCTCTCTCTCCCATCTGTCTGTCTGTTTGTCTCTCTGTCTCTGTCTCTCTTGCTTTCCCTCTCTCCCTCTCTCTCTATGTCTCTGTCTCTCTCTCTGTCTTCTCTCTGTCTGTCTCTCTTCACCACCACCACCACCCTCTCTCTCTCTCTCTCTCTCTCTCTCCCATCTGTCTGTCTGTTTGTCTGTCTGTCTGTCTTTCTGTCTCTCTGTCTCTGTTTCTGTGTGTGTGTGTGTGTGTGTGTGTGTGTGTGTGTGTCTCTCTCTCTCTATCTCTCTGTCTCTTATCCTACTACCAAGCTATACCCATCAATTTCTGCCATCAACACGCACACGCAACTCCACATTATCGTTCAGGACGAACTGTCAAAGACAATGTAGTCAGCTGGACTTCACCAAAACATATCATCAGAGCCATTCCCTATCTCGACAGAACGAGATTATGCAAATGTACGAGCTGCCACGCGCGAAATCTAATAATAGTAGTCTGTCGTGAGAAATCTAATGGTAATTTAATAGTCTGTCTTCGTCCCTACGTCTGATCCACAGACATAAATACACACGCACGCACGCACACACACACACACAGAGACGCTCGCAGCAGCCATTTATATAACGAGATATGCAAAGTACAGCATACAATGTATATATATATATCTGTCGTGATAATTAATGTTAATATTGCCCCCACACACAACGTTACACACACACACAAATCACACACACACACACACACACACACACACAACGTTACGCACACAACACCAACACGACAACGCATACAATACACTACACACACACAACACACACACGCATACACACACACACACACACATATAGCTTAAATATAACATAATCACACACAACACACACATACACACACACACACACACACATACACGACACACACACACACACACACACAACGCTTACACACACACACACACACCACACACACACACACACACACCACGCACGACCACCACACACACACACACACACACACACAACACACACACACACACAACACACACCTGTTCAAACTAATGAAGCCTGGCTGTTCCAGCGTTCTGAATGCTTTTCTGTTGCTCATTAAATCGTATGATGATACCTTCATATGGTACAAGTGCCAATATGCTTCATGTATTCATCCATCCCATATTTGGACATTCCTCTCATAGACTCAATCACGACTTACTATAAATGGTTATTTGATTGATTTATGATTTAATTCATGTATGTATTATATATGTTTATTTATTTATTTACCTCTTTATATCTATTTATTTTTTATTTTTTATTTATCGATTTATATATTTAGATATTTTTATTTATTTGTCATTCATTTTTATCTTTTTTATTTTTTTCATCTAAAAGCACATATTTGAATAGAAGTTAAAAGAAATAACGAAAAAAACTGTGATAAAGATCAGATACTCAGAGAACCGTTGCCTATTTCTCCGTTAGTATATATTTTTTACTCGTTTAATCAGAAATAGAAAGCAAAAATAAAGGGCTGGAGCTAAATAGCAAGAAGACTAAGTCATGGTACTCAATAGAAATATAAAAAAAAAAAAAAAGAAATCCCCTCATGCAAAATGGCACCAAATGGCACAAATTTGAAACAGGTTGATAAGTTATAATATCCGGGAATGGTCGTTTCACCTGACTGTAGATGCACATCAGAAATAGCCAGCAAAATCGGCCAAGCCAAAACAGCATTCAAGAAGATGACAAACATTCTTACCAACAATACCTTTCAATTAACATCAGGAAGAGAGTTCTTGAATGTTATATAGAACAATACTGTTATACGGTTGTGAGGCGTGGACAGTCAACAAACAAAGCCAGAACAAGATTGAGGCAGCCGAGATGTGGTTTTAAGAAGAATGTTGTGAGTTCCATGGACAGCAAAGAAAACAAACGAGACAGTCATGATGGAGGCAGACACAAGAAGATCATTCATAAGGAAGATTAGGAAAAGATAGGCAACAGTTATAAGCCATTTTATGAGGAAAGGGAATTGGAACACCTGGTCACAACGGGAAAGCTGGAGGGAAAGAGAGCACCCGGTAGACCCAGGGAGAAGATAGACGGACTTGCAGAGTGGCTGAAGAAAAGAGGGTGGAAGAGGTGCTTGAGGCAACAAGAGATAGAAACGATGGAAGGCCATGATCGCCAACGCCATGGGCAAGGCACCCGATGATATGATGATAATGAGTTGCCTGTCCCCCTATCCATGTCTATGTGTGACACAGCTATTGCCTGTCTCCCTATCAATCTGTAGTTAAACTATTGCTGTCTCCCTATCCATGTCTAGATGTGACAAGCGAGTTGCTGTCTTCCTATCCATGTCGTAGGTGTGAACACAGCTGAGTTGCCTGTCTCCCTATCCATGTCTGATGTGTGACACAGCTAGTTGCCTGTCTCCCTATCCATGTCTATGGTGTGACACAGCTAGTTGCCTGTCTCCCTATCATGTCATGGTGTGACAGAGCTAGTTGCCTGTCTACCTATCCATGTCTATGATGTGACAGAGCTAGTTGCCTGTCTCCCTATCCATGTCTATGGTGTGACAGAGCTAGTTGCCTGTCTCCCTATCCATGTCTATGGCTGTGACAGAGCTAGTTGCCTGTCTCCCTATCCATGTCTATGAGTGTGACAGAGCTAGTTGCCTGTCTCCCTATCCATGTCTATGGTGTGACAGAGCTAGTTGCCTGTTCCCTATCCATGTCTATGATGTGACAGAGCTAGTTGCCTGTCTCCCTATCCATGTCTATGGTGTGACAGAGCTAGTTGCCTGTCTCCTATCCATGCTATGGTGTGACAGAGCTAGTTGCCTGTCTCCCTATCCATGTCTATGGTGTGACAGAGCTAGTTGCCTGTCTCCTATCCATGCTATGGTGTGACAGAGCTAGTTGCCTGTCTCCTATCCATGTCTATGTGTGACAGAGCTAGTTGCCTGTCTCCTATCCATGCTATGGTGTGACAGAGCTAGTTGCCTGTCTCCCTATCCATGTCTATGGTGTGACAGAGCTAGTTGCCTGTCTCCCTATCCATGTCTATGATGTGACAGAGCTAGTTGCCTGTCTCCCTATCCATGTATATAGTGTGACAGAGCTAGTTGCCTGTCTACCTATCCATGTCTATGATGTGACAGAGCTAGTTGCCTGTCTCCCTATCCATGTCTATGTGTGACAGAGCTAGTTGCCTGTCTCCCTATCCATGTCTATGATGTGACAGAGCTAGTTGCTGTCTCCCTATCCATGTCTATGGTGTGACAGAGCTAGTTGCCTGTCTCCCTATCCATGTCTATGTGTGACAGAGCTAGTTGCCTGTCTCCCTATCCATGTCTATGATGTGACAGAGCTAGTTGCCTGTCTCCCTATCCATGTCTATGGTGTGACAGAGCTAGTTGCCTGTCTCCCTATCCATGTCTATGATGTGACAGAGCTAGTTGCCTGTCTCCCTATCCATGTCTATGATGTGACAGAGCTAGTTGCCTGTCTCCCTATCCATGTCTATAGTGTGACAGAGCTAGTTGCCTGTCTCCCTATCCATGTATATAGTGTGACAGAGCTAGTTGCCTGTCTCCCTATCCATGTCTATGATGTGACAGAGCTAGTTGCCTGTCTCCTATCCATGTTATGTACGTGACAGAGCTAGTTGCCTGTCTCCCTATCCATGTCTATGTAGTGACAGAGCTAGTTGCCTGTCTCCCATCCATGTCTATGGATTGTGACAGCAGCTAGTTGCCTGTCTCCTTCTGTCTATGGTTGAACACTGTTGCTGTGTACAGAGCTATGGCAAGCTAGAACCTGTATATCCATATCTGTTATGTTTTTACAGCTAATTGCCTGCTCCTATCCATATATATATATACTGTGGACAGAGCGAGTTGCCTGTCCTATCATGTCTATGGCCTAGCGCAATTGGCCAAGCAAACGTTCAGAAAGCTGTGATCGGAATCGGGGTGTTTGTTGGAAGTTTGGTTGGACATGGACAGACTGTTCCTGTGTGATACTGGCGTTTGTATGGTGAACACGTGCATTGACTTGTGGTAATATGAGAAAGCATCAATGGCAAGTCTACGACGACAGTGCTGTATTCACTGGGTGTAGTTATAGAAGGCATAGCTCTGTCACATGATAGGTATTACTAGGGAGAGAAGGCAGCTAGCTCTGTCACATGATATGTATTACTAGGGAGAGATGGGCAGCTAGCTCTGTCACATGATAGTATTACTAGGGAGAGATGGGCAGCTAGCTCTGTCACATGATAGGTATTACTAGGGAGAGACAGGCAACTAGGTCTGTCACATGATAGGTATTACTAGGGAGAGACAGGCAACTAGGTCTGTCACATGATAGGTATTACTAGGGAGAGACAGGCAACTAGGTCTGTCACATGATATGTATTACTAGGGAGAGACAGGCAACTAGCTCTGTCACATGATAGGTATTACTAGGGAGAGACAGGCAACTAGTTCTGTCACATGATAGGTATTACTAGGGAGAGATGGGCAACTAGCTCTGTCACATGATAAGTATTACTAGGGAGAGACAGACAACTACCTCTGTCACATGATATGTATTACTAAGAAAAGATGGGCAGCTAGCTCTGTCACATGATAGGTATTACTAGGGAGAGACAGACAACTAGCTCTGTCACATGATAGGTATTACTAGGGAGAGACAGGCAACTAGTTCTGTCACATGATAGGTATTACTAGGGAGAGACAGGTAACTAGCTCTGTCACATGATAGGTATTACTAGGGAGAGACAGGCAACTAGTTCTGTCACATGATAGGTATTACTAGGGAGAGACAGGCAACTAGTTCTGTTACATGATAGGTATTACTAGGGAGAGATGGGCAACTAGCTCTGTCACATGATAGGTATTACTAGGGAGAGACGGGCAACTAGCTCTGTCACATGATAGGTATTACTAGGGAGAGACAGGCAACTAGCTATGTCACATGATAGGTATTACTAGGGAGAGACAGGCAACTAGTTCTGTCACATGATAGGTATTACTAGGGAGACATGGGCAGCTAGCTCTGTCACATAATAGGTATTACTAGGGAGAGATGGGCAACTAGCTCTGTCACATGATAGGTATTACTAGGGAGAGATGGGCAGTTAGCTCTGTCACATGATAGGTATTACTAGGGAGAGATGGGCAGCTAGCTCTGTCACATGATAGGTATTACTAAGGAGAGACAGGCAGCTAGTTCTGTCACATGATAGGTATTACTAGGGAGAGACAGGCAACTAGTTCTGTCACATAATAGGTATTACTAGGGAGAGACGGGCAGTTAGCTATGTCACATGATAGGTATTACTAGGGAGAGACAGGCAACTAGCTATGTCACATGATAGGTATTACTAGGGAGAGACAGGCAACTAGCTATGTCACATGATAGGTATTACTAGGGAGAGACTCGCAACTAGCTCTGTCACATGATAGGTATTACTAGGGAGAGACAGGCAACTAGCTCT
>JAPXFY010000034.1:21187296-21189796 GCA_030674185.1 Monoplex corrugatus
GGAACCCCGGGGTTACCAGGCTACCCGAACCCCTGCCGCCGCAAGACCCAGGGTTCGCCAGCGACTGGGCGGGGCCGCTGCTGCTGGAGGAGGCGGAGCTGCAGGATGGCCGAGGGGCAGCGGCAGAGGCGCTGGTGGCGCTGGTGCTCGCGGTTCGCCTTCGGCTGCTGCTTTGTCTTCTCCTTCGTCCTCGTCGTCGTCGGCTGCGGCGTCTTCTGGGTCTCCGGCGGCTTCGTCGGGTTGGGGTTCTCGCAACCGTTACGGGTTGCATTTCTTGTTTACGTCTGGTAAGGATGTGCGTGGATGGCAAAGTAGGGGTGTGGGGTGATGGGTGGGAGGGTGAGGGTGGGTGAGGGGTGGGTGGGTAGGTGGGTGGGTGGGTGGAATGTGTGTCGTTGTGTCTGTCTGTCTGTCTGTTTGTCAATTACTCTGTCTGTCTGTTCTATGGGTAATGTCATTTTTGTGGATTGCGGATGAGTTTATGTGGGATGCGGAGGGGTGGTGGAATGTGTGACGTTGTGTCAGTCTGTCTGTCTGTCTGTCTGTTTGTCTCTCTGTTTGTCTGTCTGTCTGTCTGTCGATCAGTATGTCTGTGTATATATCCATCTCATTTTTTTCTGCTTGGTATGAATGGCATGTTCTCAGGTAGATCGCTTTAACCTTTCAGTCAGGTTACCCACCGTCTTTTAAGAGCAAAGTCTGTAGAGTTTGGAGTTTCGTTCAAGAGGGATTTATTGCACTTAGGAAATTCCATATACGTGCATCCTTTCTGTCAATAATCAATTGCCAGACTCCTTGACCCAACGCAAAACACTACGCGCCGGCAACAATCTTGAAATGGGGAAGGAAAGAAAGGGAGAAGACCGGACCTGTGAAACACTAAATTAACAAAATCCCCCGCGTTCAAGCAAACAGAACCCTCCCCCTAAAAAAAAACCCCAACAACAACAAAACATGAATCAGAAAAAAACATTGGAAGGAGCAGCATGGAAGTTTCAGTCTTTTTCTCCTATTTTTTTGTATCTGGTGTTTGTTTGTTTGTTTGTGATCTTACGCTTGACAAAGGCCAGCTGGCTGAAAATTTGCGCCTGTCTTGTCTGGTTGTATTAAATTGGCGTTCTTGTTTTTTGTTGTTGTTTTTTTTACTGGTTACTAAGTTAACATCTCCAGAATGATAGAAGCATCAAGATTAGCAGCGACAATCCTATTTTTATGTTGTGGAGTAGGACTGAACTCAGGACAGATATCAAATCCTGGGTCCAGGGCTATATCAAACAGAGTCAAGATGTTCATATTATAAAACAGAGCCGACACTTCTCTGGCAGTCAAGGGAGCAAACCACTCCACTGCAGAAGACACAAAAACCAGCTAGTTCAGCTAAAAATGACGGCTTGGAGGCTGAGCAGGTCAAGACTCCCAACAAAATGCTTGGAGTGTTTCAGCTTCAGTTTCAGGGTTTCAAGACAGCGTGTCCGTACTGGGAATAAATTCCATACGCATAGATAGATGCCATATGATGGATAAGATCCAATCGGCACAAGCCTTTATAAAAAACAACAACAAAAAAGCCCTGGCATTGGTTTAATTTTCTTTTAATTTTGATTTGGTTCAGTTTTTACGACACCCAACCTCAGGTGATATAGCCGATGGGGATAACCATCCCAGGGAAGTGGGGGAAGGGGGACTTATCTAATCCTATACTGACACCACCAGAACAGCAATTATGTTAAGTTGGGATACTGAGAAGGTTAGTGTTAATGGGAGAACTTATCTGATCCTATACTGACACCACCAGAACAACAATGATGTTAAGATGGGACAGTGAGAAAGCCAGTGTTAAATTAATGTATCTAATCCTATACTGACACCACCAGAACAGCAATGATGTAAAGATGGGACAGTGAGAAAGCCAGTGTTAAATTAATGTATCTAACCCTATACTGACACCACCAGAACACAATGAATGTTAAGATGTGGACAGTGAGAAAGCCAGTGTTAAATTTAATGTATCTAATCCTATACTGACACCACCAGAACAGCAATGATGTAAAGATGGGACAGTGAGAAGGCCAGTTTTAATGTATCTAACCCTGTACTGACACCACCAGAACAACAATGATGTAAAGATGGGACAGTGAGAAAGCCAGTGTTAATTTAATGTATCTAACCCTATACTGACACCACCAGAACAGCAATGATGTAAAGATGGGACAGTGAGATGGCCAGTTTTAATGTAGCGCACACCAGAATTCGAACCCACAACCATTAGCATGTGAATCCGACGCTCAAACCAACTGAGCTACTGGAGCACGCCCTGACATTGTACAAGTTTTGAGTTTTTTTTTTTTACCTAGCGTTCGGGCTTTATATCTAATCCCTGTATTAATCTACAGCAGTGAGAGCTTGGACTACCTACATGCTCCAAGAATGCCTCAGCTTCAATGGCTTCCACCTGCTGTGTTTGTGCCACGATCCTCGGCATTTCTTGAAAGGACCATGC
>JAPXFY010000034.1:21202296-21204796 GCA_030674185.1 Monoplex corrugatus
TCGGATGTGATCTGGCTGAGTGGCCAGTCTGTGTTTACAGGCCTGTGGGCAAACTGACGGACAGACAGGTAAATTAAGCAGACAGACAGACAGACAGACCAGCAGACAAAAATTACAGAGCGAAGGCAAAGAGACTGGAGAGAATGTGGGTTGTTAGGGTAGCAGACAGTGTGGTTTTAATCTGACCCAATCTCTCTCTCTCTCTCTCTCTCTCTCTCTCTCTCTCTCTCTCTCTCTCCATCTCTCTCTCTCACCATTTCCTCTTCTCTCTCTCTCTCTCTCTCTCTCTCTCTCTCTCTCTCTCACCAATCTATTTCATCTTTCTCTCTCTGTCTCTGTGTGTCTGTCTATATGTGTCTCTCCCTTTCTCTCTCTTTTTCTTTCTCTCTGTCTCTATCTTTCTCTCTCTCTGTCTGTCTCTCTATCTTTCTTTCTATCTGGCTGTCTGTGTCTCTCTCTGTCTCTGCCTCTTTCTCTGTCTCTCTCTCTCTCTCGCTGTCTGTGTCTGTGTGTAGTTCTCTCTGTGTATATCTGTGAGGTGTGTGTGTGTGTGGTGTGTGGTCAGATAGACAGACGATAGTAGATTGATAGATGATAGATAGATAGACAGACAGAGATAGATAGATCAGATAGATAAATAGATAGATAGATAGGTAGATAGGTAATAGACAGACTGAGACAGACAGAGCAAGATAGTATATAATAGACAGATAGATAGATAGATAATAGATAGATAGATAGGTAGGTAATAGGTAGATAGATAGACAGACTGACGGCAGACAGACGACAGATAATAATAGTAGACAGACAGACATATAGATAGATAGATAGATGGATAGCAGACAACGACATAAGATAGAAAAGATAGATATATAATAGATAGACAGATAGATAGTAGATGAAGCAGTAGATAGATAGATAAATAGACGATAGATAGACGATGAGAGACAGCAGACGAAAGGAGAGAAAAAGAACAGAGAGCAGGGGATAGATAGATAGTAATTAGATAGAGACAGATATTATAGATCATACATACATACATACATACATACATACATACATGCATACATGCAACATACATAATACTACATACATGCATACAGCATACATGCATACATGCATACATACATACATACATAATGCATACTACATACAAACGAAAGAACGAACGAACGATACTACATACATACATACTATATACATGCATACATACATACATAATACAACATACATACATACATACATACATACATACATACATACATACATACATACAAACACACACGCACACACGCACGCACGCAAGCACACACAACACATTCATCACTCACTCACTCACACACGCACGCAGCATGCACGCGCGCGAGCACACACACACACACTCACACACACACACACACACACACACACACACACACACACACACACACACACACACACACACTCACGCACACACACACAACACACACACACACACTCACACACACACTCACACACACTCACACACACACACGCACATACACACACATTCGTACGCAAACAGATGCACACACACACACACAAACACGTGAGACAATGATCATGAATGTGTGAAGACAATGTAAAAGTTTCCCATTATCACAGTTCGTGATGAAAAACTTTTAACCTCTCACCCTCACCCCACCTCCCACATGCAATCACGCCCTAACTTCACCACCACCACCCCCACATACACACACACCCTAACCCTCACATACACCCCCACCCCCTCCGCGTAAACACACACCCTACCCACACGTATACCCCCACGTACACACACACCCTACCCACACGTACACCCCCCACGTACCACACACACCCTACCCACACGTACACCCCCACGTACACACACACCCTACCCACACGAACACCCCCAAGTACACACACACCACACACACACCCTACCCACACGTACACCCCCACGTACACACACACCCTACCAACAAGTACACCCCCACGTACACACACACCCTACCCACACGTACATCCCACGTACACACACACCCTACCCACACGTACACCCCCAAGTACACACACACCCTAACCCCACATACACCTCCTAAGTACACACACACCCTAACCCACGTAAACCCCAAGGACACACACACCCTAACCCCACATACACCCCTAAGTACACACACACACTAACCCCACATACACCCCCTAAGTACACACACACCCTAACCCCACGTACACCCCCAAGTACACAACACCCTAACCCGACGTACACCCCCAAGTACACACACACCCTAACCCCACTACACCCCCTAAGTACACACACCCTAACCCACGTACACCCCCCAAGTACACACACACACCCTAACCCCACATACACCCCTAAGTACACACACACACCCTAACCCCACATACACCCCCTAAGTACACACACACCCCCTAACCCCACGTACACCCCCCAAGTACACACACACCCTAACCCCACGTACACCCCCCAAGTACACACACCCTAACCCCACGTACACCC
>JAPXFY010000034.1:21219796-21222296 GCA_030674185.1 Monoplex corrugatus
ACACCACACGCACCGCACACACACACAGGTGAGCACAAAGGTAACCTCATTGAGCTCAATGATCCTAAAATTATATATATATATATATAGTTTATATATATATATATATTGTGTGTGTGTGTTGTCTTTCTTATCATTCTATCTTATCATATTATATATATATATATTGTATTATATATATATATATATATATATATATATAGTTTAGTAAAGAAAAGAAAATGAGAAGAAGAAGAGAAGAAGAAGAAGAAAGAAGAAGAAGAAGAAGAAGAGAAGAAGAAGAAGAAGAAGAAGAAGAAGAAGAAGAAGAAGAAGAGAAAGAAGAAGAAGAAGAAGAAGAAGAAGAAGAAGAAGAAGAAAAAAGAAGAAGAAGAAGAAGAAGAAGAAGAAGAAAGAAGAAGAGAAGAAGAAGAAGAAGAGGAAAGAAAAGAAAAGAAAAGAAAAAAAGAAAAGAAAGAAGAAAATCTTAAGGCTTTGAAACACACTTGGGATATTATACAGAGGCTGTCCCAAAACACACAGAAATGGAGAACCTTCGTTGCTGATCAACACACCAATGGCACAACAGGCAGTAAGCAAGTATGCATTTCTCTCTCCACCAGTAAGTCTTGAATGGTGATTTGGGTGCAAGGTGTGCAGAGTCTGTTTACTGTTGTTGTTGATGATGTTGTTGTTGTTTTGTCGTCGTCGTCGTTGTTGTTGTTGGGGGGGGGGCAGTTGCTTCTTTGTTTTTTTGTTTTGTTTTGTTTTGTTTTTTAGATGATACAATAAACTGAGGTTCAGTGTGGGCAAGCACGTAGCGCTTGTAAAACAACCCACGCCTATAAAGATGTCCTCCTTGTCAAAATCCCTTGAAATGTCACTTTGAGTTTGATATGTAAACGAAAAATACATGAATACGGATTTTTTTAAAAATGTAAACGACCCCAAAATGTGGCAACATGCTTTTTTGCAGGAAAGAGACAGACAGACAGACATACAGAGAGACAGAAAGAGAGAGAGAGGCAGAGAGAGAGAGACAGAAAGAAAGAAAAAGAGAGAGAGGCAGAGAGAGAAAGAGAGAGACAGAAAGAAAGAGAAAGAGAGAGAGGAAGGGAAAGAGAGAGAGAGAGAGAGAGGCAGCCAGACACAGAGAGAGAAAGAGAGAGAAAGAAAGGCAGACAGGCAGACAAACAGACAGACAGACAGAGACAGACTTCAGACTTCAGAATACTTTAATATCCAAAGATAGTAGCATTAGGTTTCATTGCATCTGCCTTACAGCTAGTCCTAGTCCGAGAGAGAGAGAGAGAAGAGAGAGAGAGAGAGTCAGAGAGAGAGTGAGAGAGAGTGAGAGAGAGGTGAGTGAGAGGAGAGAATGAGAAGGAGAGAATGAGAGAAAGAGAGTGAGGGAGAGGAAGTGAGAGAGAGAGAGTAAAGAGAGTGAGAGAGGAGAGTGAGAGAGAGAGAGAAAAAGTGATTTAGAAAGTGCGAGGGAGAGTGAGAGAGAGTGAGAGAGAGTGTGTGGGAGAGAGAGTGAGAGAGAGAGTGTGGGAGAGAGGAGGAGAGAGAGAGTGTGTGGGAGAGAGAGTGAGAGAGAGAGTGTGTGGGAGAGGAGAGTGAGAGAGAGAGTGTGTGGGAGAGAGAGTGAGAGAGAGAGTGTGTGGGAGAGAGAGTGAGAGAGAGAGTGTGTGGGAGAGAGTGAGAGAGAGAGTGTGTGGGAGAGAGAGAGTAGAGAGAGAGTGTGTGGGAGAGAGAGTGAGAGAGAGAGTGTGTGGAGAGAGAGTGAGAGAGAGAGTGTGTGGGAGAGAGAGTGAGAGAGAGAGTGTGTGGGAGAGAGAGTGAGAGAGGAGTGTGTGGGAGAGAGAGTGAGAGAGGTGTGTGGGAGAGAGAGTGAGAGAGAGAGTGTGTGGGAGAGAGAGTGAGAGAGGAGAGTGTGTGGGAGAGAGAGTGAGAGAGAGAGTGTGTGGGAGAGAGAGTGAGAGAGAGGTGTGTGGGGAGAGAGAGTGAGGAGAGTGTGTGGGAGAGAGAGTGAGAGAGAGAGTGAGTGGTGGGAGAGAGAGTGAGAGAGAGAGTGTGTGGGAGAGAGAGTGAGAGAGAGAGTGTGTGGGAGAGAGAGTGAGAGAGAGAGGTGGAGGAGAGGAGAGTGAGAGGGAGAAGTGTGAGAGAGGAGAGAAGACAGAGACAGAGAAGTGGCACAGAAAAAGAGAGACTTCAGACTCGAATACTTATTAGTAGGGAGTAACATAGGTCTCACTGGAGACTGTGTAGCTAGCAGAAGGAAGAGAGTGAGAGAGAGAGAGTGTGGGAGAGAGAGGAGAGAGAAGATGGAGGTAAGAAAAAAGAGAAGAGGAGAGAGAGAGAAAGGAGAGAGACAGAGAAGAGAGAAGAGAAGAGACAGACAGACAAAAAGAGACACAGAAGAAAGAAGACTTTTAGACTTCGAATACTTTATTATCCAAGAGTAGTAGCACTAGGTTTCATGGACTCGCCTTACAGCTAGTCCAGGAGAGAGAGAAAA
>JAPXFY010000034.1:21227296-21257296 GCA_030674185.1 Monoplex corrugatus
TACAACCCAAAATATACGAGTACCTTGTAAGCTTTTATTAACCGGTACTTGAAAGACGCTACTGCAAAGTGTAGGTCCAGGGTATGTGGATTAAAAACTAATACTGAGTAGTGTTTTTCTACAGAAAATATTGAAAAAGTATCCTGCCCTTTGTGTCAAGATGGTAGGAAAGAAAAGTACATTTTGTTTTTCAATGTGTCGCTCACTGCAGGATTCATTCCATGTATGATATACTTTTGCAATGTTCTCACCGAGCAGATTTCAGTGCAGTTATTTTCTTAATAAAAGCAGTTAGTTACAGTGTTATTCTCCACCTGGCAAAATTCATCTTTGACGTTTTGGATCACAGAAAATGTATGCTTGGTCAAGGCATATACTGTCTAATTTGATGACTATTTTGAAATGTTTTATCGTGAACGGCAAATTGTGATTCAAAGATATCATCAACATTATCATCATAAACCATTCAATGTCAGATTAACATAAAAGCTGTACTTTTAGAAGAAGCTCTCCACAATTTCCATCTTTTATTAGGGCTACTACATCTACAAGAATCACATTTTATCTCATTTGCCTGTGGGTGGTATGTGTGTATGTGTATAATGTATGTGTGGATGGAGAGTACGTACATGGAACGCGTGCGCGTGCATGCACCCTCTGAAACATCATCGTCATCATCATCATCATCAGGTGCCTTGCCACATGGCGTTGGCCATCATGGCCTTCCATCTGTTTCTATCTCTTGTTGCCTCAAGCACCTCTTCCACCTTCTTTGTCTTCAGCCACTCTGCAAGTCCGTCCAATATCTTCTCCCTGGGTCTACCTGGTGCTCTCTTTCCCTCCAGCTGTCCCGTTGTGACCAGGTGCTCCAATTCCCCTTTCCTCATATAATGGCCTAGAAATGTTGCCTGACGTTTCCTAATCTTCCTTATGAATGATCTTCTTGTGTCTGCCTCCATCAAGACTGTCTCATATGTTTTCTTTACTGTCCATGGAACTCTCAACATTCTTCTTAGAAACCACATCTCGGCTGCCCCAATCTTGTTCTGGCTTTGCTTGTTGACTGTCCATGCCTCACATCCGTATAACAGTATTGGTTCTATGTAACATTCAAGAACTCTCTTCCTGATGTTAATTGAAAGGCATTCGTTGGTAAGAATGCTTTTCATCTTCTTGAATGCTGTTTTGGCTTGGCCGATTCTGCTGGCTACTTCTGATGTGCATCTGCCGTCAGGTGAAATGATCGTTTCCAGGTATTTAAACTTATCAACCTGTCTCAAGGTTGTGCCGCTTGCTGTTATTTTGCATGAGGGTATTTCATGTTTTTTTTTACTGATCACCATGACTTCAGTCTTCCTGCTGTTTAATTCCAACTCCTTACCTTTGCTTTCTATTTCTAATATGTTCACGAGGTTTCACTTTTTGCACTTAGCACGGTGTCATCTGCGTATCAAATGTTGTTTATCATTTTTCCTCCAACCTTTAATCCAGGGTCTTCCTCTAGGTTTCTCACGACATTTTCGCTGTAAAGTGAAAACAGATCTGGTGACAAAACATAACCCTGTCTGACTCCTCTTTTGATGTTTTGGACAGATCTTATATCGTTTTCTATTCTCATTGCAGCTGTTTGTTCCAAATACATATTTCTAATTATTCGTAGATCTTTTCCATCAATATTGAGACTTTCTAGTTGGTTGATCAATTCTTTATGTCTTACCCGATCGAAAGCCATGGCATAATCAACAAAGCATAAATGTAAATCCTTATTCATCTCAATTGGCCTCTCTATGATAGTTCTTATGATGTATATGGCATTAATAGTTCCTTTTCCTTCCACAAATCCACACTGTTCATCTGCTATTTCTATTTTGATTTTATTCCTTGTCCTCATCATGATTATTCTTAATAGGAATTTTGTTACATGACTCATCAAACTGATTGTGCGATGGAGTTCGCATTCTATAGCCCCTGTCTTCTTCGGAAGCAATGACAATTGATTTTGACATATCTTTGGAGATTTTTCCAGTGTAAAGAATTTCATTTAGGAGGACTGTTATTTTTTCAATGCCAAATTCCTCCAGGGCTTCAATCATCTCTGTAGTAATGTTGTCTGGTCCTGGGGCTTTTCCTGGTTTCATCTTTTTCAATGCTGCTCTAACTTCATTTCTCATTATGGGTGGTCCTTCAACGTTCTTTCTTATAAAGTGTTCTTCGTTCTTGTCATCTTCAAAAAAGTCTTTAATGTACTCTCCCCATCTGTCTAATATTTTGTCTTTTCCATGATAAGCGTACCATCTTTCGATTTTAAGCAACCAATTGATGTGCATTTTTTTCCTGTGGACAATTTCTTCAGTTCATCTGTACATACCGTGAGGATCCGTTTTGTGTCAGTCTTCTATTTCTTTGCATTTTGTTTTCAGCCAAGCTTCCTTAGTTTCATTGCACTTATTTCTTATTTCTTTGTTTATCTTCCTGTATATCTCCTCGTTTCTCTTTGCCTTCCTCCATTCCTCCATCAAGCCTAAAATGTCTTTTGTCATACAGTTCTTTTTTGCTTTTCTATCTACTTTCAGGGATTTCTTCACAAGCTTCATTTATCGAATTTCTCAACTTTGTCCATTGTTCCTCACTGTCACCAACGTCTTCCAGAGCACTGAATTTGTTTTGAACATGTAGGCCTACATTAACTTTTTTACGTATCACTTCATCTGTCTTTAAGAGTCCAAGATTTAGATTGATGTTGCTTTTGGTCTGTTTCCTTTTCCTTAATTTCAGCCTATATTCCCACTACAGGATTGTGGTCACTGTTGCAGTCTGGGCCCAGTAGCGTGTTTGCTGACAGTAAAGAATTTCTAAATCTTATTAATTACGTTGTAGTCAATCTGATTTTTGGTATTATCTCCTGGACTCATCCAAATCCATTTTCTTCTATTAGTCTGCTCAAACCAGGTGTTTCCAACTATGAACTCATTCATCTGTGCCAATTCTACAAGTTTCCCTCCCCTTTCATTATGTGTACCAAGGCCATGAGGTCCAACTATATCCTCCACCCAATCTTGTCCCACTTTAGCATTAAAATCTCCCATTATTACTGTAACTTCTTGTGATTTACATTGGGCCTTGGCCATCTCTAATACTTCGTAGAAGTTGTCGATGTCTTCCTGAGTACTTGTGAATGTTGGTGCATACACCTGAATGACGTTGATATCAAATGGCCTGCCTCCCAATTTAACCAGCAAAACTCTGTCGGATACAGCCCAGTATCCCCTAGCTGTATTTGATTTGTCCCTGTCCATTACGATGCCTACTCCTCTTTCATATGAGTTTCCACCAGAATATATTACTGTATACTTTCCTGATGTTATCATGCCTGCCCCCTTCTATCTCACTTCCCCTAGTCCTAAAATGCTAATGTTAAGCCTTTCCATCTCCATTTTGATATTGTCTAATTTACCTTTTTGCATCAGTGTTCTAATGTTCCATGTTGCGATTGTTGTATTTTTTCTGAGGCTGAGGTTGATCGCAGTAGCTTGCTGACGGTCTGGTGTCCTGCGCAGCATGACGGTCCCTACTGGTGTTCCATAGGTGCCCCTATTTATGTCATTATCTTCATTTTTCTTTTGTCTGGCCATGAATGTTCTGGGGAAAATACGATGGTGGTTTCCCGTTGCCTTCCATCGGTTTGTTTATGGTCTCTCCACTAGCCTTTGTCGTTTCCACGACAACCTACAAGGCAGTTGGGTGATTGTTTTTCAGGGTTAACTCCCTTAGCCTTATTCTCTCCCGAGATGTCCACAAGGCAGTGGAGCTATTTATCCATAGCTTGGGGGTCTGGTTCATGGGCACCAGGGCATATCCACACGCCGGTGGGCCTGCGTGCCGCACGTCTGGGGGCCAGACCTCCTAGATCCTCCGAGTCCCTCGAGATTTAGCCTGAGTCCGTGAGGTGCTCAGTTACCACATGTCGCCACTAGGAGGCATAACGTAGGGCTTGCTGATGGAGAGGCTATGTACTGACAGGGAGAGACTTACGCATTCTGGTCTTCTTTTCGCATAGCTGCAACCAGCAGTGCCAGCCAGCGGTGCTGGCTGAAAGTGAGAGGTGACAAGCATGCAGTCACTAGCCAACACACTAGACGCATCACATCGGCCTTTTGAAACACACAGGTAAAAAACATGCTTGTCTAGTTTTGTTAGATAACGAATTTAATACACAAGATATGCAGCATGATTCTTGTTTGAAACGTTGCGTTGCGAATAGTATTTTTTTGAAAAAGGACCAAGGGCCGACTATAAAGTAAGGCGAATGCAAATAGGCTGTCACAGCCCTTAGAGAGGGAAAGAAGAGTCCTCTCCATTGCAAATGTAAGAATAAACAAAAAGAAGAAAAAAGACAAAATAGCACTATTCCTGGAAAAACCGTCTGGTGTATAATATAAAACGAAAACAATACAGAAACCTTTGAGGAAGACAAAGCAAAAGAAAAGAAAGAAGAAGAAAGAAGAAGAAGAAGGGGGGAAAGAGAGAGAGAGAGAGAGAGAGAGAGAGAGAGAGAGAGAGAGAGAGAGAGAGAGAGAGAGAGAGAGAGAAATTGCTAGTGGCTGCGTAGCAGTTCAGAAAACGGGAGATTTTGTTTTGTTTTGTGCCTTTGCCAGGGACACAACCGTTACTTCTTTTCTTCCTTTGCCAGGGAGACAACCGTCCCTTCCTTCTTTTGCCAGGGAGACAACCGTTCCTTCCTTCCTTTCCCAGGGTGACAACCGTTCCTTCCTTCCTTTGCCAGGGAGACAACCGTTCCTTCCTTCCTTCCTTTGCCAGGGAGACAAGCATTCCTTCCTTCCGTCCTTTGCCAGGAAGACAAGCGTTCCTTCCTTCTTTTGCCAGGGAGACAACCGTTCCTTCCTTCCTTTGCCAGGAAGACAACTGTTCCTTCCTTCCTTTGCCAGGAAGACAACCGTTCCTTCCTTCCTTTCCCAGGAAGACAACTGTTCCTTCATTCCTTCCTTTGCCAGGGAGACAACCGTTCCTTCCTTCCTTTGCCAGGGAAACAACTGTTACTTCCTTCCTTTGCCAGGAAGACAACCGTTCCTTCCTTCTTTTGCCATGGAGAGAACCGTTCCTTCCTGCTTTTGCCAGGGAGACAACTGTTCCTTCCTTCTTTTGCCAGAGAGACAACCGTTCCTTCCTTCCTTTGCCAGGGAGACAACCGTTACTTCCTTCCTTTGCCAGGAACACAACCATTCCTTCCTTCCTTTGCCAGGAGCACAACCGTTCCTTCCTTCCTTTGCCAGGGAGACAACTGTTCCTTCCTTCTTTTGCAAGGGAGACAAGCGTTCCTTCCTTCCTTTGCCAGAGAGACAACCGTTCCTTCCTTCTTTTGCCAGAGAGACAACCGTTCTTTCCTTCCTTTGCCAGGGAGACAACCGTTACTTCCTTCCTTTGCCAGGAAGACAACTGTTCCTTCCTTCCTTTGCCAGGGAGACAACTGTTCCTTCCTTCCTTTGCCAGGAAGACAACCGTTCCATCCTTCTTTTGCCAGGGAGACAACCGTTACTTCCTTCCTTTGCCAGGGAGACAACCGTTACTTCCTTCCTTTGCCAGGAAGACAACTGTTCCTTCCTTCTTTTGCAAGGGAGACAACCGTTCCTTCCTTCCTTTTCCAGGAAGACAACCGTTCCTTTTTCTTTTGCCAGAGAGACAACCGTTTTTTCCTTCCTTTGCCAGGGAGACAACCATTCCTTCCTTCCTTTGCCAGGAAGACAACCGTTCCTTCCTTCTTTTGCCTGGGAGACAACTGTTCCTTCCTTCCTTTGCCAGGAAGACAACCATTCCTTACTTACTTCCTTTGCCAGGGAGACAACCGTTAATTCTTTCCTTTGCCAGGAAGACAACAGTTCCTTCCTTCTTTTGCCTGGGAGACAACCGTTCCTTCCTTCCTTCCTTTGCCAGGGAGACAACCGTTCCTTCCTTCCTTTGCCAGGGTGACAATAGTTCCTTCCTTCCTTTGCCAGGAAGACAACCAGTCCTTCCTTCTCTTGCCAGGGAGACAACCGTTCCTTCCTTCCTTTGCCAGGAAGACAACCATTCCTTCCTTCTTTCCTTTTCCAGGGAGACAACCGTTCCTTCCTTCCTTTGCCAGGGAGACGACCGTTCCTTCCTTCCTTTGCCAGAGTGACAACTGTTCCTTCCTTCCTTTGCCAGGGAGACAACCGTTCCTTCCTTCCTTTGCCAGGAAGACAACCGTTCCTTCCTTCCTTTGCCAGGGAGACAACCGTTCCTTCCTTCCTTTGCCAGGGAGACAACCGTTCCTTCCTTCCTTTGCCAGGGAGACAACCGTTCCTTCCTTCCTTTGCCAGGAAGAAAACCGTTCCTTCCTTCTTTCCTTTTCCAGGGAGACAACCGTTCCTTCCTTCTTTCCTTTTCCAGGGAGACAACCGTTCCTTCCTTCCTTTGCCAGGAAGAAAACCGTTCCTTCCTTCTTTCCTTTTCCAGGGAGACAACCGTTCCTTCCTTCTTTTGCCAGGGTGACAACAGTTCCTTTCTTCCTTTGCCAGGGTGACAACCGTTCCTTTCTTCCTTTGCCAGGGTGACAACATTTCCTTCCTCCTTTGCGAGGGTGACAACAGTTCCTTTCTTCCTTTGCCAGGGTGACAACCGTTCCTTCCTTCCTTTGCCAGGGTGACAACCGTTCCTTCCTTCCTTTGCCAGGGTGACAACCGTTCCTTTCTTCCTTTGCCAGGGTGACAACCGTTCCTTCCTTCCTTTGCCAGGGTGACAACCGTTCCTTCCTTCCTTTGCCAGGGTGACAACAGTTCCTTTCTTCCTTTGCCAGGGTGACAACCGTTCCTTTCTTCCTTTGCCAGGGTGACAACCGTTCCTTCCTTCCTTTGCCAGGAAGACAACTGTTCCTTCCTTCTTTTGCCAGGGTGACAACCATTACTTCATTCCTTTGCCAGGAAGACAACTGTTCCTTCCTTCCTTTCCCAGGGTGACAACCATTACTTCATTCCTTTGCCAGGAAGACAACTGTTCCTTCCTTCCTTCCTTTGCCAGGAAGACAACTGTTCCTTCCTTCTTTTGCCAGGGTGACAACCGTTCCTTCCTTCCCTTCCCAGGGTGACAACCGTTACTTCCTTCCTTTGCCAGAGTGACAACTGTTCCTTCCTTCCTTCCTTTGCCAGGGTGACATCTGTTCCTTCCTTCCTTTGCCAGGGTAACAACCGTTCCTTCCTTCCTTTGCCAGGGTGACAACCGTTCCTTCCTTCCTTTGCCAGGGTTGACAACCGTTCCTTCCTTCCTTCCTTTGCCAGAGTGACAACTGTTCCTTCCTTCCTTCCTTTGCCAGGGAGACAAGCATTCCTTCCTTCCTTCCTTTGCCAGGAAGACAAGCGTTCCTTCCTTCCTTCTTTTGACAGGGAGACAACCGTTCCTTCCTTCCTTTGCCAGGAAGACAACTGTTCCTTCCTTCCTTTGCCAGGAAGACAACTGTTCCTTCCTTCCTTTGCTAGGAAGACAACTGTTCCTTCATTCCTTCCTTTGCCAGGGAGAGAACCATTCCTTCCTTCCTTTGCCAGGGAGACAACTGTTACTTCCTTCCTTTGCCAGGAAGACAACCGTTCCTTCCTTCTTTTGCCATGGAGAGAACCGTTCCTTCCTGCTTTTGCCAGGGAGACAACTGTTCCTTCCTTCTTTTGCCAGAAGACAACCGTTCCTTCCTTCCTTTGCCAGGGAGACAACTGTTCCTTCCTTCTTTTGCAAGGGAGACAAGCGTTCCTTCCTTCCTTTGCCAGGAAGACAACCGTTCCTTCCTTCCTTTGCCAGGGAGACAACTGTTCCTTCCTTCCTTTGCCAGGAAGACAACCGTTCCATCCTTCTTTTGCCAGGGAGACAACCGTTACTTCCTTCCTTTGCCAGGGAGACAACCGTTACTTCCTTCCTTTGCCAGGAAGACAACCGTTCCTTCTTTCTTTTGCCAGAGAGACAACCGTTCTTTCCTTCCTTTGCCAGGGAGACAACCATTCCTTCCTTCCTTTGCCAGGAAGACAACCATTCCTTCCTTCTTTTGCCTGGGAGACAACTGTTCCTTCCTTCCTTTGCTAGGAAGACAACCATTCCTTACTTCCTTCCTTTGCCAGGGAGACAACCGTTAATTCCTTCCTTTGCCAGGAAGACAACAGTTCCTTCCTTCTTTTGCCTGGGAGACAACCGTTCCTTCCTTCCTTTGCCAGGGTGACAATAGTTCCTTCCTTCCTTTGCCAGTGTGACAATAGTTCCTTCCTTCCTTTGCCAGGGAGACAACCGTTCCTTCCTTTCTTTGCCAGGGTGACAATAGTTCCTTCCTTCCTTTGCCAGGAAGACATCCGTTCCTTCCTTCCTTTGCCAGGAAGACAACCGCTCCTTCCTTCTTTTGCCAGGGAGACAACCGTTCCTTCCTTCCTTTGCCAGGGAGACAACCGTTCCTTCCTTCTTTCCTTTTCCAGGGAGACAACCGTTCCTTCCTTCCTTTGCCAGGAAGAAAACCGTTCCTTCCTTCTTTCCTTTTCCAGGGAGACAACCGTTCCTTTCTTCCTTTGCCAGGAAGACAACCGTTCCTTCCTTCTTTCCTTTTCCAGGGAGACAACTGTTCCTTCCTTCTTTTGCCAGGGAGACAACCGTTCCTTCCTTCCTTTTCCAGGAAGACAATCGTTCTTTCCTTCCTTTGCCAGGAAGACAACCGTTCCTTCCTTCGTTTGCCAGGAAAACAACCGTTCCTTCCTTCTTTTCCAGGGAGACAACCGTTCCTTTCTTCCTTTGCCAGGGAGAGAACCGTTACTTCCTTCCTTTGCCAGGGAGACAGCTGTTCCTTCCTTCCTTTGCCAGGGAGACAACTGTTCCTTCCTTCTTTTGCCAGAGAGACAACCGTTCCTTCCTACTTTTGGGACTGTTACGAGCAATCTACGATGTACATCTGCCTTATAGTTTCTCATTGTTGTTCTTGCTGCTGTTGCTGTTGTTGCTGCTGCCGCTGCTGCTGCTTTCTGGGGGATGGGATGGTAGTAGTGGTTGTGGGTGGAGTTTTTATTTGATAATTCTTTTTGCTTTTACTTCAGCCTATCATTATATTAATCATTGTCAATGATTCCCATTACAGAACTGAGAAAGAAGTCGATGGCTCAACCTTCCCGGTGGTAGAGTGGCTCTCACACACACACACAAACAGAGGCCCAGACTCTGAAAGACCCTGGAAAAGGCTTACCAAGCTGAGAGGCCTTTGAAAGCGGACTACCGACAAACGTCTGTTTCGCAAAATACATTACTTGGACAGCCTAGTTCACCAGCTGGGATCCTACAGGACTTTGAATAAGGAGCTCACGTCATTCTTGTGGCAGACTCTCTCTTCTCTCCTCTCTCTTCCCTCTCTTTTCTTGCTCTCTCTCTCTCTTTCTGCTCTCTCTTTCTCCATCATTCTTCTCTCTCTCTCTCCCTCTCTCTTTCTTGCTCTATCTCTCTTTCTTGCTCTCTCTTTCTCACACCATTCTTGTGGCAGACTCTCTCTCTCCCCCCTTCCCTCTCTCTTTCTCCCTTTCTTTCTGCTCTCTCTTCTCCCCTTCTTGTCTGCTCTCTCTTCTCCCCTTCTTGCCTCTCTCTCTCCCTCTCTCTTTCTTGCTCTCTCTTTCTCACACATTCTTGTGGCAGACTCTCTCTCCCTCCCCTCTCTCTTTCTTGCTCTCTCTCTTTCTTGCTCTCTCTCTCTCTCTTTCTCACACTGTTCTTGTGGCAGACTCTCTCTCCCTCCCTCCCTCTCTCTTTCTTGCTGTCTTTCTCACACCATTCTGGTGGAAAACTCTCTCTCTCTCTCTCTCCTTCTCTCTTTCTTGCTCTCTCTCTCTTTCTCACACCATTCTTGTGGCAGACTCTCTCTCTCTCTCTACCTCTCTCTCTCTTTCTTGCTCTGTCTCTTTCTCACACCATTCTTGTAACAGACTCTCTCTCTCTCTCCGTACCTCTCTCTCTCTCCCTCCCTCTCTCTTTCTTGCTATCTCTCTTTCTCACACCATTCTTGTGGCAGACTCTCTCTCTCCTCCCTACCTCTCTCTCTCTCCTCTCTCTCCTCCCTTCTCTTTCTTGCTCTGTCTCTCTCTCACCATTCTTGTGGCAGACTCTCTCTCTCTCACTTTCTCTCTCTCTCTTTCTTGCTGTCTCTTTCTCACACCATTCTTGTAACAGACTCTCTCTCTCTCTCTCTCTCTCTCTCTCTCTCTCTCTCTGTATATGTCTCATCAACAATTGCAAGAATAAAGTGCGGAGCAGCTCCTGACACTAACATCGGTCCTATTTCTCAGATTTGTTAGATTGCTGAATGTATGTATGTCTGTCTGGTTATATATCCTACTTCTCTCTGTCTGTGTCTGTCTTTTACACACACATACACACACAGACACACACACAGACACACACACACACACACACACACACACACACACACACACACACACACACACACACACACACACCACACACACACACCAGTATGTTTTGTATATACACACACACAATATATATATATACATATGTATATATATATATATATATGTATATATATATTGTGCGTGTGTGTGTGTGTGTGTGTGTATTGTGTGTTTGTGTGTGTGTCTGTGTTGTCACCCACGTGTATTATCTGTAAACACCACACACAACACACACACAACACACACACACACACACACACACACACAATATTTTATTTATTATCATTAGAGAGAAGAGAGAGACAGACAGAGCAGAGACAGGAGATGTATATATATGACTTATATGTATCCATATATATATATATACATATGCATAGGTGTGTGTGGTGGTGTGTGTGTTGTGTGTGTGTGTGTGTGTGTGTGTGTGTGTGCACCCACGTGTATGTATCTGTAAACACACACACACACACACACACACACATATATATAAAATATATATATATATAGAGAGAGAGAGAGAAGAAAGAAGACAACAACAGACAACAGACGAGATATATATGTATACTTATATTATCATATATATAGTATATATATATATACATATACATTACTGTGTGTGCGTGTGTGTGTGTGTGTGTGTGTGTGTGTGTGTGTGTGTGTGTGTGTTGTGTGTGTGTGTGTGTGTGTGTGTGTGTGTGTGTGTTTTTTTGTGTGTGTGTGCACGCGCGCGCTTTATCCTCACTGCAATTACTCCAAACTTTCCTCAGAGTACTGGAGAGGCTGACAGAGTAGTGCAGCCTGAAAAAAAGCTCTTCTCAAAGAAGCAAAGGACCCACACACTGCCCTCCTCCCTTACTTGGCAAATCCTTTCCAAAATGGTCAGTCACCCATCATCATTGTGATTTTGTTTAAAGCCCAGCCGATTGAGTAGAGCATATCAATGTTATAACCGTTTCAAAACATACAAAATGCTTCAACAGGAAAAAAAAGGAAAAATAATTATAATAATTACAATTACACTAGCAATCATACCGCACATAACTAAGAGATGCCCATGCCTTGCCATTCTGTCCAATTTATCGCACTGGGGATTTAAAAAACATACCTGAATACAAATTTAAACATAACTAAGGACACTAAACATAAATAAAAACGGACCTAAATTACCTAAAATTGCTTCCACATGTCTCACTTTCCAAGTGGCCAAAATTGCACTTAATACATGTACCCAATTAACAATCCTAAGAGAAAGTACGTAAGACTTTATAGAACACATACAGGTGCATGGACCAGCAATGCAGTTAATGATAAATGGGGACATTTCTACACGAAATTTCCAGAAGGTGGGGATGCTGTATATAATGAAAGACCCCTCGGCATTCCCCCCGGGATAGGTAAGTTACCTGGTGAATCTACTGATATGGAGAACAACGAGAACCAAAGTTCCCAAACTTTCAGCCAATCTTCTCCTCAAAACCTCCAATTACTCTCTTGTCGTAACAGACAAGAGAAATGCATGAAACACAAAGTAACGAGGCGGTTTCAAGACTCGTCATGCTGCCATAGAAGTCTCAACCTCAACACTACAACCTGGTGACACTGTCTACGTCAAGGAACATGAACAAACCAAGAGAGTTACCAAGAAAACACAGCAACCCACGTTCCTACATTGTGACAACAGGCGTAAAAGAACACACACTGTAACGATTCCAAAGAACAATTTTCAGTAACCAAATGCCATCATGGCACTCCCAGAACTCAACCCCTTGTTCCTGTTTTATCACCATATCCAGGTCCTCTGTGTACAACACCAGACACACAAAATTGTTTCTCAGATCTAGCAGATGGACAAAAACCTCAGTGACTCGTTTTGTAAAGCAAACAATGAACACAAGCACACAAAAAGAGTGGGGGAGGGGAGGGGGGGAACAGTAATGAAAACAAAACATACAACAAGAAAACTAGTCAAGTGCTTCGACTTTTAAGAAGGAGCATCAGTTTAATACTATTGTGATTATCTCAGACAAGTAGGAGAGCTGTAAGGTAACCTAACAGATTGAGCACATGCTCTAATGGAACTAACCCTGATATACATAATAACAGACTGAGCACACGCTCTAAGGGAACTAAACCTGATATATATATATACCAACTGAGCACACGCTTAGAACTAACCTGATATATAATACCAGACTGAGCACACGCTCTAAGGGAACTAACCCTGATATATATAATACCAGACTGAGCACACGCTCTAAGGGAATAACCCTGAATATAATAAACTAACACCTTAGATATATATATATAATACCAGACTGAGCACACGCTCTAAAGGGAACTAACCCTGATATATAATACAATGAGCACACGCTCTAAGGAACTAACCCTGATATATACAATACCAGATTTGAGCACACGCTCTAAAGGAAATAACCCTGAATATACATCATACCAGACTGAGCACACGCTCTAAAGGAACTAACCCTGATATATACAATACCAGATTGAGCACACGCTCTAAAGGAATAACCCTGATATATACATAATACCAGATTGAGCACACGCTCTAAAGGAACTAACCCTGATATATACAATACCAGATTGAGCACACGCTCTAAGGGAACTAACCCTGATATAATAAAAAAAAGTATATAATACCAGACTGAGCACACGCTCTAAGGAACTAACCCTGATATAAATTATATAATACCAGACTGAGCACACGCTCCAAGAGAACTAAACCTGACATACATATATCAGTTCAACACATGGTCTATTGACTACCGATTAAATCAGTGTGAGATTCTAACCATTTTAACAGTTCCTCTTTGTGTGATTTTCTCTGCTTTTCCATCAAAGTATTGAACGTATACACAAAGGGATTAAGAGCAGAGTTTAAAGGCAGTACGAAGATAGCCAAGGCCACGTTCACTTCTCCAGGGATTGGGATACCAGCTGAAGAAAGTATCCCACACAATCCAATGGGAAACCAGCACATAAAATCCGTTATAGCCACACTGATCAACCTTCGCGCTATGGTCATGTCATGTAACACTTTGGTCGTGTTGGTTGTCAAGGCATTCTTTTGTATTGACCAGTAGATGAAAGCTTGACCAATGGAGACTAGTAAAAACAGAACAAAATTAAGAACTATCAAAAGACCAAAAGAATAGACTTGTCCTTTGTACACCCGCCTGGTAACTGGCAGTGGAATACAGATCCCAGTCTGGCTATAAAACTTCCAGTGTGATGTCACTGGAAGCAAAGGGAGTGCGGCAAGGGAACAACCAGACAACCAAGTCAGCAGACAAGCCACAGCTGCTGACCTTCTCTCAAATCGTAGGGAGCTGAAGGGAAAGTGAAGTACAATAAACCGATCAAGCGTAATAAGGCAGATGATCAGCGCTGATACTTCACTGGACAACAGAGACAGGAAACCAGCCACTTCACATGCCGTACTACTCATCCAAACATCATCATAATGAAGGTATCTGCCACGGAACACTTCGTCAGCAACTCCTATAATAGCAAGGTACTCCGCCATAAGAAAGTCAGCGATAGTCAGGTTGGTGACAAACACGCTAAACCCACTTGACGAAGCCTTCTTTCGTGTGCTTACACGTACCAGGAAGCAGAAAACATTACCAGATAACGAAAGAAAGCAGACCAACCAGAGAAACACTCGATACATTCCTGATTGTAGCAAATCTTTGCAGGATGAAATTTCGTCTTTTGGTGAGTAACACAAACCACCAGCGAAATCAGATGGGAGTATTTCGCTACAACATAATTTATAGTTTTGAGTAGATATGATATGCAGAAAGGAAAGACCTTTGAACACATCAAATGGAAACGTTTTTATAGGACTGCCATCCATGTACAATTCTGCTAAGCGTGGTGTAAACTGGAAACCGCTGGTATGTAAACGTGTGAGTGTCAGTAAAAGATAGATTAAGCTTCTGCAAGAACAAAAAAATTGACAGGGCTCTAGTGTCAAACACCGTCAGGGTAATACGTGACAGGTCTAGCTGAGTTAGCTTGCTCTGTGTGGTAACAGAAGAGTTGTCAATGTACAGCAAGTTGAGAGGGTTGTTGGACAGAGACAGTGTCTGTAGATTTTGTAAATGAACAAAGATGATCATGTTGACATGCTGCAGTTTGTTGCTAGAGAGATCAAGAAATCGTAAATTGACCAATTTCGTTTGAGGCAAGAATGTTAAAGAGCACTGGGCAAGAATCAAACGAATCAGGTAGCTATTATTACTCACAGTCAGACAGACTCATACTGGAACCAGCTGCATCAAGAGATCGGAGTTGAGGGAAGCTTACGGCAGAGAAAGGCTGAACACAGAGGAATGCGTGACCTTGACACAGACATTTCACAGGACACGTCCCACCACATGACAGTTCATCATCATGTAACGGGCATTGAGGCCACTCATCACATAGATGCTCACTATGTACACATATTCTAGAACTTCTGCATCTGAAGAATCCTGGACACGTCATATGCTCACATCCTTCTTCGTCCTCACGGTCCATACAATCAAACATATCATTGCATCGTGTGTACACAGGTAAGCAGTCATTGAATGTGCCGGGACAACGATAATGAGTGTCAGGACAAGATTCGTTTGACATCATTGGGATTGAAATAAACATGTTAACGCCATCAAACTCGATTAGAGCAGGTGAAGAAAAACTAGTATGCTTGATAGTCGTATCAAAATTCAAGTAACAAGTCTTTTCATCCGATTTGTCCAGGCATTGAAACAACCGGTCACACAAGCTGCCATAGGACACACATGACCGTTAGTGCAGGTAAACATGTTAACACAAGGAGGATGTTTACAGAAGGACTCGTCAGTCTCATCACTACAATCAGGTCTGAAGTCACATAACAGGGTGTATGGCAAAATCGTGACATCATCATCACACATAAAGGTCGGGATTGGAGTTTCAAGCTGATCTTTAGTATAAAACGTTTCATGTACGTGCGGCAAATGAACAGCAAAGTTACACGCGGGCATGTTTTCCGTAACACAAACATTAAAGTGAAGTGAACTACACAAAAGAAAAGTATGTGTCACATGACCATCAGGATACACACTCAAAGAGTGCTGTCCTGTATACAATGGAAAGTGTGTATGGGTCAATGATATAGTTCTGGAATACTCAGGCCTGTCTGGAGTATTCTTCATTCCGAAATTACACTCTGTATTATATCCCATATCTTGACATGGGCCAAGTACTATGTCATTTGTGATACATATTTTATCTCTACCATTACAGTAATTAATAATGCTTTCCTTTATGTCAATGAAATGAAAATAGAACAGTCCCATCATGCCTGATAATATTGTACTTGTACATATCGTTTGAGAAAATGTCTGCAAAATATAAACCATCTCCGCACTTGTCTTATGGTAGGTGGTGATTACATTATTCAAACACTCATCACCAGAATAGAAACCACCTTCGCAATCTCCCTCCAGGCTGAACACTGGAAAAATCATCAACAGCAGAATGGATCATCAGTTGTATTATAATATTTTGTTGCTTTCAAGAAATTAAACCAATCTGTTGGTGAGGAATTGAAAGTTATGAATTGCCTTTTTTCATATGTATCAGTGACACATATTTCCAAATTCTAATTTATTGCAGGTTTTTTGTTTGTTTTGTTTTGTTTGTTTTGTTTTGTTTTTGACAAGTGTGTTTTATATGAGAAATGGGTGCATAACCAAAAACCAAATCATATACCCATCTGAACCCGTCAGTGTCAGCCATTTTGGATTATGCTACATATACTTTTGCCATCCATGCTTCGTTAACAGTACACACACACACACACACTCACACACACACACACACAACACACACACACACACACACACACACACACACACACCACACACACCACGCACACACACACACGCACACACACAAGCACGCACGCACGCACGCATACACACGCACATACGCACGTAATTCGCACGCACACACACACACACACACACACACATGCACGCACACACACAAACACACACAAACACACGCAACACACACACACACACACACACACACACACACCACGCACGCACGCACGCACACGCACGCACACACACACACACACCAAATTCACTAATGCAATCTGTTTTCTCCATTCTCTCAAACAGGGTGGTGTTCGTTTACCCTACAAACGCTATAAACGGAAGATGAAATTTGTTCGATCAACGTCATCTGTACCATCACAGGAATCTCTTCTCAGCAAGAACTTTTAGGTTCTTCCCTCGATGTCAACACCACCCTGATGTCTTGTTTTGGCTTCTTCAATATGTACTCCCCTGCCTCAGAGTCCAGGGTTGCTTTCTTGTTCTCTTCTGTTTTCTGCGGACTATTTTTTTAGTCTGTTTGTTTAATGTACAGTTTGTCTGTCGTAATGAAAAACTGACTGTATCTCATGCTTTATTTTCAAAAATAATTTTGATATAATATTTCTAACAGAAACTTGTTCAGATCAAATGGGCCCTGAGCCAGATATCAGCTGAAATCTCCTGATTACAAACTTCGGCTTTTTATCACTAGAGCCTCCCTTGGTGGCGGTATCACTGTTGTGTATAAAGATGTATAAAGACATGCTTCAATTTTGTCTTCCCTTCACCCACTCTCTTCCCTTCAAGTTCTACCTGTTGTCATTTGATACTGCTGAAGTTGTTCTTCATCTATCAGGTCACTCTATTATTTTCGCTTGTATATACTATCCTGAAGTCATGGTCATCAGTAAAAAAGAAAAGAAACAGAAAAAAAAGAAATCCCCTCATTACAGTTCACTTATCTGTAGGCGAAGACATTTGACCTTTGTCCCTCCTCAGCTTAAAGAACTAGTGCAGGCTGCCTCTGGGACACTTTATGGTCTGCAAAATGAAGGTAATAGAAGGTGATGCAGTCCGTCTTGGTATCCCAATCAGCTAGTGATTCTTCAGTCTATGGCTGCAACTGGTAGATACACAACACACAGTTAATAAAGCTAAATCAAAATGCTGAAGGCAAAAACGAAATCTGAAATTAGACTCATTAATGGTTTTCATACTAGTTCTCCACATGACACTTAACAGCCTCATCCACAGCAACGTCCGGAATCTGTCCTTTTGACCCAGATAACAGAACAACGAAAAGTGATGCCATGCAGCTGACTGATTGTGTATTCTTCTCAACATTAACTCTATCCATTTACTCTGGCTGAATCTGGCCAAACACAGCTCTCCCGCATCTGTTCACCCCAGCCTCATCCGGCCGCATGTTTGCACACCTGGCCAGTACTTTTCCATCACGCCGTAACCTTGAGCTAGCTCACTCTGTATGAATGAAAATTGGCGGGTAGGTCCGAGAAAGACTAATAAACTATTAACACTAAATTAAGACGCCACCACTGGCATCATTCACAAAAGAGAAGAAGGAAATGACTGCATTTCATTTTGTCTTTGTGTGATTAAGAAAGATGGCGATGCAGCACAAAGAAGTAGAATGAGAGGATTATACGGAGAGGAATTACAAGTTATTTTGAGAAAAATGGAGCAAATGGAAAGAGACAAAGATGGAGAATCAGATGCAGAAATTGATGTTGCTGAAGGAGATGATGAGGAGGAAGACGAGGAAGAAAGCGACCCTGAAGACAATGTCATTAGTAGAATTGCAGATGACGTGGCGACGCGCTGCCGTAGCAAGCCAGTTTACGAATTCCATCTCGAAACTAGCCCTTCACACGTGTTACCCGCGAATGCAAAACGTTTAGATTTTTTTAATTAATTTCTATCAAAAACTTTTTTCAAACGGCAGCAGAGAAGACGAACAAGTATGCAAAACAGAAGATCATTGTTAAAGGCTTGGCCGGTGATCCATTGTGGAGTGACACATCAGCAGCTGATATGCATGCCTACCTGTCAATCCTTATTATGATGGGGATCAACGTAAACCGCAGATTGATTTGTATTGGTCAACTGATCCATGATTCACAGACCCTCAGATTAGCAGTATTATGCCTAAAACAAGGTTTCTGAAAATCAATCAGTAATTTCACCTGCGTGACACATCGAAATACCTGGGCGTGACAGTGCGAACTACAAGCACTCTGTACAAGATCAGGCCTTTCATTGATATTATCCAGCCACTGTTCAAGTCATGATGTGTATAGCTATTTTTTTCTCCATAAAGTGTACTGCTTTTCCTGTTCTTTGACTGAAAACACGTATAGTTGGTGACATGGATTTGGTGACACTGTGACAATTCACACTGATTACCATAGTGATGGGAGTGATGGGACAAGTTCAGGTAGGCCTGTCTGTATTATGTGTAACTCACAAACGCCTGTATGACATGTTACACTGTGTATGTTTGCTAACATCATGATGCCACATCGAAAACACCTGGGACATGTGACAATAGAGGGAACAATGACACGACATCCACAAGTGAGACACACAGATAGACATGCAAACCAAAGTATGTTCACTCATAAACACTTCTGCCAAACATTTTTGCTCTATCACAAATGACGTCTGAGTAGTGCTGTATAGCTGTATAGCATACATGAGCCATATTTTCCTTGAAAAAATCTAAATAACCACGAAATACTAGGGGAGGTTTCTCTGCGATATATGCGAATGCATAGAAACTGCATTCTGTTCACGCTGACATCACAGCTAGAAGAAAATTTCCTAGACTAGAACTGACACCAAGAAAAACAACTGATTTTTCCTCTTGTCTCACACAGATGAGAAAAAAGGCAAGAACTGTGTCCACTCACTCAGCAGATCACAAAAAGACGACCAACTCACTCAGACTGCTAAAGACAAACGAATGAATGTTTGTGGGATACCCACACTATGTCCAGCGACACCTAGTGGCCACTTATGGAATTGCCTTTAACTCTTAACAACTCATCCCAAAGTATTTTGAAGTTATCCTCTTGGCACACTGTATCAGGTTTCCTAACTTGAAAAACGCTTCATTCAACAGAATAAGAATAGTGAACAAGTGTTTTATACTGTGGACAAGTATACTCTTTAATGTAAAGTTCATCGGGTACAAAAACTGGAAATTCCCCTTCCTTATAGCTATAAATAAAATTGTCAGTGATGTGAACCAACAACATCCTAGTCAGTGGCCTGAAATGACAATGAGCATGACAGAAATATCTGTTGCTGCCTTCCATCAGTCCACCTGACAATCATACTGGTCATAGAATTAGATGATCATAATGAAGTGTAGAGAAGCTGAGAGACGGTTTCTCAAAACACAGAATAATCTGTTGTTCTTTAGTGAGTCCCATAGATAAAAAAAACACCCAAAAACATCAAAATATCCACTAGTGTTGACTGTTAGTGTGAACCTAATAAGCTAAAGTTGGTACTGGCACTATTGGGCTTTTCAAAGACGATGACATTCGTGATTTTAATATTTGTAATAATTTCTCCCCTTGTGCTTGCTGTTGTCGTTGTGTTACAACAGTCCACACATGCAGGCCTGGGCTAAGTCCAGAACTGAGTGGTAAGACAAACACAGCCAATGCCATATGGACTTTGTCAGATACAGCAACACCACAAATGGCCACTAAACTGATCAAGCCAAATAAAAGCCAACAAACGATATCTGCCATGGCCACTTTTACCAACAGCTGGACTGAAAAATAGATCGGCCACTTAGTAGGATCAGTTATCATCTGGTATTTTGATGTTCGAGTAGAGATGATAACTTGACCACACAGGACCATTAAGCATAAGATAAAGTTAAACACAGAAATGACAGTAAACCATCTGAATAACCAGTCACACTTATAGCAATCAAACAAAGCCAGATGACACAGACCTGACTGACCCTCAAGGCCTAAGTGTGAGAGTCCAGGAAATGAATGGTATTGCTGACAAGACTATTCCAACAAGCCAGATTATTGCACACACAGCACCCGTTGAACGTCGATTAAAATTCCACCTAGTTAAGGGGAAACACAGAATGATGACGAGATCAAGTGTCATGAACCAGATGGTAAAGACCGATATTTCACTAGACAAAAGAGAAAAATAACCAGCCACTTTGCAAGCCAGACTACTGGTCCATGCCTTTTCATGATAAAGATATTTTCCATGGAATACTTCGTTAGCTACAGTGACTATGCTAATTTGGATTCCCATGCATATCTTAGCAATCTGGAAATGTGCAAGAAATATAATGAAATTTTCTCTAAATGCTTTCTTTGTCATGGCAAGAAACATGAAGCAAAACCAATTTCCTAAAGTGGCACAGATACTAAGACACCAAAAGATAAGCTTGTATATTTGATTTGGTAACAACGTTGTACATGTAGAAAATACAGGTAGTGGAACTAAACAAGTTACTTCCTGCAGCCATTCAGGAAATAAGTTCACACAACATAATCTAAAATTTGATGAAAAGATTGTTTTAAGATTACTCAGTCTTGAAAACAAATTGAAATGAAAATTGTTTACAGGGTTTTCTCTTAAGTCCAGCACAGTCAGCTGTGGTGTATTTTGAAAATCTGTTGATCCAATGGCTTTGATGGCAGAAAACGACAAATTCAAATACTGTAGCTGAGGTAAGTACATAACCAGCTCATGGTTAAACGTTTCTAGGCATGTTCCCGATAAATCTATTTTTATCAGTTTGTAATATACATTGAATGGTCTACTTAACAGTGACAACAGAGGGTTGCTTGCTAAATTCAGAATTTTCAGATTTGACATTCCTGAAAAGGTATTCATATTGACAAAACTCAGAAGATTACTGGTCAAATCTACAAACTGCAAGTTTGGAAGTGTTGTCTTTCGTATGTTAACTAAGGAACAACGTGAAAGACTCAGATGAAGAAGATATTTATTGACACTGAAATTAGTCAGTGTCATTCCTGAGTCCATAACGTCTGCATACCGAAGACTAGGGAAATGGTCAGCAGAAAAAGTCTGAGGACAAACAAAAGAGTGACCTTGACAAAGACACACTTCAGGACAGGTTACATCACATAACCATTCGTCATCTTGCTGTGGGCACTGACCCCAGCTGTCACACAGATGATCTCCATGAACACAAACTCTGGAAGCTCTACATCGGTAGAAACCAGGACATGTCATCATCTCACAGTCTTGCTCATCTTCACCGTAAGTACAGTCAGAAAGTCCATTACATCGCGTGTAGACAGGAAGACAGTACAACCAGTCGTCTGTGCACCAGTAATGGGTTTCAGGACAGAGATCATCAACTTTCATCACTTGCTGAGTAAAGTAGCCTGTGCCGTCCAAGTTGATAAAAAGTCGCTGCCTTTTGTCTGCGTTTTGGTGAAAGTGTTCACAAAATAACACAGTACTTCATCAGTATCATCCACACAGTCTGAATAGTCATTACACACTTTGCTGTGCCCTATACACTGGTCATTGAAGCACGTAAAGCCATCACATGTGGGATGTATACAAAAAGACTCATCACTATTGTCTGGACAGTCCTGTCTAAAATTACACACCAGGGTGTAAGGCACCACTGTGATGTCCTCGTCACACTTGAAGACTGCAAAAGTCTGTACATCACTATCTTTGTTAGGACTCCAAGTACTGTTATTCTTGGTATTCACATTCAGGAAAACGCAAAATTCTGAATATTTCTTCTTTCTAAAGCAACTGCTGGAATCACATGACAAAAACAACTGTGTCACGTGACCAGCTGGACATGCAAATAAAATTTGTTGTGTTTTTGTGAGGGCAAATAAAGGTGGATGTAGGTTAAGGAACTCAACAGTTTGGACAGGAACATTTTCTGAGTGCAATTTTTGTTCACATACTGCTGAATCCACAGACGTCGGAGAAAAATACGTGGTCGAAACAAACACTACGTCGTGTATGGTTATAACTTTTGGTCTCCTTGAATATGCGACTGCAGACACGGACACAAATTGATTCATGTTGTAGATCAATGTGCTGTCAGACCATACATAAAACTTGCTGTACATAAAAGGTAAAACGACCCAACCTGATAAATTACCCATGAATATCCGAAAACTGTTTTGTGCTTTAAAAATTGTTAGAAAATCTTCTAGTTCTTTACTTGTTTTTATTGAAATCACCTTTGCCCCTAACCTCAGACATGTATATTCTACTTCATGGTAGCTGCGGCTAATGAGTGTGTCAGCAAACTGAACATAGTGGAAGCACTTATTACGTGATGCCACCAAACCCTGACAGCCAGGACTGCTATAGGGACAATGTTCTGTTTCATCTTGTCCATCTTTACATTCTAACTTCATGTTACAGTCCAAGTGGTGCTGAAAACTGGAATAATAGCGTACAGAACAATTAAACATATCGTTGGGAAGTTGCTGGGGCTGCTCGGATTCAGAATGAAAAGAAAAGACCATTCGCTGCCCGATTCCATACAACATACATTTTCTTTGAATAGAGAAACCGATACGAAGACACGAGGTGAGGTAAACACTGGATGGTGTGTCAACTTTACTGCATACACGATCAGTCCGTCGCTGGTTTGTGATTTGTTCCCTATAAACCAGTTGTAAGCATGGAGGCTGATGGTTTTCATGGATATACTTTGCCGGAGAACTGACCATGATGGCAAACATGTGGGATTCTTTCAGTTCCACAGAAATGCTGAAGGTGGGGATGCTGTAATATATTAAATCTGGTAATATCACTTCCCCAGAGTGGGCTGACGTGTGTCTTACGATGAAACCATGATCTCTGATTGCTTCAATTCTGATTTTGACTTGAGAAATATTCTTGTACACGAAAAACATATGTTTCGTAAACGAATCAGTAATTTTTTCTTCAAATGAATGTTCATCACATTTCATAGCAAGAAGCTCACAAGTGTCGTAACGTAGATGATTACCATGATCACCAGAATAGACATTCATTTCCCATGGACATGATTCACACCAGTAATTTAGCTTTTTAACATGCGCTCGTACAAACATATTCTGTGGTACTTCTACATGTAAAAGACAGTAAATAGTAGAACTACCGCACACCCCGTACACCAGACCCTGAGATACTGGAAAGTCTGGCAATCTGTAAATACTGCAGTCTGATATGTTACTGATCTGTTGTATGGTAATATTTGTGGTATTGTGGTTCAGATAATCTACACCTAGACAAATGTCATGGACCTTCACCAGACCAGCAGTCATGTTAATGTCAAGGTCGCTTATGTCTTGGTGCCTTACAACGTCTGCATTGATCCAAACAGTGCAGTAGATTACACACACACACACACACACACACACACACACACACACACACACACACATACACACACACACACACACACACACACACACACACACACACACACACACATGCATGCACACAAACACGGACAAATACACACACACACACATCCACACAGGAACAGGCTGGCTGACACACACACACATATGCACACATCTACTTCACACATGGATAATTCTGTGAGCAGAAAATTAAAATCATGTCTGATGTTGACTTTCCTAAAAGAGCAAGGAACATTCCGTCACAAATAACCAAAAAAAATGCAGTTTACACATGATTTGATTTTAAAATTTAACGTAAATACGAGTGACACAGCTGAGAAACCATATGCCATGCTTGTCCTCACATGAGAATGCTAAAAGCCACATTTGATATTGATCATCATCATCATCATCTCATCTTCTTCTTCTTTTCTTCTTTTCTTCTTCTTCTTCTTCTTCTTCTTCTTCTTTTCTTCTTCTACTTCTTCTTCTTCTTCTTCTTTCTTCTTCTTCTTCTTCTTCTTCTTCTTCTTCTTCTTCTTACTTCTTCTTCTTCTTCTTCTCACTGAAACGTGTGAAGAGTCACTGGGGCGCTGCAATAAAGAGCAGTTCAACAATTCGTCCAGCTCTGTCAGTTGTGTGCAAAAGGCTGGGTCTCTGCAAATAGTTTGTTAGTTCTTTCCACTACGTTGTAAATCCATCGGGTTTTTTTGTTGTTGTTGCTGTTGTTGTTTGGTTTTTGTGTGTTTTTTTGTGTGTATGTGTTTTTTTTTCTTTCCTTCTGTCTTCCTAATTACTCTCTGGAGAGCTGATTTAGCATAGCCACTGGATCTTCTTATATGTCTAATACTGATTCCAATAATATTCTTAGGTAAACTATGCAGACCTCTACTGCAACCACACAGAGTTAGATCTATAAACTCTCTTCTGCATCAGGTACAAGTTGGGGGAGATGTTTTTGTTTTGTTTGTTTTCTTTTGTAAATATAAACAGCAGATGGGGGAACAGTGGAACGTTCCCATAAGAATTGAACAGGTGATGCACGCTACACTCTGATAGTCATACAATAGCACTATTGATTTTTGAATTCATCATCATCGTCATCATGTGCCCTGCCACATGGCATAAGTGATCATGTCCCTCCATACGAACCTATCCCTTGTTGCTGCAAGTACATCTTCCCCCCTCTCTGTTCTCAGCCACCCTGCCAGTCTGTCCAATATTTTCTCCCAAGATCTAACTGGTGTTCTCTTTCCCTCCGCTTTCCTGTTGTGACCAGGTACTCTAATTCCCCTTACCTCATACAATAGCCCACAAACGTTGCTTGTCTTTTCGTAATCTTCTTTTTCAATGCTCTTCTTGTGTTTGCCTTCTTCAAGACTGTCTCGTTTCGTTTCTTTGCTGTCCATGGAACTGTTAACATTCTTCTTAGAAATAACATCTCGTCTGCCTCAGTCTTGTTTTGGCTTTGTGTGTTGACTGTCTACACCTCACAACAGTATAGTTGTAGCAGTTCTATATAACATTCAAGAAGTCTCTTCATGATGTTCATTGATAAGTATTTTTTGGTAAGAATGCATTTCATCTTTTTAATTCTGTTTTGGCTCAACCGATTCTGCTGGCTTTTTCTGATGTGCATCTGCCGTCTGGTGAGATGACCCTTTCCAGATATTTAAACTTATCAACCTGTCTCAAAGTTGTTCCATTTGCTGTTATTTTGCATGAGGGGATTTCATTGATTTTTAACTATTTTCTATTAAAAAAAAACATAAATAGTTGCCGAAAAAAAAAGTAAAGAAAGCTTCATTCTATTCTCTCTGCCAAAACCAATTGCATACACATGGTCTCCTTGTTATGGTTGGAAGCGATTATCCACCTTTTGTCTGGAAAATAAAAATAAAAGGTTTTACACACATGCATTTGTAATGACAGATCCTCAGTCTTGATTTAAAACCAACTGTGATTTGGTTAAAAAAATTCAAAATCATCTGGATATTTTTCTTTCTCGCTTTAAAACATGGACTCCAGTTTTGTGATGTCTTTGCTATCATCGGCAAGCCACTGTCATTGTTCAGGGTATCATTATTAAATATGTCAACATCAAGATAATTAAACATACTGAATTGCGATTATATATTTACTTCAGTGCACAATTACCATAACATGGAAAGAAAACCACATTGAAATTAAAAATGTCAACAACCAGATCAACTTTTCTTCATGATCATAGAGTCTCACATGGATTCCTCACTTCTGGTGATCTAATTATGGTCATGGTGATCATGTTACTGCCAACAGAGCTTTACATTTCTGCCACTCCTCTAAGTTTTGCATGTTTTACAACGGTACAAATACGAATAGTGAGATCGATACCACAACTAATGTTTTCTACTCAAATGTACTGAACAAAGTAATAGCAAGCAGAATTAGGAAAATCAACAAAATCTAGATCTACTTGAAACCTGTTTGGGACCTTGTTTATTAGATCTAGACTAGATCTACGTCTTGGTTATGGTTTTGATCTAACTCTAACCATGGTTTCTGAACTCAACATCGAGCAACAGATGAGCAATTATTTAATAAACTTTTTTCTGAATTTGATTTAAAAATGTATCTTAGAAAATGTTGCTTGAAACAACAGAAACTTACCATCGAACAGTCAACAGATTGTTGAGGTGGCGATCGTATCATTGTATTTTCATTAGCTTACATACCAGCTACTCACCAAATATAAAGCGGCAGGCTTTGTCCTCTTGGCCCCAATAGCGCTCCCCCCCCCCCCCCCACGCCCCGAGGAGTAGATCTAGGTATGGTCTGCTAATCGTCAGTTCGTAGATCTGTCAGGAGCTCAGCTGGAACACAAGGGAGCTTGTTCTCCGGTCTTAGGGTGAGGGAGCTTGCTGTTGGTGTGTGTTCTTTGGCCAAATCTGGTGGTAGCCTAATAGAGGGAGTTTGTTCTCCCGTTCCTTGGATGAGCTTAGCTGTTGGTGTGTCTTCTTCAGTCAAATCAGGTGGTAACAGAGGAAGCCTGTTCTCCTGCATCGATCAGTCAGTTGCCAGTTGCCTGTCGCCAAAGTCAACAACAGTTGAATCGATGCCAGGATGAAGTTCGATAGCACATGCGCTCTCACGTTGCATTCAGGTCAAGGTCACAGCATTCGAGCTTGGCTTCTGACCAGGAGGATGGTGATAAATTCTCAATGACTGTGAATTGATTATGGACAAAATTATAGTTCTTTGTTCTCTGTGTACCTTCAAGAGAAGGTTAAGGAGTAAACTGTACACAAATCTAGCGTGGAACTTATATAAGGTGGTGGGACAGTGTACCACACCATCATTCAATAGTGCCTGCAGCCAAGCTGATGAAATCCAAAACAAGTATGGCTGCCCGTGTTCAAGCAAGCGGGAACCAGAGAAAAAAAAAAAAGAAAGAATCAGAACGCGTATTTACTACAATCAGACAAGACAGGCGCAGATTTTCGACCAACTGGCCTTTGTCAAGTTTAGACGTAAGATCACAAATGAACAAACACCAAATACAAAAATTTAGTCCTTTTCCCTCACTGAACGAAGCAGCAGGGAAGTTTCCTCCTGATTATTGTATTTGGTGTTTGTTCATAAGTTTAAATATCTGGAAACGGTCATCTCACCAGACGGCAGATGCACATGAAAATAGCCAGCAGAATCAGCCAAGCCAAACAGCGTTCAAGAAGATGAAAAGCGTTCTACTGACAACTGCCTATCAATTAACATCAAGAAGAGAGTTCTTGAATGTTATGATAGAGCCGATAATGTTGTATGGTTGTGAGGAGTGGACAGTCAAAACGCAAAGTCAGAACGTGATTGAGGCAGTGGAAATGTGGTGTCTAAGAAGAATGTTGAGAATTCCATGGAAAGGTTTCTGTGCCCTGAACCATGATCACAGTAGAGCTGAGCGCAACATATCACTCACTAATACTTTAAAGTTAGGACTTATGAATTCTGTAACAAAAACTGAAGCTACAGGTCATTGTTACTTCGCTTAACAACTATCAGCCCTCGTGTGAAACAACACAGAGATAGGCAGTGTTTTGTTACACTGGTTAACTTCACTGCCAAAGGTTTTAGAGCTGTTTGGCTTCAACTTATAATTCTTTTAAAGATCAAATGGTACAAGCACCCGGCTCTTTTCATATCAATTATAGCACTCTATCTACGAGAGTTCGTGACTTCTAGGACAACAAAGACTTCATGTTTCGTGTGAAAATCAATGTTTATTGTCTTCGCTTCAGAGAAAGATTTTGATTTATTATCTTCACAATCGGATGAAAACAACATTAAGCACAGCAAAGTACCACTACTACCACCACCGTCACTACCATCTTCATCATCCCAACCACCAATATTACTACCATCACCCCCAACTTAACAATCACACCACCACCATCATCAACCACCACCACCATCATCACTTCAATAATTAGTAGTCAAGCCATTCTTACTTTCTCTGACTTGCTATATGATGGTGACTTCGTAGTAAAAACATGTAATTTTTTTAAAAGAACATTGACTCAGAATCTGTTTCAGTCGTTTTCTGGTGAATTTTTGGTCTATTCATGGCGGCTTTGTCAGACCAGATGGTTTTCTGTGTGACCAGTTCCACATTCTGTCAGCCTTTTAAGGCTCGTAGTCATATTGTGTCAGTATTTGTCTGTACACGACAGGAAGTTCAAATCCAAAAGTCTTTCTTCGGTGATGGTAAACTCCCTTTGATTTTCAGTGCTTTTTCCAATTTTACTTCTTGAAAACAGATTTCAGTGACCAGAATCCCGATGTTTCCTCAAAAGATTTGGAGTCCTGTTTCTTTACAATGTTCTGCTACTGCTGAAGTGAGACCTTCCTGCTATCCTGATGTTCTTTTATTTTAGTGCCCAGCACTCTGGTGATCGTTACCATGTATCCATTGTCGCCCCATATCATGTCATATGGTATACCACTGCACACTTTGGACAGTCATCTGTTTTATTCTTGTGGCAATCTTTCCCATGCTTCCACTGTCGCCTTATATCAGGTTATTGGTAAACTACTGCACACTTTGAACAATCATCTGTTTTATTCTTGTGATGAACTAGTCATGATCTGAGAATGTTGAAAGGTTCATGATAGACAAGACAAAAACTGACAGAATATTGGGCACGTGAATCAAAGAACACCAAACCAATACAGGGGCTGCCAACTCCATGATACCGTGTCTTACCAATTAGAAATGACACAAAGCAGGGTCACATACTGGTTCTAAACCTGTTCACGTTCAGCCTCTTACAGCCATGTAAAAGCGTTTTCTACAACCAGCATGGACGATGGTATTTGAACTAGATACAGAACTGACGATATCGTGAAGATCAAAATAGATCACTGTAGGCTTATTTGACGATACATGCAACATCTTTGGTGTCATGATCAACGCCAAAAAAAACTCACAGCAAGTTTCAGATCGCTCTTTGCAAATTGTATCATGACTCACATCAATGCTGTCAAAGGTCAGAATCACTCAGATGCAGACAGCTTTACATGCAGGGCAGGACTCTGATCAAGTTGGTCAACAATGATAGGAAGTGAACGACAGGATGGTCAAATCCAAAACAACTGTGACTGCCTACGTTCAAGCAAAACAGGAACCAGAAAAAAACACGAAAAAAGAACCACAATGCGTATTTTTTTCTCGTTCCACTATGGTCAAAGCCAGCTCAGCCTTCAGAGGGCTTTGTAACAATATGGTGGGACAATAGAGAAATTAGCCACAGCCACGAAGCTGAAAGTATGTCATGCCATGGTACTGACCACTCTGAAATACAGACTGTCTGAAGCTGACATGCCCAACATGACAGGCAGCTAAATCACTTCAACATGAGTGTCTCCACAAATGCTGCAGTCGAATGACAGGACAGCACTCAGACTCAGCAGACTTCATCATGTACCCTGCCTCATGGCGTTGGCGATCATGGCCCTCCACACTAATCTATCCCATGCAGAGGGCCAGGGTCGCCAATGCCATGCAGCAGGGCACATGATGATGATGATGATGATGATGATGATGATGATGATGATGATGATGATGATGATGATGATGATGATGAAAGGAAGCAGAACGCCCTTGAAAGATATGCTGAAGGTCTGTTTCAAAAGGCTCCAGGTGAGTGAAGACATCTTACTGTGTATCATATTTCAAGGGGAAAGAAAAGCACATGCAGTACCAGTCGCCGTGGTGTAGTTATTGGCGCAACGGACTAC
>JAPXFY010000034.1:21262296-21264796 GCA_030674185.1 Monoplex corrugatus
CATCGACCTGATGGGAGGCAGCAACGAAGAACTACAAGACCTGACCATGAGACTGGAAGAAAGTGCAGGTGCACACGGAATGGAAGTGAGCACAGAAAAAAGCAAAGTCCTGGTCAACAGCACAACCAACACCCATGCTGAAATCTACATGAACGGGCAACAGCTTGAAGAAGTGGACGCTTTCAAATACCTTGGCGCCACTCTCACCAAAGACGGTCGCTCTACAACAGAAATCAAGACCAGACTAGCGATCGCAACAGCAGCAATGGTAAAGCTAAACAAGATTTGGAAGAGCAGAGAGATCGGCTTTCCATCGAAGATGAAGCTGTACAAGTCCCTGGTGCTCCCCATCCTGCTGTATGGATGCGAGAGCTGGACCATGACAGCAGAGACCACCAAGAGAATCCAGACGTTTGAAACTAAATGCTTCAGGCGCTTGCTCGGGATCTCTTGGCAAGATCGGAAGACAAACGACTTTGTGTGGAGCCAAATAACAACACTCGCAGGCCCACAAGAACCCCTCCTGGCAACAGTCAAGAACAGGAAGCTGTCGTGGTTCGGGCATGTCACACGCCAAAACTCACTGCCCAAAACGGTCCTCCAGGGTACACTGGGAGGTGGCAGACGAAGGGGACGACAAGCCAAATGCTGGATGGACAACATCAAAGAATGGACCAGGTTGGATGGCCCCACGCTGGTGCGACAGGCGGAGGACAGGACCGGTTGGCGACGGCTGGCTTCAAGAGTGTCTCTCATCTCTCCTCTACGCCCATCACGGGCAGGAGAATGATGATGATGATGATATGTATCCATTTTCGATATCAGCTGGATCTCAACTGCTCACTGCTCCTTTAAAGACAACATTCTCTGCCAACACAAACAGTACTGAAGAATTTGCACAGCCCATGCAATGCCCACTTCCACATTAACCCAGTCTACTGTGTATTCCATTGTGGAGAACTGCACTGAGATGTCATGACAGTACTTCATCAGCACATCTTGGATGTTCCATGAAACACATCTCCAGAGCTAGTTGATTCATCTTGTGCAGGACTGATCCATAATTTTTTATGCATTTGCCAGATCAAGCCATACCAAATCAAGGTTCCTCTTCTCTGCTTTAGATTTGGATTGTTGAAGAGCCCATATATCTAGTCTTTTGTGGTGTCGTCCAGTCTTTTCCAGACGTCCTCCAGACCCTCCTGAGGTCAGTGATCTAACCACGTGGTAGCAGCAAAGTATTCCTGGACAAAGAAAACAGTGTCTTCACCTAGCTGATGGCTGAGCATTTGGGCATTGACTGGGGGGGGGGGGGGGGGGGGGGTTCTGTCATGTGAGACGAGTTCATACAGAATAGCTGGTTGTGTTGTGATTCAGACATTTAATTGTTTATTTATTTACTTCATATTTATGTTCCTTTTTGAAGGTAAGTTACACATGTCATTTACATGCAACTAAGATTATTCCAGTGATAGGCTGATAAAATATCAGTATAAAATATAGAATAGGTGAATAGGTAAAATGTAGTCTAGGTAGGGCCTCAGGACCTGGCCAACTCATGGGTTTATGCGCAGGCTTAAGGCTTGTGATATGACCACCATACACATGGCACCTGTGACGTTAATGCATACGGAATTCGTTCTGAGCGTGGAGACGTCGTTTTGAGAAACTGAAACTGAAACTGCTGGACAGCACAAGATCCTCACAGAAGAAGACCCTCAAGGAAGTGTCTCTAGCCTAAACTTCATATATTCTGAAGGGGCTGAGCTGCGTCCAGGTCATGACTCCTGAGTGCTCTTCCCCTGTCGCCATTTTTTTTATTTGCGGGGGGGGGGGGGGGAGGGGGCCATACATATCCTTATCCTATGACATACATGTGATACAGTGTCAAATTGTGTCAGGAATAAGGATATCTAAGGCATGAAAGAAGGCAAGAACATCACCCCGCAAATAATGCAATTGTGATCAAGAAAAATAATCAGTATAAAACAAATTCTGCCTGAAAACACGCTTTATACATGTAGTAAACAACCACAATAACCATTTGAGAAGGAAACATATGTTGTAATCGACCATCGAGTGAGTAATATTGTGACATTCCTACAAGACTGCAAGACATGCAATGCTTCACTGCACACTAAAGCCATGAACACAATACGCATTCGCTGCTCCTGGATTGGACAGCGTGTCAGGTAAACTGTTAAAGAACAATGGAGAAGCAGGTGTAACTGCCTTTCATCATCTATGTCCAAGAATATGGGAATCATGTCAACAGCCTGGTGACCGGAAGCTACAAGAATTTGTCATGCTATATAAAAATGGAAATGTCAAGGACTGCAGTAACTATAGAACCATCGCCCTAATCACTCACACCATTTTTAAAGTACTGCTAATTATCATACTGAATGGAATGAAACAAAAAGTAGAAGAACTCTTTGATTGTCACGCAGGTTACAGATCCAACAGGGAAATAACAGGCATATTATTTGTCTTACAGATT
>JAPXFY010000034.1:21269796-21275120 GCA_030674185.1 Monoplex corrugatus
ATGGCGAACTTGGGAATGTCATCATCCATCATCCATCGCCGTCGCTGTGCACGACGGTGGGAGCTCCACTCTTTGTCACGAAGGATTGCAGGCAACACGTGTGTACGATGTCATGGAGCCCCAGTTTGCATGCGTGAGCGATGTTGTCCATGAAGGATTTTGCTGGCCTTCTTTGTTTTCTCTTTGCCTTGACTCTCCCCCACAGGACTGATGTCATCAAGTCGGTTCTTGTGTTTCTGTTCATACTTAATTTTCTTTTAGTGATCTCTGGGAGCATTTTACGTTAGACAGCTAATTCCTTTAGCACGCTTTTATCGGTTTTTGTTTTGCTTTTTTTTTTTTTTTTTTTGTCTATTTAGTCTGAGAAGACAGACGCCTGTAGAACCATTATTTCTGCGTGTTTATTTTATTTTCGTCATCTTTCTTCAAAGTCCAGGCTTCACATCTGTACATGACAACAGGCCAAATCAAGAAGCGTTCAGTTCTTTTCAATTTCATTAGTATGCCTCTGTCTTTCCATATGTTGTTCAACTGGACCATTGTTTGCTTGGCCATGCCTATTCTTGGGAATGTACGATGGTAGTTTCCCGTTGTCTTCCATCGGTTTTGTGCGGACTCTCTGCTAGCCTTTGTCTTTCCCACGACAACCCACAAGGCATTGGGGGTGATTTTCTGTCAGGGTTTACTCCCTTAGCCTTAGTCTCTCCTGAGATAACCACAAGGCTGTGGTGCTATTTACCCATAGCTCAGAGTCTGAAATGTGGTTTCCAAGAGGAATGTTGAGAGTTCCATGGACAGCAAAGAAAACAAACGAGACAGTCTTGAAGGAGGCATCCACAAGATCATTAATAAATGAGATTAGCAAACGACAAGCAATATTTATAGGACATATTGTTAGAAAAGGGGAAATAGAATACCTAGTCACAACAGAAAAGCTGGAGGGAAAGAGAACACCAGGTAGACCCAGGGAAAAAGATTGGATAGACTTGCAGGATGGTTGAAGATAGAGAGTGTGGGAGATGTACTTGCAGTGACAGGGGATAGATTCGTGTGGAGGGCTATGGTCGCCAACCCCATAAGGCAGGGCACATGATGATGATGATGATTACATCTTTGATTTTCTTTTTATTGAACAGGAACGTTGCGTTTAGATATTAAGTATTTCTTACTTCGTCTGATAAACATAAGCTATATGTTTTTAAACAGGGCTGCAAATCTTGTTTTCTTCTACAAAATGATCAGTAGCAAAACCACAATCCAAAAATCAATTTCATCAAAATGTTATTACCTTGGAGAAATTTTTTTTTTTTTTTCCAATTTTTTGCATTTATCCTGAGATATTTTAAGTATGGATAGTCATTTTTTCTGATTCCATTTTAGCTATGAATATCTGCTTCGCATTCATTTAATTCTCGAAAATTGTTTGCTGTGTATAAGTACTTGTTTCTGAATGTGAATGCATGATGCATACTGACCACAACAGTCTCCTCTGTTGGTGATGATGACGCTGTAGATTTCAAACAACCCCAACAAGTTCACCCTCAACCAACGGTAAGGATTTGGGTCATTGAGAGAAGTACGAGCACACTGATGTAGATGAAACCTTCTGATACCATCCACTGCATTTTCTGGGACAGGTTCCTGGGAATTCTTATCATAACTACTCATAGATACTGGCTTTTTTAGAGCGACGTTGGACAGTGTTGATACTGAAAAAATAAGTTCATAAAACAAAAAAAAATGAGTGTTGAGACACCACAGAGACAGCATGATTATCTGATAAATGTCAGAAATAAACAATTTAAGTTTCAATTTCACTGAAAAAAAAAAGTTCATAAAACACAAACACATCCGTGTTGAAACACCATGGAGACAGCATGACCCTCTGATAAATGTCAGAAATACAGAAGCAATTTCAGTTTCACTTTCAGCGTCTCAAAATACCGCTTCCACGATCAGAATAGACTATATATACACTGATGCCACAATTGCCATGTGATGGATAAGATCCAAACTTGATCATGGCCTCTGCACTGGCAACGTCCTTAGGTCCTACGTAGCAGTTTTCTATATCTGCCCTTACATTAGTCTGTCATTGAAACAACGTAAAGTCATTCTAATTAAATGAAATGTATCTATCTCTGTCTTGAAAAAACAACAACAACCAAAACACACACACACACACAGACACATACACACACACAGACACACACACACACACACACACACACACACACACACACACACACACACACACACACACACACACACAGAACAAATAAAAACAATAGGCCTGCACTGTACTTACACCCTAATAAGCACAGAACAAGTGAGAGACACACACATACACACACACACGCATGCGCGCGCACACACACACACACACTCACACTAAATGCTGTCCTTAAGACTTACCATTGTTTAAATTTTATAAAGAATAATTTCATTAATCATAAGACTACACTCTGCTAGGATTAATCAGGTGTGCGCCCAAACTGTAAAAAGGAGAACAACTAAAATCGCATCATGGAATTTGAGGACAATGCTGCAAAAGAGAAAATTAGAGAATGCCATGATTGAGATGCAAAGGCTTGATGTTAATATTTGAGGACTAGGGGAAGTGAGATGGAAGGGGGCAAGTATGATAACATCAGGAGAGTAATGTATTCTGGTGGAAACACACATGAGAGAGAACTTATAAATGACTGTAGGATGATTCAGAAGACAAATCTGACACAAGAAGAGGTTGAAAACAGCAGTAGTTACTTGCTGTTAGTATGAAATGAGCAGCAGACAGGCCCAACACAAAAAGTATTGATTTTCCAAGCCCCCCTCCCACCCCCAACATGAAGGGCTCGTGCTACAGGCAATAATGGCAGTTAGCCAACATCGCAAGTGGTTCAGGCAGGCCCACATTGTAGAATTATATAAGCCACACTGTCAGTGGGTAGTATTAAAAGTGGCAAGGGGAAAACTAGGGTGATGGACTGGGGTGGGGGTGGGGAGTGTGCCTCAAGGGACGACTTGACCCAGTGAAGCCACTCAGTGTACTAGCACACTGGGGCTCTTTGTAACTTGTCAGTTGTCAGTGATCTCTTAGCAGGAATGTCTGCTTTAGATTTCATCAGGAGGATCATATGTTCTATTTTTTCCTTTGTTTTTCTGGTTTCCATCGCGAGCGGTTATGAGTTTTTTAACGGGAATTTCCACAAAATATTACAAATATGTAGGAATTTCAAAACATTACTGCATAAATCATCTGAAAATACATTTAGTCATGCCTAATGCACCATTCTGTGTAATTTCATGCATAGATTCCAATAAATATGGAAGCAACAGTTGTTTTGATGTACATGGTAGCGATGCAACATTTTTTCCCTGGCATATGGAAAACGCTGGATGTCAAAAAACGTCAGCACTGAAGGGGTTAACTCCTGACATTCTAAGGGGGCCAGACTGCATCCAAGTCATGTCTCCTGATGCCCCTCTGCTGTCGTTTTTTTAATTTTTTAAAATTTTTTTTAGGAAGCTGTCCTTGACAAGGAATCGAACCCACGCATCCTAGATGGTCAGTTTTCTCAAGGCAAAGTCATCCTTGTGACGTATGTCTTAACCACTTGGCTATCGGTCACCAGCAACATATAGGGGAATTTTAAGCCTACGAAGTTCGCTTTTGTTTCTCCTGGTCCAGATCCAGCTGAAGCTTTTTACCGCTGCTTCCGCCATTGCCCTTGAAATCTCTGGTCCTCTCTCTCCCTGAAATCGATAGCTGCTTTATGAGATCATAGGCTGATGTACCTATCAACCCCTTGCTCCAACCTTTATGGCAAGGAATTTGGCTCGAAAGTTGCTGGCTGGACCTTTCTCTATTCTCCTTTCATCTGGTATAGTTAGCTCGATCAGAATCACTTGTTTGGATGAATGGGAGTGAAAGACCATGTACGGCCCCTGGCCACTCTTTGTTGATGATTTCTGGGTGTTCTTTCCATTGTGGGAGATCTGCTGTGCACTCCCAATCGTCCGCTTCATCCAGTAGACCCTGCTTCCACGATCTGGGTGTCACATCTTTCCTCAGTGAGAGGTTCTGACCATAGAATGTATTCTGTGGGTTGCGATATTCTTAAACAGTCAGACAGATTTTACAGGCCATGTTTCTTTCTTTTTTTTTTTTTTTTTTTTAAGGATCATCGCACTCAGGGAGGTTACCTTTCTGCTCACATTTTTTATATCACAAGGTTTTGTAGGTCCCTTTCATTTTCTGCAATTGGCACAGTGTCATCTGCGTATCGAATGGTGTTTACCATTTTTCCTCCAAACTTTAATCCAGGGTCTTCTTCTAGGTTTCTCATGATATTTTCGGTGTAAAGTGAAAACAGATCTGGTGACAAAACACAACCCGTTCTGACTCCTCTATTTATGATTTGGAAAGAGCTTATATCGTTTTCTATTTTCACTGCAGCTGTTTGTTCCCAGTACATATTACTGATTATTCGTACATTTGTTTCCATCAGTATTGAGTCTTTCTAGTTGGTTGATCAATTCTTCATGTCTTACCCAATCGAAAGTCTTGGTATAATCAACAAAGTATAAATACAAATCCTTATTCATCTCGATTGTCCTCTCTATGATAATTCTTATGATATATATGGCATTAATAGTTCCTTTTCCTTCCACGAATCCAAACTGTTCTTCTGCTATTTCTCTTTTCATTCTATTCCTCGTCCTCGTCATGATTATTCTTAACAGGATTTTTGTTACATGGCTCATCAAACTGATTGCGCGATCGAGTTCGCATTCTATAGCCCCTGTCTTCTTTGGAACTGCAATGAAGATTGATTTTGACATATCTTTGGGGATTTTTCCAGTGTCGTAAATTTCTTTATATACCAAATTCCTCCAGGGCTTCAATCATCTCTGTAGTAATAATGTCTGGTCCTGGGGCTTTTCCTGGTTTCCTCTTTTTCAGTGTTGCTGTAACTTCATCTTTCATTATGGGTGGTCCTTCAAAGTTCTTTTTTATGATGTGTTCTTCGTTTCTATCATCTTCAAAAAGGTCTTTCATGCACTCTCCCCATCTGTCTAATATTTTGGTTTTTTTTTTCATTATAAGCGTGCCATCTTTCAATTTTAAGCAAACAGTTGATGTGCATGTCTTTTTCCTGTGGACAATTTCTTCCATTCGTCTGTACATACCCTGAGGATCCGGTTTGTGTCGGCAGTCTTCTATTTCTTTGCATTTTGTTTTCAGCCAAGCTTCCTTACCTTCCTTGCACCTATTCCTGATTTCTTTGTTTATCTTCCTGTATATCTCCTCGTTTCTCTTT
>JAPXFY010000034.1:21275220-21280220 GCA_030674185.1 Monoplex corrugatus
AACTACTTACCGAGTAAACAGTTGGTGATAAAATGACAGAGCGCTGTAGTTGTTTTGCCTGTAACTAGGTACCCCGCTCTGCCTTTATATCTCTCCGTTTCTAAGGACACTCAGCACATTAGTAGACTCAAATCAGTTTCTGAGAAAACAGTTAACATAAGCAGTTAGCTAAAAATGCTAAGAAAAGCGTGGTATCAATAGCGGGTAGACACAAACAGGTTTTATATTTTTAGAAAGTTGTCAATAAGCAAAGGGACCTGTAGTTGAATAATGAGCACTGCGCAGTAAACATCCGGGTAGATACTAGTTCTATCCGGATAATCTTTATATATCCTTTCTCTCTTTCTGTCAGTCTGTCTCCATCTGTCCGTCTGTCTGTCTGTCTCTCTGTCTGTTTCTCTGTCTCTCTCTCTGTCTCTCTCTCTGTGTCTTTTTCTCTGTTGCTCTCAGTCTCTCTGTCTCTGTCTCTCTCTCTCTCTCTCTCTTTCTGTCTGTCGCTCTCTCTTTCTCTGTCTCAGTCTATCTGTCTCTCTCTGTGTCTCTCTCTCTCTCTTTCTCTGTCTCTCCCAGTCTCTCTGTCTCTGTCTGTCTCTCTGTGTGTCTCTTTGTCTGTCTCAGTCTCTCTGTCTGTCTGTCTCTCTCTGTCTGTCTCTCTGTGTCTCTTTCTCTGTCTCTCTCAGTCTCTGTCTCTCTCAGTCTCTCTCTGTCTTTCTCTGTCTCTCTCTGTCTCTCTCTGTATGTCTCTCTCAGTCTCTCTCCTCTCTCTCTCTCTCTCTCTCTCTCTCTCTCTCTATGACGTGTGTTGACAGTAAACAGCGTGCGGATAACAGCACGGCATGATATTCGTTTAAATGATAACTGATTGCTGTTCACTGTGAAATGTATATATAGTTAGTTCAGAATCAGACAGTGACGAGTAAAGACGAAGCATTGCCCTGTCTTCCGAGTTGGCTGTAGAAAGAACGAAAGATGGTGTCAGAATCGTGATTACAAAAATCCAGAATATTGAAGACTAAAGTTCAACCATGGAAGATGAACAAGAAGAGAGAAAAGCCAGTCGACGACATGCCAAGATTCCCTTGCCTCCTAAACTTGATGTGAATGGAGAAACCTGCAGAGCAGCTGGAGGAAATTCAAGAGGCTTTGGGACAGCTATGAAATTGTGACAACACAGACAGAAGAAGACTCAACATACAGAACAGCAGTTTTTCTTTCTTGCATCGGGCTGGATGCTATGGACATCTATGAAGGATTGGCATTTGCTAATGAAGCTGAAAGAAATGACATTGACACCGTTCTCCAGAAATTCGAAGAATACTGTGTGGGTTCAACCAATGAAACTTACAAGCATTCAGATTCAACTGCAGACATCAAGCAGCAGGAGAATCTATCGAACAGTTTGTAGCAGAACTGCGGAGACTGATCAAGACTTGTAACTATGATACACTGGAAGACAGACTGTTGAGAGATCAAATCGTACTGGGTGTACATGACGAGACTCTGCGATCAAAATTACTGGAAGTGCAACAGCTGACATTGACTGCATGTATTGATATGTGCAGAGCGCATGAATCAAGTCAACATCAAACCGTCCAAATGATGAGAAAAACGCAGGACACGCAGGAAGTCCAAGCTTTCAAAGAAAAGAAGACAGCAAAGCAGTACAGCAGAGGAAACAAACCAGAGTACAGAGAGAAATGCGGATGTTGTGGTGGAAAGCACCCAAGAGCAAAAGAGAAATGTCCAGCATTTGGAAGAAAATGCAAAGCTTGTGGAGCAAATAATCACTTTGCTTCATGCTGCAGAACACCCAAGAAAAATCAAAAGAAAACAAGAGTTGGGCACTTCGAAGAAGAAGAGACTGACACTGAAAGCGATAATGAAATCCTCGGGATCGAAGACAAAACCAGAAAAAAGGAGAGAAACATACGAGCAAAAATGCTGATAAATGAGATGCCGGTAACATTTCTTCTTGACACAGGTGCAACAACAAACGTGATGTGTGAGAGCCTGTACAGAGAAGTCACAGGAGATGAAAGAAAGTCTGACCTGCAAGAGACGAAGAAGAAACTGGTAATGTTCAACGGAACAGAAATGAAGCCTGTGGGGGAAAAACCCCAAGAACAGAAGGAAATACAAAGTCAACTTCGCGATCACCAAAACGGACTGTAAGCCAGTACTGGGACTGAAAGCTGTACAGCACATGCAATTGTTGACGATCAATGAAGAGAACATTGCAACGATAGCAGCGAATCAGAAAGAGGAGGAAAATGCAAAAGATATGCTCACAAAGTACAACGATGTCTTTGAAGGAGAAGGAAAACTAGAAGGGAAATTACACCTAGAAACAGACCCCAATATTGCTCCAGTGAAGATGCCTTGCAGAAAGTGGCCGATAGCAGTGCAAGAGAAAGTGAAAGACGAGCTGAAGAGGTTGAAAAAACTGGACGTGGTCACTAAAGTAGACACGCCAATGGAGTGGATAAGCAGTTTGGTCATAACAACAAAGAGCAATGGGAAAGTCAGACTGTGCATCAACCCTAAGCCACTGAACAAAGCCCTCAGGAGAAACGAGTACCCCATGCCAACCATTGATGACGTACTGCCTCTCCTCAAAGATGCAAAATACTTCACACACCTGGAACGAAAAACGGGTTTTGGCACATTGAACTGGACGAAGACAGCAGCTACCTGACAACTTTTGAGACGCCTTTTGGCAAATACCGATGGAAACGAATGCCCTTTGGAATTTCACCAGCCCCAGAAGAATTCCAGAGGAAGATTGACATCACTCTGGCAGGACTGCCAGGCGTGGTGGCGGTTCATGATGACATCTTTGTTTTTGGCAGAGGACCAACCGACGAAGCAGGAGCACAAGTTCATGATACCAACCTGAACCGTTTGCTACAACGATGCTGAGAGACTGGAATCAAACTCAACAAGGAGAAGGTTGAGATGAAACGAACAGAGATATCATATTTGGGACACCTCTTCTCAAGAGAAGGCTTGAAAGCCGACACAAAGAAATTGGACGCTGTCCAACAACTCCCAGTGCCAGAAGACAAAGCAGCTGTGCAGAGACTACTCGGTGTAGTCGGATACCTTCAGAAATTTGCACCAAACCTGTCTGAGGCAGCAGCACCACTCAGAGAACTGGTAAAAAAAGACGTCCACTTCAGATGGGATGAAGACATCCACGGAGAAGCCCTGAAGAAAGTGAGGAAGATACTCTCTGAGCCACCGGTACTTCGCTACTTTGACTCTTCAGGAAAGCGTACAACCACCCTTCAGTGTGATGCTTCACAGTTTGGACTTGGAGCTTGTCTCATGCAGGATGGTCAACCGATTCAGTACGCATCACGAGCCTTGACCGAGACAGAAAAAAGCTATGCTCAAATAGAAAAGATGTTGGCAATACTCTTCAGTCTGGAAAGGTTTGAGAGATACGTCTATGGAAGAGACATCCTGGTGGAGACCAACCACAAACCACTAGAGACCATTCACAAGAAGAGCCTGCTCTCAGCACCTAAGAGGATTCAGAGGATGCTACTCAGAACTCAGAAGTTCAGATACACGGTAGTGTACAAGCGTGGATCTGAGATGCACCTGGCTGACACCCTCAGCAGAGCAGTCTGTGGAAAAACGGAACAGCAAGTCACCTACAAGGAAGCTGTTTTCCTCACAGACCTGGAGAAAACAGACTCATTGCAAGAACTGGCCATCAGCCAAGAGAGACTGAACAGTCTGCAGCAAACAATTCAGGAAGATGCAACCATGAAAACCCTGAAAGCTGTCATTCTACAAGGCTGGCCAGAGGAGAAACAACAACTTTCATTACAGTTACAAGAATACTTTCCTTTCAGGGAGGAACTGTCAGTCCACAACGGACTTGTCTTCAAAAGCCACAGAGTAATTGTACCTGAAAGCGAAAGAGCAGACATCCTTGAGAAACTTAATGCAAGCCACTCAGGAATTCAGAGCTGCATAAGAAGAGCACGTGAGGTAGTCTACTGGCCCAGGATGAACATGGACATTGAAGATTTTGTCAAAACATGCAGCGCCTGTAACACATACCAACGTGGTCAGCAGAAGGAACCACTTTTCAGTACAGAGATCCCTGACCTGCCCTGGCAACACATCACTTGTGACATCTTTGAACATAATGGCAATGAATACCTGGTCATGGTTGATCACTACTCTGATTTCTTTGAGATTGATCGGTTACAAACAAGAGAATCCAAAGAGGTCATCATCTGTCTGAAGAGACACTTGGCAAGACACGGAATACCAGAACGCCTGACAACAGACTGTGGAAATCAATTCACATCAAACCAGTTTGGAAAGTTCAGAAAAACATATGGGTTTGAACACGTAACAAGCTCACTACACTACCCTCAGTCCAATGGAAAAGCAGAGAGTGCGGTGAAGGCTGCAAAGACGTGCATGAAGAAAGCAGAACACACCAATCAAGATTCCTTCCTCGCTTTACATGAGCTGAGAAACATCCCGACAGAGACTGTAAACAGTTCGCCTGCTCAGAGACTGTTCGGCAGAAGAACACGAACACAGGTGCCGACGTCAAAGACATTACTCCAACCTACCGTTGTACCAATCAAGAAAGAACTTGAGAAAAGGAAACTGAAGCAAGCACACTACTACAACAGAAGCGCAGTAGAGCTGACAGAACTGAGTCTGGGACAGATTGTGAAATTCCAACCTCCAGGATCCAAAAAGTGGATTAGCACCAAAGTAGACCAACAGGTGAACATCCAGTCATACAACATTCGCACAGAGGACGGACATCAGTACAGAAGGGATCGTCGTCAGCTACGAGACACAACAGAAACGGAGCTTCAGCAGACAATCAACCCTCAACGACTTGTCCAGAGAAGGATGATTTCTGGAAGACATCAGGAAAGCGACACATCGGGCAAGCAACAGCAAATCATCATTCCATCAAAACAGATGCTGGAAGATAACAAGAAAACTGGAATTGGAAC
>JAPXFY010000034.1:21285220-21287720 GCA_030674185.1 Monoplex corrugatus
AAGAAGAAGAGAGAGAGAGACAGAGACATAGAGAGATAGTGACAAAAGAAAAGATGAAGAAGAAGAACGAGAGAGAAAGACTTACGGAGAGAGTGAAAGTGAGAGAGAGAGAGACAGAGAGAGAGACAGAGAGAGAGAAAGAGAAAGGGAGACAGAGAGAAAAAGAAGCCAAAGAACAATAATAATAATAATAATAATAATAAGAGACCATTTATAAGTGCACATCTCTGCCTACGGCGGAGCTTATGACGCTTTACAATCATTCACTCACAATATTTCAATCTCTCGGACCTCACGTACATACACTAAATACACAATACAAAGTAATAGAATAAATCCATAAAAATACTACATACGCTACAATCATACACGGATTCTCACGCAAGTCCAAATGCACCCCACAACCCCCACGGCTATACCCCAAAGTACTGTGAGGCACACTGGGCTCTATAATCACCCCCCCCCCCACCTACCTACTATAACATATACACACACTAACACACCTTTTCTACTATTAGGCTGGGGGGAAATGAGGTTGAACTTACTGATAATATTTTTGAAAGAGGTGAGTTTTTAGAGCTGTTTTGAAAGAAGAAGTCGATTTTAGGTGTCGGATTTCAAAGGGAAGAGAGTTCCAGATAGTGGGGACTGCGAAGGAGAAAGAGCGATGTCCAAATGTTTTTGTGCGCACGCGTGGAACACGGAGCAATCTGGTATCAGCAATGGAGCGGAGATTTCTAGAAGGAGTGTACACAGAGAGAAGATCAGCCAGGTAGCAAGGAGAGAGATCAGAGAAAAAAGAGTGGCATAGTGAGGCAAGCTTATAGTCAATGTGAGCTTGAACAGGCAACCAGTGAAGGGATTTGAGAATAGGTGTGACATGATCATGCTTGCGGGAACGAGAAACAAGTTTAGCGGCAGAGTTTTGTACTTTTTGAAGTTTGTCTAATTGATTTTGAGGACAGCCAGAAAAGAGGGAGTTACAGTAGTCTAATTTGGAGAGAACAAAGGCAGAAAGAAATGTTTTGGTAGCGTCTTCTGAAAGTAAGTGGCGAATATAACTAATGCGTCTAAGGTCAATGTATGCTTTGCGGCAGACTGTCTGTACATGTGTTGAGATACTCATGTCTTTGCTGAAGTGGAAGCCAAGATTTCGTGCGGTAGAGGAAAAGGGAATATCTGTTGATCCAACGGTAAGAGATGTAGGAGTGGTAGATAGCAGAGACTTAAAAGAGGAAGAACAGAGGACAGCTTCAGTTTTCTCGTCATTTAGTTTTAGCTTGTTTTCGAGCATCCAGATTCGTATGTCGGTGATACAAGTTCGAGAGAGGAAATGGCTGGGTTTATGTTCTCGGGAGGAGTAGAGAGTTCAAGTTGAGTGTCATCTGCAAATGATTGATGTTCAGGAGAGTGAGATTGTATCAGGCTGGCAAGTGGTTGTGTATAGAGGACAAAGAGCACGGGGCCCAACACAGATCCCTGTGGGACCCCGTACAATAGTTCTTCAGATGTAGAGTTGAGGTTATTGACAAAGACTGATTGTGTTCTTTCTGTGAGGTATGAACGGAACCAGGAAAGAGCAGTGTGAGAAATGCCGTAACTGTATTGGAGTCTGTTAAGCAAAATGGTATGGTCTATTGTATCAAAAGCAGCTGAGAGGTCCAGTAAAGTTAGTAGAGAGACGTTTCCAGAGTCAAGAGCTAAAAGGATGTCATTAGAAATTTTGAGGAGCGCAGTTTCAGTACTGTGATGAGGATGATAAGCAGACTGAGAAGGAGAGAAGAGGTCGTAGTCATTAAGATATGTAAGTAATTGTTGGAGAACGACTTTTTCAAGAATTTTGGAAAAGAATGATAGGTTAGAAACCGGTTTGTAATTTTTCAAGTTGTTTGGGTCCAAGGATTGTTTCTTGAGGAGAGGTTTTACAACAGCTATTTTAAGACTTGATGGAAATATACCGGAAGAAAGAGAGGAGTTGATGATTACAGTGAGAGTTGGGAGCAGATCATCAAGAAACTGGAGAAACAGAGGGGTAGGAATGGGATCGAGGGAACATGAAGTGGGTTTTGATTTGAGAATGATGGTTTTAAGTTCAGACTCAGTAACAGGGTTAAACATGCAGAAAGTTGAAGTGGGGGTGGTGGAGGTAGGTCTTTTTACCAAAGGGGACAACGTGGCCTGATCTAATTCTTTTCTGATGTTTTTTACTTTGTCGAGGAAATACTTATTAAACACTGAAGGTAGATCATTTAAAGGGTATGTGTTGGGAAGTAGAGATTTTTTGCTGCGGCCTAGCAATCTGTCACAGACATTGAACAATTTTCTTTGGCTTGTAGCGGAGGCGATTTCGTTTAGATAGAAGAGAGATTTAGCCTTTAGAATAATTTTTGAAACTGCCTTTTTTGCTGTGTTGAAAATATGTTTAGTGATCGTAATAGGGTTTTTGAGCCATCTGCACAAAGCCCAGCGTCTGTGCTTTTTCGCTGCCTCAAGGTCGTCT
>JAPXFY010000034.1:21292720-21297720 GCA_030674185.1 Monoplex corrugatus
TTCCATGGACAGCAAAGAAAACAAACGAGACAGACACAAGAAGATCATTGATGGAGGCAGACACAAGAAGATCATTGATAAAGAAGACTAGGACAAGACAAGCAACATTTATAGGCCATTTTATGAGGAAAGGGGAATAAGAGCACCTGGTCACAACAGAAAAGCTGGAAGGAAAGAGGACACCAGGAAGACCCAGGAGAAAACATTGGACGGCCTTGCAGCAGGGTGGCTGAGGACAGAGAGGGTGGGAGATGCACTTTGCAACGACAAGGGATAGATACATATGGAGGGCCATGATCGCCAACGGCATGGCAGGGCACATCATGATGATGACCTGCTGTTGTCCCGAGTCGTCTCCCTTTACAGGTTGTGATCTTTCTCTCTCACAGGTTTTGTTTAGTTGTGTCCAGTACAGGCCATACAGACAGCCACCATAAACAATCTGGTGGGTTTGTTTAGTAGTGTCCACCCCCCGCCCCCCTGTGAGGATGCCGGGGGCTCTTTCAATATCAATTGTATCCCCACCTTCTGGAAACTCTGCGCTAGAAATTTCCTCTTTTCTGTCACTCTCTTTGTTTCTTCTTTGTTCCTTTGCTTCCTGTCTTCTGCCTTGCTGGTCCATTCACCTGTATGTGCTCGATAAAGTCTTACGTACTTTTTCTTAGGATTGATAATTGGGTACATGCGTTAAGTGCATTTCGGACTCTGAGGAGGTGAGATATGCGGAATTAATTTTAGGTAATTTATGCCTGTTTTAAGATATTTTGGTGTCCTTAGGTATGCTTCGATTTGTATTCAGGTGTGTTTTTAAATCCCCTGTGCGATAAATTGGACGTAGTGGTCAATGCCAGGGGCATCTCCTTAGATTATGTAATGCGAATACGTTGATATGTGTACTTCATTTTCTTTTCTTTTTCTTTTTATTCCTATTGAATTTTCGTATGTTTTGAAGCGGTTACAGCCCTGTTATGGCTCTACGCAGCCGGCTGGGCTTTAAACAACAATAAAAATAACATTAGTGTCCAGTCCAGGCTGTGCAGACAGCCACCATAAACAATTTGATCTCCCTGTCAGGTGTGTTTCCTGATGTTTTTTTTTTTCAACTGACCAGTCATAAGACAGTCAGGTGTCCTTACACGCTTCTCTCTCTGTCATTTTGTCTTGAAGTGTTAGAAGCCAGTGTACATAAAACGTCGTATCGTTTGATGGAGCACTCGCTGTGAGAAGGCGAAAAGGTCCTGAGAACCTGTTTCGTTCTTTTTATTTTCCCCCTTCGTCTAATGGCAGCTTGTTTGGATGTATATGATAAATGGAAGAGAAAAATGGGGGGAGGGGGGGGGATACATTGACGTGTTATGAAACCTGTGCGTATGCAATACTTCAATATTCTTAAAAGATCTAAAAGAAGCTTATGAGATAGACAGATATGTGTTTAACAATAGTATGCAATATGACAAATTTGTTCAGAAATGGGCATCATACACAAATCTGATACAAACTGATTAAACAAAAGGACTAAAATATTGTTATAAAAAGGTTTTTGTCAATAGAAGTCAGGCATTAAACATATACAATTACATAATTTTTTGCCAAGAAATGTATGGTTTTTATAGCAGCCTTGGTTGAACCAAGCCGACATTGACCACGAGGCGATTGTTGTATAATTGCGCTTGTCTAATTACATATGTGTGTGTATATTATGTATATATTATAACGGTCTGTGGACAGCTCAATAAAGTTCTGCAATGTAATTGCCATTAAGTTCGTTCTTTCGTTCGTTCTTTGATTTAACGTCTTTTCACTGTAAGTGATATTAGACGGTAATTGCCATTAAACATTATATAAAATGATTATGTATATCATAATGAACAAGATTGCATGATGAACAGAAGGACCAAGTTTACTTAAAGCTTATATTATGCACTGTCCTAGATACTGATATTGTGTATGTGATTTATGATTACCCCTATGTACATGTACAGTAAGAATGATGTAACATTGTTTGTGCAAACCTTGTTCGATTAAAAAAATTGGAATAAAAGGAAAAACTGCTTATGTTGCAGATCATAAAAATCAGTCATTTTCAAAAATAATAATCGGACGGTAGAATTTCCAGTCCATTTTACATTTTTGTGTGCTCTCATATTCTACTTTTGATGACGTACTTCGGCCAAGCCAAAACAGCATTCAAGAAGATGACAGGCGTTCTTACCAACAAATGCCTATCAATTAACATCAGGAAGAGAGTTCTTGAATGTTATGTAGAACCAATACTGTTGAACGGATGAGAGGCGTGGACAGTCAGCAAGCAAAGCCAGAGCAAGATTGAGGCGCCGAGATGTGGTTTCTAAGAAGAATGCTGAGAGTTCCATGGACAGCAAAGAAAACAAACGAGACAATCTTGATGGAGGCAGACACAAGTAGATCACTCATAAGGAAGATTAGGAAAAGACAGGCAACATTTATAGGCCATTTTATGAGGAAGGGGGATTTGAGCACCTGGTCACAACGGGAAAGCTGGAGGGAAAGAGAGCACCAGGTAGACCCAGGGAGAAAATGCTGGATGGACTTGCAGAGTGGCTTGGGACAGGGAGGGTGGGGGAGATGCTTGGGACAACAAGAGATAGAGACAGATGGAAGTCCATGATCGCCAACGCCATGCGGCAAGGCACCTGATGATGACGATGATGATCTCTGATTCTTTTTTTTATTTCTCCTGAAAATGAGTAGATTTGGCATAAGTTTCTCACGCTTGCACCTTTGAATATTTTGTGCAAAGGAAAGTAAAGGAAAAAAATGTTTATCGCTTTTAAAAGTTTTATCAAAGCCCAAAATAATAACAAACGTGTCTTGGTAGTTTGAAATTGTTTGTTTGTGTGATTTGTCTGTAGAAATGCCTGAAATTCATTAGATGACAAACAGAACAAAACAAATTTAACAAACAAACAATAAAACAAAAATGCAAAAAACTCGCTTATACAAACGAACAGTCCCAGTTTCAGTTTCAGTTTCTCAAGATGACGTCTCCGCGCTCGGAGGGAATTCCATATGCACTAACATCATAGGTGCCATGTGTTTGGTGATCATAGCACAAGCCATAAGCCTGCACATAAACCCATGAACTGGCCAGGTCCTGAGGCCCTACCTAGACTATGTTTTTCCTAGTCTATATTTTGTACTGGTAATTTTTTTTATCAGCCTACTGCTGTGATAATCATGTAAATGACATGTGTATCTGTGTAATAATTTGAAAGAGTCCCATGTGTAACAGTTCCAAAGACAGTATTGTATACTATTTCGTATTCGATACTTCCAATCCACATCAGAACAGTTTTCTCAATACTGATTTTTCAGCCCTGATTTTTCTCGGAATTCTTCTACAATAGTTCATGATAAATGAACTCTCCAGTTGATTTAACAGATAGATAGATACACTGATCCCTTAATTGCCTGCTAGGGATCGGATCTTCGTGTAGGGTACAAGACCGATCCTGGAGACATATGTTCTTCCACAGATTTTGCATGGGACGGAGTCCTGTAGCTTTGGATTCTGCTTCCGCCAGTCACTGTTCTGTTGAATATGAGTTATTCCGCTTTGCTCAAACCTGTCTGTGCCCTCTGTGCAATGCTGTAGGTTACACACGGGTCACACATCCCACACTCATTTATACATTTCAAAAAATTGAAGAAGCGTCGTGGTGTATACCATGTGACGAGCCGTTGAGGATCAGACATCTTCTTGATTGCTGGGACTTGTATTTGTGTGAGACGTAAGTACCACGCGGCAGACTCCTTAAAGAACCTCTTCCGAGGCGTCCCTAGGCAGACTCCATAAAGAACCTTTTCCGAGACATCCCTCCTGATGCGATATTCCCGTTTTTACGAGATCACTGAATTTCACCTGATACGATTTTACGTCTGTTTAACTGCATTTTTGGACTTGCTAGGTTAACAGTGAAGATGGATTTTTAACTGTCGTCTTTCTTCTTAACCTGGTTGTAGCTTTTGACGTGGTATGGCTCTAGTAGTCGGCTGGGCTATAAGCAATATAAACTTGAACATGTTGTCTGTTTATCTTAACCTGGTTGGTTGTAGTTTTTGACGTTGTGTTAGCCCTGATATGGCTCTAGTAATGGGCTGACCTATAAACAATATGAACTTGAACATGCCTTTTATCTTAAACCTGGTTGGTGTTAGCCCTGAGATGGCTCTAGTAATGGGCTGGGCTATAAACAATATGAACTTGAACATGCCTTTTATCTTAAACCTGGTTGGTGTTAGCCCTGAGATGGCTCTAGTAATGGGCTGGCTATAAACAATATGAACTTGAACATGCCTTTTATCTTAAACCTGGTTGGTGTTAGCCCTGAGATGGCTCTAGTAATGGGCTGGCCTATAAACAATATGAACTTGAACATGCCTTTTATCTTAAACCTGGTTGGTGTTAGCCCTGAGATGGCTCTAGTGGTGGACTAGGCTATAAGCAGTATGAACTCCAACTTGTCACCAGCTTGCTCTTTTGCGAGCAGTATCCTCACAGTTGGTGATGTTGATGCCACAGCTGATGAGGTTGTCCTTCAGTGTACCCTTGTATCGCTTTAGCGATCTTCCCAGATTACGGTAACCTTGCTTCAGCTCTCCGTCCGCACAGGAGCATCTTTGGGATGAGGAAGTCTTCCATACAGACGACGCGTTCTGTCCCACAAAGCTGGACTTGGCGAGCCGTGTTTCCTGAAAACCTGAAGGCTGGACACTCGAACATGCGACTACATCTCAAACCGAACCGGGCAGTGATTAGCTGATATTTTGGCTGATGCAGCAGACATCTTGCTCATGCATATGTATCAACCATGACCTGATTGGTTGATATTTTGGCTGATGCAGCAGACATCTTGCTCATGCATATGTATCAACCATGACCTGATTGGTTGATATTTTGGCTGATGCAGCAGACATCTTGCTAATGCATATGCATCAACCATGACCTGATTGGTTGATAT
>JAPXFY010000034.1:21312720-21320220 GCA_030674185.1 Monoplex corrugatus
ATTTGGGATTCACTCTCTCAACAAAACTGTCTTTTAACACTGCTTGTGATGAATTTTCCAGCAAAGCAAAAAGCAAAATCTTAGATTTGATGACAACAATATGGTCCCTTGGCACTTTGAACACTACCGTTTTCTTTCAATTGTTTGATGCACAAGTTAAACCTATGTTGTTATATGCGGCAGACATGTGGGGTACGTCAAGGCTTGCTGTTATAGAGACAGCCCACTTATTTTGGATGCAAACGTCTATTGAGTGTAAGCAATAAAACACCAAACTATATGATATATGGAGAAACGGGAGGTATCCTTCCTACATTGACAGTACCATTGCAGCTCTGCGATACTGGTTAAAAATCATTAAATTGCCAGCATCAAGATTACCAAAACAAGCTTACACCATGCTCTTAAATAGCCTAGATGGGGAGCAAAAGAGTGAAAATAAGAACTGGGCTAGAAATATTAAAGAGTGACTAGAAGAGTCCGGATTTCAAGAAGTATGGATAAATGGCGTGACTAACGGTCACGTTTCTTGGCCTCTTTTAAGCAAAAAATGATAGGGCGATTTAAAGAAGAATGGAACTGTAAAATACTCAACAGAGATAGATACTCTGCCTATCGCCAATTGAAATCACTCCATGAACCAGAAAAATATATTAATGACGTAACTATCAAAAAACTCCGTGATTGCCTGATCAGATTCAGATTAGGCATAAACGAATTGGGTGTAAACAATCGATATTTAACAGAAAACTATGCTAGAGAAAGCTGCCCTTTTGTCCGAATATTTTAGAAGATGAATCCCATTTTCTATTGGATTGTCCAGTCTATAAAGACGTCAGAAATAAGCATTTGCAAGGAATCATTGGAAACAGCACTGATCCCTCATGGAGTATGGCCCTAACGTGTAAAAGTTCAGAATATTCCAGAAAATTGGCGATGTTCATATTTTATGCTTTGAAGCTTCGAGAATGATAACAGTCTAAAAGTGTCTGTACATTGCTACTACAAAACGGACGACGAATGAAAAGTATGCAAGATGTATGTTAACAATGTAATCCCCTTCCCCCAATCCCTGGTTTGTGTATGGGTCGGTGGCCTTCACAATAAACCATGTGTCAGTGTCGAGTGTCAGTGTCAGTCTCTCTCTCTCTCTCTCTCTCTCTCTCTCTCTCTCTCACCCCACACACACACACACAGAGTAGGTAAACCTGGAAACAAGACCGTGCCACATTATTTATCAGCTGCTTAAAGTCACAAGGGGCATCACTCCGCACGCAATAATCAAAGGACGCTAATTCTGCAGAGGCGAGGGGCAAGTCCAACAAGTCAGTCCCGCACTGATTAATGGCCCTAGACTTTAATCCTTGAAGATGGGAAGATGGATGATGAGTATGATGAAGCCCTGTCAAGAGTGAAGCGAGGATATATATAAAACCACGCCTAATTGCCCCCGCCATTGCACAAGTTGGTCCCATCCAGCTTTTATCTCTTTTCTTCTTGTTTGTCTTTCTCTTTCTTTTTCTGTTTATTTTCCCCCACTGTCTCTCTATCATCTATTTATCTTTTTCGTCTCCTGTTTGCTTGCAAGCGTGGTGAGTATATGTTTTGTTATTATTATTATTATTATTAGTGTATTTGCATGTTTGATTTAATTTCTTCTTTGTTCATTCATGTATGTCGTTTGAAGTTAAATTCTGTTGTTGTTGTTCTTTTAAATTTTCTTTTGTTTCACAGCAAAATTAAGCATGGTTGGTAAGTCTGTTATTATCTATTTATTTATTGATTGATTGATTGATTCACGTGCTTATTTATTTACTCATGTGTTTCTGTCTTTCTTTATTAATTTAATTATTAATTTCTATCTATCTATCTATCTATCTACCTACCTACCTACCTATCTATCTATCTATATTATCTATCTGTCTATCTATCTATCTATCTATCTATATATTCTACCTGTCTCTCTCTCTATCTGGTTATATGTCTCTCTCTCTATCTATCCATCTATCTATCTGTTGTCTATCTATCTATCTATCTATCTATCTATATCTATCTATCTATCTATCTATATCTATCTATCTATCTATCTATCTATCTATCTACCTGTTTATCTCTCCCTGTCTCTATCTGTCTATCTATCTATCTATCTATCTATCTATCTATCTGTCATCTATTTATCTGTTATCTAACTATCTGTCTGTCTGTCTGTCTATCTATCTATCTCATATCTATCTATCTATCTGTCTGTCTGTCTGTCTGTCTGTCTATCTATCTATCTGTCTGTCTGTCTATCTCTCTTTCTCTCTCTCTCTGTCTCTCTCTCTGTCTCTCTCTCTCTCTCTCCCCCTCTCTCTCTCCCTCTCTCTCTCTCCCTCTCTATCTCCCTCTTTATCTCCCTCTCTCTCTCCCCCTCTCTCTCCCCTCCCCTCTCTCTCTATTCTATTCATTTCGTATAAAGGTTGGTTGGTTCTTATAATAGAGCTATAGAATTATGATCCGATATCTGGAGTTCAATCCCAGGCTAAATCATTTAAAAAAAAAGGCTGGCTTGTTCGCTGCCCATCTGAATGTTTCCATCATTCTGGTGAATGTCAGTTTAAGGTTTCGTAGACACCTCCCCTCTACTTCCCCTCTCCATCCCCAGATTACGATCTTGCCAAGGCGTAGCGGTTTAGCCATTCTTAGGGATTCTGCCAGATAATAGCTGGCAGGTTAGGGCGGAGCGCATATGAACTTTTCCGAGTGTGATCAGTTCCCTTGAACAAGCGTCAAACCCCAAACTTTATATTCTTTGAGCACTGGGCTTCAAAAAGAAACAAAAAAAGAAAGAAAGAAAGAAAGAAAGAAAGAAGCAAAAAAGCAAAAAAAAAACAACAAAAAAACCCAACAACCAACCAACCAACCAAACAAACAAACAAAAAAGCAAACAAAAAACAAAAAAACCAACCAACCAACCAACCAACCAACCAACCAACCAACCAACCAACCAACCAAACAAACAAACAAACAAACAAAAAACAACAAAAAACAACAACAACAACAACACAAAAGCCCCGTCTCACTGCCTTGCTCAGTCACAAAACTATTCGTAATTCATTTTGAATATGTGAAGGTAGACTTTGTCATCGGGTGTCCTCTCTGTGTGAAAGAAAGAAGAAAGATTAATAAAACAGTCAGAGCAGACAGATAAACTAAATAAATTAAAAATCAGAGAAGACCATAAACAAATTAAAATCAAGAAGACATAACAAGTAAACACACTCTACACTATAAACACATTCATTCCTTGACTGATTGATTAATTTGGTTCAGACTTTACGTCGACACCCACCTCAGGTGTATCACCTGGCCCACGGGGATAACCATCCCAGGGAAGTGGGGGAAGAGGGGACTTATCTAATTCTATACTGACACCACCAGAACAACGATGATGTTAGATGGGGCAGTGAGAAGGCCAGTTTTAATGTAGTGCATCCCAGGATTTGAACCCACAACCATTAGCATGTGAATCCGACGCTCAAACCAATGAGCTACTGGGCCCGCCTTATTCATTCCTGTGCGCACGCGTCCATATTCTCTCTCTCTCTCTCTCTCTCTCTCTCTCACACACACACTCCACACACCACACACACACACACACACACACTCACTTTCTCTCTGTTTCTCTCTTGTTCTTCTTTGTCTTTTTCTTCTTCTTCTTTCTCTCCCCCTCTCGCTCTCTCTGTCTGTCTCTCCTCTCTCTCCCACTCTCTCTTTCTCTGTTTCTCTCTCTTGTTCTTCTCTCTTCTTCTTCTTCTTCTTCTCTCTCTCTCTCTCTCTCTCTCTCTCTCGTTCTTCTTCTTCTTCTCTTTGTTGTCTGTCTTTCCGTCTGTCTATCTGTCTCTCTTCTTCTTCTTCTTCTTCTCTCTCTCTCTCTTTCTCACTCTCTCTCTCTCACTCACTTTCTCTCTGTTTCTCTCTTCTTCTTCTTTGTCTTTTCCTTCTTCTCCTTCTTCTTCTTCTTTCCCTCCCCCTCGCGCTCTCTCTGTCTGTCTCTCCTTCTCTCTCTCCCACTCTCTCTTTCTCTGTTTATCTCTCTTGTTCTTCTCTCTTCTTCTTCTTCTCTCTTTCGATCTCTCTCTACTTCTTCCTCTCTCTCTCTCTCTCTCTCTCTCTCTCTCTCTCTCTCTCTCTCTCTCCGTTCTTCTTCTTCTTCTTCTCTCTGTTGTCTGTCTTTCCGTCTGTCTGTCTCTCTTCTTCTTCTTCTTCTTCTCTCTCTCTTCTTCTTCTTCCTCTTTCTCTTTCTTTCTTCTCTCTGTCTCTCTGTCTCTGTCTCTCTCTCTCTTTCTGGTTTCCCTTTCAACAAACTGTTGAAGGCAGGCGCAGTCGGGGAGGTGGTAGGGAGGGTGAAAATAGGAGAGGGGGTCACCAGGGTTCACGTGGGGCCAGCAGTGCAGGAGGAGGGGGTATGAGGGGTGGGAAAACGCAGGGCTCAATACATAATAATAATAATAATAATTACAATATTTATATAGAGCAAAATCTTGATAAAATCAAATCTAAGCGCTGAAACAGACACACACACACACGCACGCACGCACACACACGCACGCACGCACGCACGCACACGCACGCACGCACCACACACCACACACACACACACACACACACGCAAGCGCGCGCGCGCGCGCACACACACACACACGCACATTGCTATAAATGGGGAGAAAGAATAAAAGCAATGGAAAATTATAGAGAGCACATTATATATTACAATGTGATTCCCCTCCGAGTGGAGACAGGCTGCAGAGGGGATTGAGTGAGGTCAGGATTTTATGCAGAGGAGAAAAGATGAGTTTTGAGAGCGGACTTGAAGGAGACAAAAGTAGGTTGCTGACGGACTGAGAGAGGAAGTTTGTTCCAGGAGAGCGGACCAGAAACAGAGAAGGCTCGTGGACCATAGGTATTGAGCTTAGTGCGTGGAAAGCGAAAAGTCAGAGGATCGGAGGCAGAGCGGAGGGTACGTGAGGGAACATAGATCTCAAGTAGGCTTGACAGGTAATCGGGGGCTGCGTTATTGAGGCTTTTGTAGCACATGGTGTCTAGTTTGTACTGTATGCGCTTTGATACAGGGAGCCAGTGAAGTTGTGCCAGGAGAGGAGATATGTGGTTAGCTTTTTTCTTTTTGAGTACAAGTGCGTGCAGCATACATATGCATAGCATTTGGGAAAACGCAGGGCTCAATACACACATACATGCACAGCAAGGTCAATGGCAACACTCCACACATTGGAGAGAATGCAATCTGCGATCGAGTTACAGAAAGAAATAGGACAGGCTGCGTACACAACCAAACGAAATGAAGTTTTTGAATTATAACATTGAAAAATTTATGTGCAAAACTGAACGATGTTTCTTTTCTTGACTATGCGAATGAATTTGATATTGTGTGTTTGACTGAGACATAATATTATTGATTTGAATTTTGACATTAGTCTTTTGTTTCCTGACTTCTTAAAATGTATTGCCCCGCAAGAAAACTGTCAAAATATAGAAGCAGATCAGTAGGTGTTCTATTACTAATAAAGAGTAAATATGCAAGTTATGTGACACCCATTGAAACAAATTGTGATAACATGATAACTATTAAAATTAATAAAGAAATGATGGGTACTGAAAAAGATGTAATGTTAGCTGCGTGTTATGCACCACCTGAAGGCTCACCAGCATATAACAGCAAAGAAATAAAAAATGGTATTCTTGTTATTGAAGAGCAGTTACTTCAGCTTTCTAACTTTGATCAAGAAAATATGTACATGATGCTGTGTAGAGACTTCAACGCTAAGAACTGGCTGTGAACAGTCACAAGTGGAGAGAACAATTTTATGCATGGGTTGACTGATGATGATGATGGTGATTACGTCGATACGAGAAACTCAAGAGATGCTGTTGTAAATAATTTTGGACACTATTTTTTTGATCTTTGTTTTCTTTTTGATTTGAAAATTGTGAATGGTTCTTGTGAAAGTGGTACAAATGGGGAATTTACTTGTGTGGCACTACATGGCAATAGTGTAGTTGAATATTTTGCTATCTCAGAAGAGCTGTTTTCTTTTTGTGATTTGTTTGTAAATAATTGTCTGTTTTCATGGCACCTTCCTGTTGAGCTTAAGTGGACATGCAGAAGTTTTGTACAAGAAAACCCACAAAGAGCAACAGAAAATACAGAAGAGAAAATAATGTGGTCGGATGAGCTGTCAATTGTATTCAGAGATGAAATGAACTCTGATCATTTTAAGGAGCAGGTTAAACTTGCATGCAGAGATGTAGAAAGTAGTGTAGATAACTCTGTTGAGATTTTTTCAAGAGGCTTGTATGCAGCTGCTGCCTGTATGGTTAAGACAGTTGGCAGGAAAAGCTAAAGAAGTAATAAGTGGTTCGATAATGAGTGTAAAAAGCAAAGAACTGTAGTTAAACGTTTACTTAAACGTTTTCAAAGAGCAAAATCTACCGCATACCATAATCATCAAAAAGAAATGTATGTTAATGAAAGAAAAAATACACAGCCCTCATGAAAGAAAGAAAGAGAAAGTTTGATGATGATAGACTAGAAGAGCTGAAGAAAAATGCGGATGATCCAAAGTTGGTCTGGAAAACAGTAAGAGCTACGAATAATAGGTCAGTGATATACAATGATATTGATATTCAACAGTGTTACAATCATTTCAATAAGGTGTTTAATGATTTTGTCGACAGATCTGACACAAATGAGTCTCTGGTCTTTGAATGGGACAGTCATATAGAATCAGACCCACTCTTTGACGATCATATAACTAAGGAAGAAATACAAAAAGGTATACGGAATCTGAAGTGTGGTAAAAGTGCAGGACCAGATAAAATAGTAAGTGAAATGCTAAAGAACGCTAGTGATGATACAACTGAGTACTTCTTTGTATTGTTTAATAAACTCTATGATTCTGGTGTTTTTCCTAGCGAATGGTCTAAATCTGTAATTGTGTCTATCTTCAAAAAAGGTAATAAAAATAATCCAGATAATTAGAGACGAATTGCTCTAAGGAGTGTTGTGTCTATACTTACATACTAAACAAAAGACTAACCGCATGGGCAGAGAGAGAAGAAAAGATAATAAAAGAACAGGCAGGATTTAGAAAAGATTATAGTACTACTGACCACATATTCACTTTATATGTTTTAGTCCAAAGATACCTGATGAAAAATAGAAAACTGTATGTAGTATTTATCGACTTTCGAAAAGCATTCGCCTCTATTAACAGAAATATTTTGTGGGATGCACTCAGGAAGTCTGGTGTTTAAGGAAAATTACATAGGTCATTTAAAGGAATGTATGACTCAGTACTAGCCTGTGTTAGAGACAAGTGTTTATATTCTAATTTTTTCGAGTGTCAACAGGGTGTAAAACAAGGATGTTTGTTAAGTCCTCAGATATTCTCTTTTTTTTTATAAATGAATTGGCTCTTGAAATAAACAAGAAAGGGCAAC
>JAPXFY010000034.1:21325220-21345220 GCA_030674185.1 Monoplex corrugatus
ATATATATATATATATATTTATGTGTGTGTGTGTGTGTGTGTTTATGTGGTGTATGTGTGGGTGTGTGTGTGTGTTTGTATGTGTTTGTGTATGTGTGTGTGTGTATACATATATATATATATATATATTATTATATATGTGTGTGTGTGTGCGTACGTGCATGCGTGCGTGTGTGTATGTGTGTGTGTGTGCGTGTATGTGTGTATGTGTGTGTATGTGAGTGTGTGTGTAGGTGTGTGCATGTGTGTGTGTGTGTGTATGTGCGTACGTGCGTGCGTGCGTGTGTGTGTGTGTACGTGTATGTGTGTGTGTGTGTAAGTGTATGTAAGTGTGTGTAAGTGTGCGCGCTCACGCGTGTGTGTGTTGTTTTGCTCCAGTACCGTCAGCCTGGAATAGACTTCCGCTGTGTCTGTGCCTAACACCTACCCTTTCTGCTTTTAAGTCCAATTTAAAAACACACCTCTTTTCCCAACAATGAATTTCTAAAACAAGTTCTTTCCCTCAGTTTGTGTAATTTAAAATAAACGAAAACATTGAATTTTGTAAGGTGGTCTTTGTCGATTGTATGCGTATGCCTGGTGAGTGAGTGCGCTTTGATTTGAATTATCAAGTTTTGGCGCAGTGTAAATACTGTGCTTGAATTGAATTGTGTGTGTTTTGAAACATCTAGCGTTTTCTTTTTTTTTCTTTTTTTTTCCCAACCAGACAGAAAAGGTGGGTCCATGGAGAGAAATCTCGTGTTAACAAAACGTGCGAGTAAAATCTTAATTTTTTTTATTTCCTTTTTTAAATTTTTTTAAATAAAACGATTTTCGACAAGTATGCGGTCCCCGGTAGCTCAGTTGGTTTAAAGCGTCGGATTCACATGCTAATGGTTGTGGATTCGAATCCCGGGATGCGCTACATTAAAACTGGCCTTCTCACTGTCCGTCTTAACATCATTGTTGTTCTGGTGGTGTCAGTATAGGATTGGGTAAGTCCTCCCATAAACACTGGCCTTCTCACTGTCCCGTCTTAACATCATTGTTGTTCTGGTGGTGTCAGTATAGGATTAGGTAAGTCCTCACATAAACACTGGCCTTCTCACTGTCCCGTCTTAACATCATTGTTGTTCTGGTGGTGTCAGTATAGGATTAGGTAAGTCCTCACATAAACACTGGCCTTCTCACTGTCCCGTCTTAACATCATTGTTGTTCTGGTGGTGTCAGTATAGGATTGGGTAAGTCCTCCCATAAACACTGGCCTTCTCACTGTCCCGTCTTAACATCATTGTTGTTCTGGTGGTGTCAGTATATGATTAGATATGTCCCCCCTCCCCCCACTTCCCTGGGATGGTTATCCCCGTCGGCCATATCACCTGAGGTGGGTGTCGACGTAAAAACTGAAAAATCAATCAATCAATCAATCAATCAATCAATCAAAAGTATGTTGGGAACGAAAGTCGTGTATAGATAGATAAATAGAGTAACTGTGTTAGCTTTTTAAAAAAAAAAGTTTATTGTTATTGTTGTTTAAAGCCCAGCCGACTGCGTAGAGCCATATCAGGGTTACAACCGTTTCAAAACATACAAAACTTCAACAGGATAAAAAATGAAAAGAAAATTCAGTACACACATCAATGCATCCGCGCACATAATCTAAGGACGTGCCCCTGGCGTTGACCACTCCGTCGAATTTATCGCACAGAGGATTTGAAAAAAACAAACCTGAATACAAATTGAAACATAACTAATGACACTAAAAGATATGTAAGAATGGCCCTAAATTACTTAATATTGCTTCCGCGTATCTCACCTCCTTAGAGCCAAAAATGCATTTAATACATGTACCCAATTATCAATCCTAAGAACATTTACGAATACGTGAGACGTGCATGTGAATGGACCAGCAAGGCAGAAAATAATGGAAAGAAATGACAGAAAGCAAAAGGAACAAGGCAGAAACAAAGAAAGTGACAGAAAAGAGGAAATTTCTAGCACACAATTTCCAGAAGGTGGGGATACTATTTATACTAAAAGAGCCGCCGGCGTTCCCAAGAGGGGGGGGGGGGGGACTGTTAGCTTAAGGCTGTCACTATCCCAAGAGACGAACAGCACGATTGTCTCCCTTGCATTGGCTTGCACAGACGGAAAAAACGAAAAGGAGCAGACAAAGCAGATTTTTTTATTCGATGGAATACATACTCTGGTCTGAAACATGAAAAGAGGCAAGAGACCCTGGAGTTAGACAACGGAAAAAGCAGTAGGAAAAAAAATGTGGGTAGACGATCCTCCCAGAGCGCTCTGTCAGTATTTACAGCTTCGATGGAGGGTCTGCTCAGATCTTCTGACCAGCACCGCAGATGTCTGTATCTCTCGGGCCTGGTTGACGCCAGGATATGTTATGATAGTAAGCGTAGAGCACAGCCCTGTCATGCAATCTCAATCCCAAAGAAAACCTCATAAGCATTATGATTAACCCATCCTCATCATCATCGTAGCATTGTAAAAAAAACTGTCCCAGCTTCTGTGGCCATTAAGGTGGTGCAGAAAATATGGGTGGTGGGTGGGGTGGGGAAATATGATCTCAAGTGATTCTGATTAAGTGCGATAACAAATATAATAGATAATTATTTCCTTGGTTTCACGAGAAAATATGATAATTTGAAACAAATTTGATATTAAAAATATTCTAGGAGACCAAATCGTGTTATGCAGCTGGGTCCTTAACAATATGCATACATGCACGGGACAAAAGTGAAAATGAAAAGAAAACCCCACTGCTTGTAACAAAAAAGCGAAAACAAAGAAAAAAGAAGAAGAAAAAAAAAGAAAAAGAAAGGAAAAAATAGACCTATGCTTGGGTAATCATGACAAAATGAACGACAAAATTCCAACTATCCTGAAAGGAAAAGTCCACGACAGTCACCTACAGTCAAAAACTGGAATCTAACGAAAAAAAACTCGCTTTGAAACTAAGAACCACGCAGCGAGCACATGAAAGAATCATACTTGATATCACCTGGAAAGATCGCAAAACGGCTCAGTGGATCAGAGAAAGAACAAAAGTGCAAGACATCCTGGAAACCATCAACAAACTGAAATGGAACTGTGCAAGACATTTCACCCGGAGAATGGGACAAACGTTGGACAACAAAAACCACGTTCTGGATACCAAGAGACGGCACTCGCAACAGAGGAAGACAGAAAACTAAATGGAGAGACGACTTAGATGGATTTGACAAGAACTGGAGAGGAAAAACGCTGGAACGAAGTGAATGGAAGCAACTGGAGAAAGCATACGTCCAACAACGGACTTTCGATGGCAGAAAGGAGAAGAAGAGTAATCATGCATTTCTCGTTAAAATTTTGCTGCCTTTATTCTCCCACTAGAAAAACAAAACAAAACAACAACAACAACAACAACAACAAAAACCAGCGATAAAAGAACAGAATCATTTATCCCTGGGTTTTTCGAAGTTTACAATTTGCTTGAACGCTGACAATCTCTTTGGCTCAGAAGTTTTATGAAACAATTTAAACCTTCTCCCATAAACTGACAGAACGTGTTGAAAACAAGTGTGACTGCCCGCGCGTTTAAGCAAACAGGAATCAGAAATAAAAACGAAACAAAACAAAACAAAAACAAAAACAAACAAACAAACAAACAAACACAGAAAAAAAAAACTAACACTGGACGGAGCAGCAGGGAAGTTTCAGTCTTTTTCGCCTAAATTTTTCGTATCTGGTGTTTGTTTGTTTGTAGTCTTACGTTTGAGAAAAACCAATTTGCGCCTGTCTTGTCTTGTTGTATTAAATACGCGTTCTTGTTCTTTTTTCGTGTTTGTTTTTTTCTGGTTCCTGACGGCAGTTGTGTTTTCCTGTTCACAGTTTTGTGTAGCATCCGGTTAACACTCCTTTGTTGCCATGGACACTGCACGCTCATTGGTTGTCTTCCTCTGTGTTGCTTCCGCTTCTTTCGCATTTTCTACTGGTGAGTAATGTTTCTGCTGTGTAGTAGAGTTGTTGTTCTTGTTTCTTTCTTGTGTAATAGAGTTGTTGTTCTTGTTTCTTTCTTGTGTAATAGAGTTGTCGTTCTTGTTTCTTTCTTGTGTAATAGAGTTGTTGTTCTTGTTTCTTTCTTGTGTAATAGAGTTGTCGTTCTTGTTTCTTTCTTGTGTAATAGAGTTGTTGTTCTTGTTTCTTTCTTGTGTAATAGAGTTGTCGTTCTTGTTTCTTTCTTGTATAATAGAGTTGTTGTTCTTGTTTCTTTCTTGTGTAATAGAGTTGTTGTTCTTGTTTCTTTCTTGTGTAATAGAGTTGTCGTTCTTGTTTCTTTCTTGTGTAATAGAGTTGTTGTTATTGTTTCTTTCTTGTGTAATAGAGTTGTTGTTCTTGTTTCTTTCTTGTGTAGTAGAGTTGTTGTTCTTGTTTCTTTCTTGTGTAATAGAGTTGTTGTTCTTGTTTCTTTCTTGTGTAATAGAGTTGTCGTTCTTGTTTCTTTCTTGTGTAATAGAGTTGTTGTACTTGTTTCTTTCTTGTGTAATAGAGTTGTTGTTCTTGTTTCTTTCTTGTGTAATAGAGTTGTTGTTCTTGTTTCTTTCTTGTGTAATAGAGTTGTTGTTCTTGTTTCTTTCTTGTGTAATAGAGTTATTGTTCTTGTTTCTTTCTTGTGTAATAGAGTTGTCGTTCTTGTTTCTTTCTTGTGTAATAGAGTTGTTGTTCTTGTTTCTTTCTTGTGTAATAGAGTTGTTGTTCTTGTTTCTTTCTTGTGTAATAGAGTTGTCGTTCTTGTTTTCTTTCTTGTGTAATAGAGTTGTTGTTCTTGTTTCTTTCTTGTGTAATAGAGTTGTCGTTCTTGTTTCTTTCTTGTGTAATAGAGTTGTCGTTCTTGTTTCATTTTTGTGTAGTAGAGTTGTTGTTCTTGTTTCTTTCTTGTGTAATAGAGTTGTTGTTCTTGTTTCTTTCTTGTGTAATAGAGTTGTCGTTCTTGTTTCTTTCTTGTGTAATAGAGTTGTTGTTCTTGTTTCTTTCTTGTGTAATAGAGTTGTTGTTCTTGTTTCTTTCTTGTGTAATAGAGTTGTCGTTCTTGTTTCTTTCTTTCTTTTTCATCTTATGGTGAATAAGTCTGTTCGATCGATTGGAGGAGTGTATGTGTTTGTGAGTGTTGCATCCGTGTGTGTGCGTTGTGTTGTGTGTTTGTGTGTTTGTGTGTGTGTGTGAGTACGTGTGCGTGCATGCGTGTTTGTGTGTGTGTATGTGTTTGTGTGCGTATGCGTGTGCGTGCGTGCGTGTTCGTGTGTGTGTGTGTGTGTTGCGCGAGTATGCGTGTGTGTGTACATGTGTGTTTACATGTATATGTGAGTATATGTGTTTGAGTGTGTGTGTGTTGTGTGTGTGCGTGCGTGCGTGCGTGCGTGCGCGTGCGTGTGCGTGCGCGCGTGTGTATTTGTATGTGTGTGTGTGTTTAGTATCTTCGCACTTAACGCAGTTTCCTTTACGCTCACCTTCTTTCTCTCTCTCCCCCCCCCCCTCTCTCTTCTCTTTCCCATTTTCTACGCTACCTTAATGGCCGCAGAAGCCAAGGGCAGTTTTTATTCAGAACTGTTGATGATGGTGACTATGAGGATGATACTCATGATGCCGTGGAGTTCCTTCTAAGATTGAGACAGCGTGACAGGGCTGCACTCTACGCTTACCATCATAACAAATGTATCCTGGCGTCCACCAGGATCGAGAGATACAGACACCTGCGGTGTTGGTCAGAAGATTCAAGCAACACCCTATGAGCCACGTCCGTGAAGTGGATGAGACCCGGCTGTGTGGTCCCAGTCTTCCCAATGAGCCCATAGCACGCCCAACTCTGAGTAGGAGACTGTTCAGGTCGAAAACTTCCACAGTGATTTTTGACAGGATTGATGGGGACTCGAACCCGACACCCTTCCAGTCGGCAGTTTGTTGCACTAACCGCTGCAAACCGTGACTAGCTCGGATGATTTGTTGTTGTAGTTCCCGTTTGTAATTTTGCTTGTTTACTTGTTAAATTGGATAGACCCAGGGAGAAAATGCTGGACGGACTTGCAGAGTGGCTGGGAATGAGGAGGGTGGGAGAGATGCTAGGGTCAACGAGAGATAGAGACAGATGGAAGTCCATGATCGCCAACGCCATGCGGCAGGGCACCTGATGATGATGATGATTTGTTAAATGTTACGTTTCATTGTAAAAATGTTTCAGTGTCCGTTTCTCAAGATCTCGTCTCCGCGCTCAGAACGAATTCCATATGCACTAAAGTCACAGGTTACCATGTGTGTTGTGATCCTGATACCCGCCTTAAGCTTGCACATAAACTATGAGCGGACAGCTCATAAAAGTTTCAAGAAGCCAGAAAGATATAAAAATAGAATGAGAACGCGTATTCAATTCACAAAACAGCACAAGCACAAATTTTCGGCCGAGTCAATTTTTGTTTACCGTACACAGACAACAACAACAAACAACAACAAAAGCAAATAAGAACCAGAACTCCACAAAAATGAAGTTAGAAGGCTTATTCACTACAACAAAACAAAAAACAGTCGTACATTTTTTTTAGCCAACTGGGCTGCCACGTCAGGGAAGTCGTCTATTGGTGTTTCTGTTTTTCCCACTACGTGTTGTGCGTGTGTTCTTCTTTGTCTTTGTGTCAGCTCGACAAAGGTCAGTTGTAATACCAAATGAAATAAGAGGGAAGCAGGGAGAATTTTAAATATCAACGAAGTAACATAACTCTGAGAGTCACGAGTTATCTCCATGTAGAATTTCTCAAACCCAACACAGTTTGTATTATCCCATTTATGCCCACATTTTTTTTCCTTACTAAGCACGTCTCAAAATGTTTGTTTTTATGTCTTATTAACATATCTAACACTCATTTTGACACAAGTTTTGTCAATCTTGATTTTGAGCATAAAATGTTAGCGTCCCTTTTTAGGGGCAGCGGGCTCAAGTGGGTAGGGGTTTCTGAACAGCATCACACAGTAAATACAGGCACTTGTTTCTTTTCAGTTCTTCTTTTATTGTTTAAAAATGAACTTACAGACGCAGCCACAAAGCATAAAGTGGTAAGCTCAGAGCACTGCTTTATTATAGACGCAGCCACAAAGCATAAAGTGGTAAGCTCAGAGCACTGCTTTATTATAGACGCAGCAACAAAGCATAAAGTGGTAAGCTCAGAGCATTGCTTTATTATAGACGCAGCCACAAAGCATAAAGTGGTAAGCTCAGAGCATTGCTTTATTATAGACGCAGCCACAAAGCATTAATGGTAAGCTCAGTCATTGCTTTTATTATAGACGCAGCCACAAAGCATAAAGTGGTAAGCTCAGAGCACTGCTTTATTATAGACGCAGCCACAAAGCATAAAGTGGTAAGCTCAGAGCATTGTTTTATTATAGACGCAGCCACAAAGCATAAAGTGGTAAGCTCAGAGCATTGCTTTATTATAGACGCAGCCACAAAGCATAAAGTGGTAAGCTCAGAACATTGCTTTATTATAACGCAGCCACAAAGGAATGTTCTGAGCTTACCACTGTATGCTTTGTGGCTGCGTTTATGCCAGCTGAATGGGTAGCGCAAACTGTGTTGGGTTTGAGAAATTCTACATGGGAGATAACTCCGTGACTCTCAAGAGCTATGTTACTTAGTTGAAGGGTCAGTTGGTCGACATTTTGCATCTTTCTTGTTTTGTGATATCAAAGTCGTGGTCTGATTGACCTTTTTTATGTGTTTTTGAACCATATTGATTTTATGTTCTGAACCCATATTCATCTTTTATGTGTTTCTGAACCCATATTCATCTTTTATGTGTTTCTGAACCTATATTCATCTTTTATGTGTTTCTGAACCTATATTCATGTTGATGTGTTTTTGAACCCATATTCATTTTTTATGTTTTTGAACCTATATTCATGTTTATGTGTTTTTGAAACCATATTCATTTTTATGTGTTTCTGAACCCATATTCATTTTCTGTTTCTGAACCCATATTCATTTTTTTAATGTTTTTGAACCATATTAATTTTTATGTGTTTCTGAACTCATATTCATTTTTATGTTTTTGATCCCATATTCAATTTTTTAATGTTTTTGAACCCATATTCATTTTTTATGTGTTTTTGAACCCATCTTCATTTTTTATGTTTTGAACCCATATTCAGTTTTATGTGTTTCTGAACCCATAATCATTTTTTATGTTTTGAACCCATATTCATTTTTATGTGTTTTTGAACCCATCTTCATTTTTTATGTTTTGAACCCATATTCAGTTTTTGTTTCTGAACCCATATTCAGTTTTTGTTTCTGAACCCATAATCATTTTTTATGTTTTTGAACCTATATTCAATTTTTCATGTTTTTGAACCCATATTCATTTTTATGTGTTTTTGAACCCATATATGTTTTTGTGTTTTTTAACCCATATTCGTTTTTTACGTGTTTCTGAACCCATATTCATTTTTTATGTTTTTGAACCCATATTCATTTTTTATGTTTTTGAACCCATATTCATTTTTATGTTTTTGAACCCTTATTAATCTTTTATGTTTTTGAACCCATATTCATCTTTATCTGTTTTTGGAACTATATTCATTTTTTATGTTTTTGAACCCATATTCATTTTTATGTTTTTGACCAAATATTCATTTTTAATGTTTTTTGAATCCATATTAATTTTTTTATGTTTTTGAACCCATATTCATTTTTATGTATTTTTGAACCCATATTCATTTTTATGTGTTTCTGAACCCATATTCATTTTTATGTTTTTGATCCCATATTCAATTTTTTAATGTTTTTGAACCCATATTCATTTTTTATGTGTTTTTGAACCCATCTCCATTTTTTGTTTTTGAACCCGTATTCATCTTTTATGTGTTTCTGTACCCGTATTCATCTTTTATGTGTTTCTGAACCCATATTCATTTTGATATTTTTGAACCCATATTCATTTTTTATGTGTTTCTGAACCCATATTCATTTTATGTTTTTGAACCCATATTCATTTTTATGTTTTTGAACCCATATTCATTTTTTATGTTTCTGAACCTATATTCATTTTTATGTCTTTTTGAACCCATATTCATCTTTATGTGTTTTTTAACCCATATTCATTTTTTATGCTTTTTAACCCATATTCATTTTTTATGTTTTTTAACCCATATTCATTTTTTATGTGTTCCATGTTCATTTTTTATGTTGTTGAACCATATTCTTTGTTTTTGAACCCATATTCATTTTATTTTGTTTTTGAACCCATATTCATTTTTTATGTTTCTGAACCCATATTCATTTTTATGTTTTTGAACCCGTATTCATTTTTTATGTTTTTGAACCGATATTCATTTTTATGTGTTTTTGAACCCTATTCATTTTTATGTGTTTTTGAACACCTATTCATTTTTATGTGTTTTTGAACACCTATTCATTTTTTATGTGTTTTTGAACCCATATTCTTTGTTTTTGAACCCATATTCATTTTTATGTGTTTTTGAACCCATATTCATTTTTTATGTTTCTGAACCCACATTCATTTTTTATGTTTTTGAACCGATATTCATTTTTATGTGTTTTTGAACCCATATTCATTGTTATGTTTTTGAACCCATATTCATTTTTTATGTGTTTCTGAACCCATATTAATTTTTTATGTGTTTTTGAACCCATATTCATTTTTTATGTGTTTTTGAACCCATATTCGTCTTTATCTGTTTTTGAACCCATATCCATTTGTATGTGTTTTTAATCTATATTCATTTTTTATGTTTTTGAACCCTTATTCATTTTTATGTGTTTTTAACCCATATTCATTTTTTTATGTTTTTGAACCCATATTCATTTTTTATGTGTTCTGAACCCATATTGATTTTTTATGTTTTTGAACCCATATTCTTTGTTTTTGAACCCGTATTCATCTTTCATGTTTTTGAACCTATATTCATGTTTATGTTTTTGAACCCATATTCATTTTTATGTGTTTTTGAACCCATATTCATTTTTATGTGTTTTTGAACCCTATTCATTTTTATGTTTTTGAACCCATATTCATTTTTTTATGTTTTTGAACCCATATTCATTTTATGTTTTTGACCCATATTCATTTTTATGTGTTTTTGAACCCATATTCATTTTTATGTGTTTTTGAACCCTATTCATTTTTATGTTTTTGAACCCATATTCATTTCTTATGTTTTTGAACCCATATTCATTTTTTTATGTTTCTGAACCCATATTCATTTTTATGTGTTTTTGAACCCATATTCATTTTTTATGTTTCTGAACCCATATTCATTTTTATGTGTTTTTGAACCCATATTCATTATGTTTTTGAACCCATATTCATTATGTTTTTGAACCCATATTCATTATGTTTTTGAACCCATATTCATTTTTTATGTTTTTGAACCCGTATTCATCTTTCATGTTTTTGAACCTATATTCATGTTTATGTTTTTGAACCCATATTCATTTTTTGTTTTTGAACTCATAGTGGTTCATTATGATACTGCCGGATTTTTTAAGATGTTTTCTTTTGAGAGAGAGAGAGAGAGAGAGAGAGAGAGAGAGAGAGAGAGAGAGAGGGAGAGGGAGAGGGACAGAGAGACAGAGACAGAGACAGAGACAGAGGCAGGTCTATTCACATATGTGCTTTTAGAGGAAGTGTGTATGTGTGCGTGTGTCTGTGTGTGTGCTTGTGTGTGTGTGTGTGCGTGTGTGGGGTGTGTGTGTGTGTGTGTGTGTGTGTGTGTGTGTTGTGTGTGTGTGTGTGTGTTGTGTGCGTGTGTGCTCTCTCTCTCTTTCTCTCTCTCTCTCGGGGCGCGTGTGTGTGTGCGCGTGTGTGTATGTGTGTGTTTGTATTCTAACGTCTATTCACTATGTGCTTTTAGAGAAGTGTGAGTGTGTGCGTGTGCATGTGATGTGCGTGTGCATTTGTGTGTGTGTGTGTGTGTGTGTGCGTGTGTGTGGTGTGTGTGTGGTGTGTGTGTGTGTGTGTGTGTGTGTGTTTTGTGTGTGTGTGTGTTGTGTGTGAATTGTTCTGACGCTGGATGCATTATCTGTGCAGGTTTGGGGTTCGGAGGGAAATTCGGCTCTCCCTTCAAATTCCTCCGTCCTAGACTGCCCCTATTGCGTCCAGTGCCTGCCCCGGTCATCATCCAGCCCCGCCCGATCATCTCTCAACCACGCCCGATCATCTCTCCACCCGCCGTTCTACCGGCGCCTCGACCAATCAGCAGACCCGGTAGAAACATCGTGATCAACCGACCGATCAGCACCGCCAGCGGTAACACGTTCATCTCTAGGCCAATCAGCCGAGCCACCAGCAACGTCGTTGTCACCAATCGTTTCGGAGGTCGCGATCGCGTGCTCGTGGTGGACGCGGCCGGGAATGTCTTGAACGGAAGAAGAAGAGTGGGTGGTGGTCAGGTGCTGGGTGGTGGTGGCCTGGTGGGTGGTGCCCTTGCCAGTGCTGGGGTGGTGGCTCTTAGTGGTGGTGTTGGTGGTGTTGGTGGTGGTTTTGGTGTTGGTGGTGTTGGTGGTGTTGGTCTTGGTGGTGTTGGTGGCGGTGTCGGGGGTGTTGGTGGTGTTCCCACAGTGTTGGTGTCCAACCCCTCCACTGTCATCGGTGGAGGACTTTCAGTTGGCGGGGGAGTAGGCGGAGCTCAAGTGTTGCCCGCGGTGTCTCAGGTGGTGGTCCCTCAGCAGGGTATGGCCTTGGGCGTTGCGGATGCTGATCTGATGGCTCTGAGCAACGGACAGGTCGTGGTTAAGGTCAGCAACGATCGTCCAGATCTCAACATCGTCCGCCGTGTCGTTAATCCTGGAGGAGGCGGTGGATCATCACACACTTTCGTCGTGAAATCTGGAGACAGCCACGACAGTTCTTAAGTCAGCAGTAGCATCTGGATTTTTTTTAATTGTTGTTTTCTGCTTCGGTTCTCCCTTGGACACATTCTGAAACAGCCAGATGTGTTTGTTTCCTTTTTTTTTTTTACCAAAATCTTTAAGCAGGTTACTCCATTCTGCTTTTGTTCTGTCTCGGACTTATCTTTTAAACAGGTGAGCTATGATCTGTTTACAGTTATTTTGGGGGGCAACGTTGTTGTTCCTCAACAGATTACTTGTTTGTTCCTGTTTCTCTGTTGTCCTGGATAATTTATTTGAAGCAGGTTGTTGTGGTCTGTTTACGACTCCCCCCCCCCCCCCGCCTTTATTATCTAAGCAGCTATGTATGTTAATGTTTTTTGTCAACACGGTATTGGCGAATCACATAATAAATGGTTGTTGAATTGAATTGTTTATGTTTTGTCTTGGAGAACTTCTGTGAAGCAGATTGCTCTTAACTGTCTTTGATTGTTTGGGGGGGGGGGGGGGGGTGGTCGCTGACTAGATTGCCAAACTCTGTGTGTATGTTTCTGACAATTCTTTTTCATACATAATTATATAGATTTCTAAAGCCTAGTTCTATCAGATCCGTGAACAAAAAGTCTAACATTCCGAGGTCAATCCCAGCCCACATCATTAAAACCTGGCCTGTTCACTCTCATTTATAATGTTTCCATCATTCTGGTGGTGTTAGCTTAGTGTTTCCATAGGTCCCTCTATCCTCACCCCCATTTCAAAACCTTGCTAGTCCGTAGGGTTCTGTGCTGACTTAGAGAACCTTTCAGGTAACTGCTGACAGATTCAGGTGGAGCGTCTATTGTCCGTGTGCGATGAATCCGTCTTTAACAAAGCCCAAACTTCAAACTCTGTTTTGTCCTGGACATTTCTATAGACTGGTTGACCTGTTTTCAGACTTGTCTTGGACATTTCTATAGACTGGTTGACCTATTTTCAGTTTTGTCCTGGACAATTCTATTGACTAGTTGACCCATTTTCGTTTTGTCCTGGACAATTCTATAGACTAGTTGATCTGTTTTCAGTTTTGCCCTGGACAATTCTATAGACTGGTTGACCTATCTTCAGTTTTGTCCTGGACAATTCTATAGACTAGTTGACCTATTTTCAGTTTTGTCCTGGACAATTCTATAGACTAGTTGACCTATTTTCAGTTTTGTCCTGGACAATTCTATAGACTAGTTGACCTGTTTTCAGTTTTGCCCCGGACAATTCTATAGACTAGTTGACCTGTTTTCAGTTTTGCCCCGGACAATTCTATAGTCTGACATAATTTGTTCCCGGTTTTGTCTTTGCTAAATTTCCATAGATTGACGTGGTCTGTTTTTAGTTTTGTCCTGGACAATTCCCATAGACTGACGTGATATGTTTCGGTTTGGTCTTTGGTTAACTTCCACAGACTGATGTGATCTGTTTTTAGTTTAGTCCTGGGCTATTCTATAGACTGGTTGATCTATTTTCAGTTTTGTCCTGGTCAATTGCAATAGACTAACGTGATCTGTTTTCAGTTTTGTCCTGGACAATTTCCATAGATTGACGTGATCTGTTTTCAGTTTTGTCCTGGATAGTTTCCATAGATTGGCGTGTTCTGTTTTCAGTTTTGTCCTGGATAGTTTCCATAGACTGACGTAATCTGTTTTCAGTTTTGTCCTGGACAATTTCCATAAACTGACGTTGTTTTCAGTTTTGTCCTGGACAATTTTCATATACTGACGTGATGTGTTTTTAGTTTTGTCCTGGACAATTTCCATAGATTGACGTGATCTGTTTTCAGTTTTGTCCTGGACAATTTCCATAGATTGGCGTGTTCTGTTTTCAGTTTTTCCTGGACAATTTCCATAGACTGACGTCATCTGTTTTCAGTTTTGTCCGGAACAATTTCTATAGACTGGTGGTCTGTTTTCAGATTTGTCCTGGACAATTTCTATAGACTGACGTGATCTGCTTTCAGTTTTGTCCTGGACAATTTCCATAGACTGACGTGATCTTCAGTTTAGTCCTGGACAATTTCCATAGACTGACGTCATCTGTTTTCAGTTTTGTCCTGGACAATTTCCATAGACTGACGTGGTCTGTTTTCAGTTTTGTCCTGGACAATTTCCATAGACTGACGTGGTCTGTTTTCAGTTTTGTCCTGGACAATTTCTATAGACTGACGTGGTCTGTTTTCAGTTTTGTCGTGGACAATTTCCATAGACTGACGTGATCTGTTTTCAGTTTTGTCCTGGACAATTTTCAGAAACTCGCGTGATGTGTTTTTAGTTTTGTCCTGGACAATTTCCATAGACTGACGTAATCTGTTTTCAGTTTTGTTCTGGACAATTTGCATAGACTGACGTAATCTGTTTTCAGTTTTGTCCTGGACAATTTTCAGAAACTCGCGTGATGTGTTTTTAGTTTTGTCCTGGACAATTTCCATAGACTGACGTATTCTGTTTTCAGTTTTGTCCTGGACAATTTTCAGGAACTGACGTGATGTGTTTTTAGTTTTGTCCTGGACAATTTCCATAGACTGACGTAATCTGTTTTCAGTTTTGTCCTGGACAATTTCCATAGACTGACAAGATCTTCGGTTTTGTCCTGGACAATTTCTATAGACTGACGTGGTCTGTTTTCAGTTTTGTCGTGGACAATTTTCATATACTGAGGTGATCTGTTTTTAGTTTTGTCGTGGACAATTTCCATAGACTGACGTAATCTGTTTTCAGCTTTGTCCTGGACAATTTTCAGAAACTGACGTGATGTGTTTTTAGTTTTTCCTGGACAATTTCCATAGACTGACGTAATCTGTTTTCAGTTTTGTCCTGGACAATTTCCATAGACTGACGTGATCTGTTTTCAGTTTTGTCCTGGACAATTTCTATAGACTGACGTATTCTGTTTTCAGTTTTGTCGTGGACAATTTCCATAGACTGACGTGATCCGTTGTCAGTTTTGCCCTGGACAATTTCTATAGACTGACGTGATGTGTTTTTAGTTTTGTCCTGGACAATTTCCATAGACTGACAAGATCTTTGGTTTTGTCCTGGACAATTTCTATAGACTGACGTGGTCTGTTTTTAGTTTTGTCCTGGACAATTTCCATAGACTGACGTGATCTGTTTTCAGTTTTGTCCTGGACAATTTTCAGAAACTCGCGTGATGTGTTTTTAGTTTTGTCCTGGACAATTTCCATAGACTGACGTAATCTGTTTTCAGTTTTGTTCTGGACAATTTCCATAGACTGACGTAATCTGTTTTCAGTTTTGTCCTGGACAATTTCCATAGACTGACAAGATCTTCGGTTTTGTCCTGGACAATTTCTATAGATTGACGTGGTCTGTTTTTAGTTTTGTCCTGGACAATTTCCATAGATTGACGTGATCTGTTTTCAGTTTTGGCCTGGACAATTTCTATCGACTGACGTGATCCGTTGTCAGTTTTGTCCTGGACAATTTCCATAGATTGACGTGATCTGTTTTCGGTTTTATCCAGGACAATTTGTGTAGATTGATTTATCTGCTTCAGCTTTTGTTCTGGACAATTCCGTACATCGACATAATCGGTTTTGGACAATTTCAGTAGACTGCTGCAAACGGAGTCTGTTTTGACGAAAACAGTTCCTGTACATTGACGTGATCTGTTTTCAGTTTTATTCTGAACAATTTCCATCGACCACTCTCATCTGTTTCAGTTTTTGTCCTGAACAATTCCTGTTGATTGCTGCAATCTGACTTTGTCTTGTCTTGGAACTGTCTCGCAGACTGATGTGTGATCTGCCTCAGGTTTTGTCTTGGAAAACTCCTGCAGAATGACGTTTCTTGAAGCTTGCTGCAGTCCAGATTCTATTCTATTTCCTCCTGGACAACTCCCAAAGACTGGTGTGATCTGTTTCCAGTGATGACTCGACAATGTTTGTGGACTGACGTGATGTTTTTGTCAGAGGGGTGGGGCTGGGGGTGGGGTGGGGTGGGGGTGAAGGCAATTACTATCGACTACTGCAATCTGATTCTGTTTTGGCCCGGACAGTTCCTACAGTCTGATATGACCTGGGTTTTTGTTTGTTTGTTCCAGACAAGTTCTGTGGACTACTGTGATCTGTTTCAGTCTTGTTCCAGACAGTTCACCTAGACTGATGCCGTTCGTTTCAGGTTTTTTGTGTGTGTATGTGCTGCAGGATTCCTGTTGATCACTACAGTCTGATTCTGTGTTGTTGGGGACAGTTCCTGAAGGCTGCTGGTGATCTCTTCCTGCTTTTGTCGTGGACAATTCTTTTAAGCAAATCATTGTATTCTGTTTCTCCTGTTTGTCCAGGACAGTTCCTTTAACCCTTCGACTCCTGCACCTTATCCACCAACTGCAAAAACTTAACCCTTAAGTTTTTGCTTTGCTAGCATGGTTGACAACGCAGGATTCTGGGGGACAGGGTGCAGGAGTCAAAGGGTTAAGCGTCGCGCTGTGTTCTCTTTATGTTCGTCTTTGATCCTTCCTTTCAACAGACTGCAGGTTCTGTTGCTGATTTACGTTATTTTGATTTGGGCAATTTTCGTTTGATAAGAAATTAATCTTTCGTTTTATGATGGCTTTCCTTTTCGTTGAAGGCGAACCTTATAATCGACAGTTCTCTTCTTTCAGCAGACCTTACCAGTAATCTGGAATTTTTGTTCTGTTGATAACTTATACAACACTTATTTATAGCGGCTAAATTTCAAAAATTTTCTGTAATATGCATGCAAAATTACGTCGTCATAATGATGATGACGATGACGATAATGATAACAAGGATTATGATGATGACGATAATAACGACAAGAACAACAACGACAATGACGACGACAACAGCAACAACAACAATAATAATGATAATAATATATAATAATAATAATAATAATAATAATAATAATAAACAACAATAATTATTATGATAATAACATATTAATAATAATAATGATAATGATGAGAATAATAAGACTGACAACAAAACAATAATAACAACAACAATAATAATAATAATAATATTTAATAATAACAATAATGATAATAGTAATAATGATGATAGTAATGATAATAATAATAATGATAATATAATAATAATAATAATAATAATAATAATAATAATAATAATAATATGATAATATAATAATAATGATAATAATAATAATAATAATAATAATAATAATAATAATGATAATAATAACAATAATAACAGTAAAATATTGTGTGCGCTTGTGTGTATGTTGTACAAAACATCCTTATTGTCGGGAGAAAAAAGACAAAACAAAAAAAAACTTCAATATTATCTTTATTCAATTTGATCATTATGCAATTTCGGCATTTGCTGCAAATGATGGCCATAAATATATTCCAGAGTTTTTGTCTTACTGTCTGTGGCTCATTCGTCTGTGTTGGGAAGTTTTAAGAAAAAAGGAACATGTGTATGTTCAAGTTCCCTCTCTGTTGGCCTCTCTGTCTTTCTCTGGTTTGTCTTTGGCTCTGTCTCTGTCTGTCTGTCTGTTTGTCTCTCTCAGTCTCTCTGTCCTTCTCTCTGTCTGTCTGAGAACACAAGGTAGACCCAAGGAAAAAAATACTGGACGGTGGCAAGGTGGCTGAGGACAGAGAGGGTGGAAGATGTACTCGCGGTGACAAGGGTTAGATTGGTATGGAGGGCCATGATCGCCAACGCCATGCGGCAGGGCACATAATGATGATGATGATGATGATGATGATGATGATGATGATGATGATGACGATGACGATGATGATGACAGGGAGCCGAGCACTGATATGGCTTGGTGGATCTCTGACATGCTTATTTTATTGTTCTGTGTGAAGGGGGGTTAGACATTTAGCATGTTTATAGCCAATCAGCTTCGTGTTTTGGCTGGCCATGATAAACTTGGGAATATACGATGGTGGTTTCCCGTTGCCTTCCATAGTGTATTTTTTTGTTTTGTTTTTTTTCTTTCTTTTTTTTTTTAACGGACTCTCCGCCAACCTTTGTCGTTCTCACGACGACCCACAAGGCTACTAGTAGGGGTGATTCTCTGTCAGGGTTTGCTCCCTTAGCCGTATTCTCTCCCGAGATAATCACAAGGCAGTGGACTGGAAAGAAATCAAACGAGACAGTCTTAAAGGAGGCGGGAACAAGATCATTAATAACAAAGATTAGAAAAAGACAAGTAAGAATTATAGGACATTTTATTAGGGAAGGGGAACTGGAGCACCTGGTCACAACAGGAAAGCTGGGGAGAAAGAGAACACCAGGTAGACCCAGGGAGAAAATATTGGACGGACTTGCAGGGTGGCTGAGGACAGAGAGAGTGGGAGATGATCTTGTAGCGACAAGGGATAGATTCGTATGGAGGGCCATGATTGCCAACGCCATGCGGCAGGGCACATGAAGATGATGATGGTTTTTGTTTAAAGCGCAGCCGACTGCGTAGAGCCATATCAGGGTTATAACTGTTTCAAAACATACACAATACTTCAACAGGACAAAAAAAACAACAACAACAACAACAAAAAACAAAGGGATAGGGGCAAGAAAATTGAGTACTCATATCAATGCATTCACGCACATAACCTAAGGAGATGCCCCTGGCGTTGACCATTCCGTCCGATTTATCACGCAGGGGATTTAAAAACGTACATGAATACAATTTGAAACATAAATAAGGACTTTAAAACATATACAAAACGGGCCTAAATTACCTAAAATTGCTTCCGCATATCTCATTTACCTAGAGCCAAAATTGCATTTAATATATGCACCCAATTATCAATCCTAAGAGAAAGTATGTAAGACTTTATCGAATACATACAGGTGAATGGACCAGCAAGGCAAAAAAAAAAATGATAGGAAGAAATGACAGAAAGCAAAGGAACAAGGCCAAAACAAAGAGAGTGACAGAAAAGAGGAAATATCTAGCAAAGAATTTCCAGAAGGTGGAGATACTATTTATACAGAAAGTGTTCCTTTCGGAGATATTTCTGAAAGAGATGTGTTTGAGGTGTTTTTTTGAAAGTAAGCAGACAATTGCTGTCTTAACCCTTTGACTCTGGCACCCTATCCACCAATTGCAAAAATTTAACCCTTTGACTCCCTCACCCTATTCACCAGCTTCCTGCAGGAAGTTGGTGGATAGGGTTAGGGAATCAAATGGTGACGTTTTTGCTTTGGTAGCATTGTTGACAATGCAGGGTGCTGGTGGACAGGTTACGGGAGTCAAAGAGTTAACTGTACCCAGGTTCATGGCACCTTTCTTTGCAGAAAGAAATCTTTCTCTGTTTTTTTTTGCCCAACAGCATGGAACTCTTTCCTAGCATCTGTAATTAACCCTTTGACTCCCGTATCCTGCCCCACGAACATCTTGCATTGTCAACCATGCTAGCAAAGCAAAAACCTAACCCTTTGACCTCCTCTTCCTATCCACCAGCCAAAGACCAGTTCTGGGCCTTGAGGTGGTACAGATGGCGAAAAAGGGCGAGCACAGCAAAGACTTCTTCCATGAGTGCGATGATCTAAAAAAAACCAACAAAACCAATCACCAACCAGAACAACCAACAACCACCAACAGCAACCCACAAAACAACCAACCAACCAACCAACAAACAAGCAACAACAAACAAACAAACAAACAACAAACAGCAAACAACAAACAAACAATCAAATAACAAACAACAAGCAAACAACAAACAAACAAACAAGCAAACAACAAACAAACAAACAAACAAACAAACAAACAAACAAGCAAACAACAAACAAACAAACAAAAAACAAACAAACAAACAAACAAACAAAACAAACAAACAAACAAACAAAAAAACTCAGAAAATTGCGTTGGTATGGCCATGTGACAAGATCTATTGAGTCGCCATGTTAAACTCTTCAGCGACGCGCTGAAGCTCAAGCTTCTGCGGACATCAAAATTTTTCTGATGGTACTAAGGAACATCCAATTAAAGGGAAACTACGCACGATGGTAGATGACCCATTTCTCTTTTCCGCAGTTCTATCCCCTAGACCGCTAATCGAACATAAACCGTCATTTTTGCTCCAATTCCAAGAAAGGGTCAGAGGTCGACTTCGTGAGTGCGAAATGGCGACACGC
>JAPXFY010000034.1:21350220-21357720 GCA_030674185.1 Monoplex corrugatus
CAGTAGACCGAGTAGTAGGCCAGCCTCAACACAACACCACTTCTGAACTAAGTCTCCATGGACTGAAGTTAGAAAGTGACAACAATTCACGTATCTGGATCCACCTTTATCAATGAGAGATCCCAACAAGAAATCCTTTCCAAGATAGCAAAGACAATACCAACACTATCCGAGCTGAAACCTGTATGAAAGGACAACAAAAATCTCCATGAAAAACATGATCAGGCTTTCACCTGCCTTGGTATATTCCATAGCTAGTTGTGTTGTGATTCAGACCTTTAATATTTATTTATTTACATTGTATATATGTTCCTTTTTTGAAGGTAAGATACACACATACACATGTAATTTACATGTAACCAAGATTATTCCAGTGGTAGGCTGATAAAATACCAATGTAAAATGTAGACTAGGTAAAACATAGTCTAGGTATAACCTCAGGACCCGGCCAGCTCATGGGTTTATGTGCAGGCTTAAGGCTTGTGCCATGATCACCATACACATGACACCTGTGACGTTAATGCTCTCAAAACTCACCTTTTCTCCTCTGCATAAAATCCTAACCTCACTCAACCCCCCCCGCTCTGCAGCCTGTCTCCGCTCGGAGGGGAATCACATTGTTATAATATATAATTATATATGATATGCTCTCTATAATTTTCCATTGCTTTTATTCTTGCTTTTATTGGTTTTATTCTTTCTCCCCATTTATAGCCATGCGTGTGTGGTGTGTGTGTGTGTGTGTGTGTGCGTGCGTGCGTGTGTGCGCGTGCGTACGTGCGTGCGTGCGTGCGTGTGTGTGTGTCTGTTTCAGCGCCTAGATTTGATTTTATCAAGATTTTGCGCTATATAAATATTGTAATTATTATCATATTATTATATGGAATTCGTTCCGAGCGCGGAGACGTCATTTTGATAAACTGAAACTGAAACTTGGTGTATTCCTTCTTCCTGTATGCGTGCGAAACATGGACCCTCAAGGCGGATTTGACAAGACAAATTCAAGCATAGGTAATAGTAATAACAATAATAATTGCAATATTTATATAGCGCAAAATCTTGATAAAAATCAAATCTAAGCGCTGAACATACACATGTGCACGCATGCACACACGCACGCTCACACATCATCATACACATTGATCATTCACATATGAACAAGCGCGCCAAACCATCAAGCAGCTCATTCAACAATACGACGATATGCTAACATTGATAAAGAAAAGAAAGCTACGATGGTATGGCCATGTCATATGATCCATCGGCCTTGCTAAATCAGTCCTCCAGGGAACTGTTGAGGATGGGAGACGCATGGAAAGACAGGAAAAAGTGATGGACAGGCATCATTGCGGAATACACAGAAAAACTATTCGCAGAGACCCAGGCTTTGGCACACGACCGGCAGAGCTAGTAGAATCTGGTGACATGTCTTTGGTGTGGCGGTTGAGTGGATCAAATCGGCACGGGTGACGTGATCACGCCAGCGGTCTATTTTTGTAAGGTCCTTTTTGGGGTCGACCAGTATGGACCGGCTGTCTACTGCACACGGCCCCAGTCCCTTGTTATCAATTCACTGTACACTATCAATACATAGATTGTTTTCTCAGTATTTTAAACTGGAAACTGAAACTTGGTGTATTCCTTCTTCCTGTATGCGTGCGAAACATGGATCCTCAAGGCGGATTTGAAAAGACAAATTCAAGCATAGGTAATAGTAATAACAATAATAATTGCAATATTTATATAGCGCAAAATCTTGATAAAAATCAAATCTAAGCGCTGAACATACACATATGCACGCATGCACACACGCACGCTCACACATCATCATACACATTGATCATTCACATATGAACAAGCGCGCCAAACCATCAAGCAGCTCATTCAACAATACGACGATATGCTAGAATTGATAAAGAAAAGAAAACTACGATGGTATGGCCATGTCATATGATCCATCGGCCTTGCTAAATCAGTCCTCCAGGGAACTGTTGAGGATGGGAGACGCATGGAAAGACAGGAAAAAGTGATGGACAGGCATCATTGCGGAATACACAGAAAAACTATTCGCAGAGACCCAGGCTTTGGCACACGACCGCAGAGCTAGTAGAATCTGGTGACATGTCTTTGGTGTGGCGTTGAGTGGATCAAATCGGCACGGGTGACGTGATCACGCCAGCGGTCTATTTTTGTAAGGTCCTTTTTGGGTTGACCAGTATGGACCGGCTGTCTACTGCACACGGCCCCAGTCTCTTGTTATCAATTCACTGTACACTATCAATACATAGATTGTTTTCTCAGTATTTTAAATCAGCTCTCTCAGTCAGAACACTCTCTTGGTCTGGTAGCTTAACAACACAAGTGGAGGACAGACGGTGGCATACTGTGAGTGAGTGAGCTGAGTGGTCATATCAATAATCTGGTTATTGATTTGGTAAGGCGTGAGCAGAATTGTTGAATCTGGTAAGTCAATGATCGACTCAATATATGATCTGATTGTCAGTTAGGTAAGTTGGTGATTGATCGCATCAAACATAATTGATTTGATTATTAATTTAGTAAGTCAGTGACTGATTCATGTCCGTATTGATAGAATGCTTATTTGGTAAATCATGTAGACTGATTTTTTTTCTATCGATTTGTAGGATAATTGATATGACTGATTGACCACGTTGATTGATTGCATAAAAAGACAGAAGCTGGCGAATTTTGGAGGAGTGTGGATGGGTTTGTCCATATGCGATGACCTTCTTGGGCAGGCTACGATCTACAACATAAACGGATAATTTTGTTGATAGATTGATTGATTGATTGATTGACAAACACCTAACCGATTAAGTGGTTTATTAATTGTTGATTCATTGATTGGTTGTGTGTATTCATCATGTGATATGTAGTTTAGTGGACTGGTTCTCCGGTTAATCAAACGAAATCGAGAGTAACTGTCAGTATTCACATTGCTGTAACAACGTTGAAGCATTGATTGAGCGCACTATTTTCTAATATGTACATGTAGGTTACTTGCTAAAGTGTGTTGTAGAGACAAAGACAAGAGCCAGTAACTGGTTTATCAGATACAGATGGATCTTATAACTTTAGACGAGCCCTGTTCACACAACAAACCTCTATTATCAGTGAGAGACTGATCACTCAGATTTTCTGAATCTGAGGGTTTTGTTCAAATAACATTTATCATGAGTCTTTCAACCTTTTCTGTTTATCAGAATGCCTTGTTCGATGTGTCTGGTAGTGCTCAGTTTAATGTGTCTGGTACATATTGATCTACTGATATGTTGTTTCTGAGGATTTTGTTCAAATAGCACTCTCTTGAGTCATATCACCTTTTTGGTAGATCATGATGCTTTGTGTATATCTGGTAAAGATCAGTTTTAGGTTCTGATTCTGAGGACTTGTGTTCAAATAACGCTCCTCACTAGTCTACCACCTTTTTGGTCGACCATGTTGATTGCATAGGATCAGTCTGTAAGTTTGTTTTTTTTTGGTCTCAGATGACTGTTCAAATAACACTCCTCACGAGTCATTTTGGCAAGGCGCCATCTTATATTTTGGTCATTGCTTTGTATGGCTAATGTATTAGGGCAAACTGATCTAAACCTGACCCATTTTGGCACAAGCGTGACAAGATACAGGTTTTGTAGTAGTAGTAGTAGTAGTAGTAGTAGTAGCTGAGGGCTGGCTCGTAGCCTAGGCCTTCTGGCCTTTTAACGCCCTATCTTTTTTGTTTTACGCTTTCTTCTTCGGGGTCTGAAAAGCATGCCTTAATATTCATACTTGAGCAAATCTGCTTCAGTCTATTTTTTTAAATAAAATTTTGAATTCTGCGTCATCGTTCAGGAAATTTTTGAATTTGTTAATGCTGTTAGTAAATTTAATTTCAAAAGGAATTTTATTCCACAATTTAACAATTCTGTTAGAAAAACAAAACGCTCTTGTGTTAGTATTTCTGTGTTTAACAAATATTTTACCTTCAGCATTCCTTGTTATACTAGCTTGTGGAATGGAAAAAAATGTTTCAACTGATAGCTTATCCATACCATTCATTATTTTGTATACCTGTATTAAATCCCCCCTAACCCTCCTACCTTTCAGTGAATGAAGTTTTAAAAACTTAAGCCTTTCTTCATAACTCATATTTTTACACTCTATAAGCAACCTAGTTGCCCTTCTTTGTACATTTTCAATCATTTTTGACTGTCTTATCAAATACGGATTCCAAACAACATTTGTGACGTGTCTTCATAGATATTTCGTTGATGACTAGATAGAACAGCTTTATGCCTGTAGTAGACTTTGTGTTTTTGATTACTGGGCTTTACAAAAGTTATAAGGGGTACCACAGTCTTACAATATGCTAAAGAACGAAGTAGGGGTGCATGATGTAAATTCCGACCAGGAGGATGTAAAATCCGACCAGGGGGTGATCTAAACCTCGACCAGCATGAATACGGTCAAGGCAGTGCACATTATTTGATTAACAAATGATCTATCAATCAAAAACAACAAAAAGAGTTAGTTTCTGCTGGAACAATGCATGCCTTGATGATTTTCATCGGTGTTTTCCACATCTACTGCGTCTGCGAACGATCGACATCTTTCTATGTTGCATACTTTTTAGAAAGGCAGCGTGGTCAGTGCTTCAGTGCATGAAGTAGGTCTATGTAGATCTAAGTTGTTGCCATCTCTCACACCCCCACACACGTGTCTGCTCGCTAGCGATTGTGTGATAGACAGAACAAGCCAAAGAGAGCAAAAAGGAAAGAAAGAAAGAGAGACAGTGGGAGTCGGTCAAGAATTAGATCACTCAGGTATTCAAGGCTGATGTAAAGTCCGATCGACCAAATCCTGCCATTTCATGAGAGGAACTGATCTAAATAACGCCCCAAACCTAAAAATGGGTTCTGCAGCTCATATTTATGCATAAGGCATGTGATCTTGTAAACAGCGAGCAATGCTCTATTGACAGTATCGGTTTGTTGTTACAAGGGGTCAGCGAGAGATCACGAAAAAAGTCGCTATGGTACGCATGGCGCCTGGAAGCAGGCGGGATGGTGTGGCCTCCTATTTTCAGTAATAGGAGTGACTGTACTTTCGGTTTTGTGAATCAAACCCGGATATCAGTCGGATTTTACATCACCCAAAAAGCGGTCATTAAGGTCAATTTTATCTGGTTTCGCCCCAGAGGACTTTGTTCAGATATCACACCTTATGGGTTATCTGGCAATCACACCTTATGGGTTATCTGACAATGTTCCAACTTTTGTATTAATCATAGTTATGTTATCTCACGTACATCTACATCAAGAGCCACAATGTATTGGATGCTTATTTGGTAAATCATGTAGACTGATTTTTTTCTATTGATTTGTAGGATAATTGATATTACTGATTGACCACGTTGGTTGATTGCATAAAAAGACAGAAGCTGGCGGATTTTGGAGGAGTGTGGATGGGTTTGTCCATATGCGATGACCTTCTTGGGAAGGCTACGATCTACAACATAAACGGATAATTTTATCAGCAAGAACGTTGGTTGTGACAGAGTAAGACTGGCGTAATCTAGTCATGAAATAGCCAGCAGAATCGGTCAAGCCAAAACAGCATTCAAAAAGATGACAAGCATTCTTACCAAAAAATGCCTATCAATTAACATCAGGAAGAGACTTCTTGAATGTTATATAGAACCAATACTGTTGTACGGATGTGAGGCGTGGACAGTCAACAAGCAAAGCCAGAACAAGATTGAGGCAGCCGAGATGTGGTTTCTAAGAAGAATGTTGAGAGTTCCATGGACAGCAAAGAAAACAAACGAGACAGTCTCGATGGAGGCAGACACAAGTAGATCATTCATAAGGAAGATTAGGAAAAGACAGGCAACATTTATAGGCCATTTTATGAGGAAAAGGGATTTGGAGCACTTGATCGCAATGGGAAAGCTGGAGGGAAAGAGAGCACCAGGTAGACCCAGGGAGAAAATACTAGACGGACTTTCAGAGTGGCTGAGGACGGGGAGGGTGGATAGAGATAGAGATAACAAGAGATAGAGACAGATGGAAGTCCATGATTGCCAACGCCATGCGGCAAGGCACCTGATGATGATGATGAATCTAGTCATGAATGTTTTACCTGCCAGGATGCTGGTCGAGATAGAGAGGGTGGGGGGGGGGGGGGGGTTAGAGATTTAGCCACGCACGTAGCAGACGTTTTCTTCTTCTTCAAAGAACCGTGATTACAATTACCTCCCATGGTTCAGAGATTCTTAACTATTAGACAACTCTAATATTTCAGGCCCTTAAAAGCACGGAGATGAGTTGTATTTCATGAATTGTAGTTTAGCAGACATGAGTCGCCATGATTTTTCCAGCTGACTTTTCCGTCTTGAACTTTTTCGGTTTTGGGACGTAGGGTGGCGCCATTCCATTGACTGCCTCTTTGATTCCGGTTCATAATGGTGAATCATGTTTCATCACCGGAAACGAGCCTTCCAAAGAAGGTGTTGACCCTTTGACTTTGTTCAAGAAGTTCAGTGCAGGTGTTGACCCTGTCAGTCTTGCGTTCGGTAGTCAGCTCTCTTGGTACCCAAAGGGCACACACTTTTAAAAACCCAAGTGTGTAGTGTACTGTAGTGTAGTGTAATGTAGTGTAGTGCAGTGTAATGTAGTGCAGTTTAGTGTAGTGTAGTGTAATGTAGTGTCGTGTAGTGTAGTGTAGTGTAGTGTAATGTAGTGCAGTTTAGTGTAGTTAGGTAGTGTAGTGTAGTGTAGTGTAGTGTAGTGTAGTGTAGTGTAGTGTAGTGTAGTGTCGTGCAGTGTAGTGTAGTGTAGTGCAGTGCAGTGCAATGTAGTGTAGTGTGTCATATTGTATTATATTGTAGCGTAGTGTAGTGTAGTGCAGTTTAGAGTAGAGTAGTGTAGTGTTGTGTAGTGTAGCGTTAGCGTAGGGCAGTGCAGTGTATTGTATTGTAGTGTAGTGTAGGGCAGTGTAATGTGGTATAGTTTAGGATAGTGTAGTATAGTGTTGTGTAGTGGAGTGTAGTGAGTGTAGTGGAGTGTAGTGAGTGGAGTGCAGTGTAGTGTGCAAGTGTATGTAGTAGTGTAGTGTAGTGTTGTGTAGTGTATGTGTAGTGTAGTGTAATGTAGTGTGTGTAGTGTTGTTGTGTAGTGTATGTAGTGTAGTGTTGTGTATGTGTAGTGTAATTGTGTGTGTAGTGGTGTATATGTAGTGTAGTGTAGTGTATGTAGGTGTGTGTAGTGTGTAGTGTATGTAGTGTAGTGTATGTAGTGTAGTGTGTAATGTAGTGTGTTAGTGTAGTGAGTGTAGTGTAGTGTAATGTAGTGTAGTGTATGTAGTGTAGTGTAGTGTAGTGTAGTGTTAGTGTAGTGTAGTGTAGTGTAGTGTATGTAGTGTAGTGTAGTGTAGTTGTAGTGTATGTAGTGTAGTGTATGTATGTAGTGTAGTGTGTGTGTGTATGTAGTGTGTAGT
>JAPXFY010000034.1:21365220-21408757 GCA_030674185.1 Monoplex corrugatus
CATATTGTAATTAGAAGTCAGCACATTTTATATTGTAATTAACAGTCAGCACATTTTATATTGTAATTAACAGTCAGCACATTTTATATTGTAATTAACAGTCAGCACATTTCATATTGTAATTAGAAGTCAGCACATTTTATATTGTAATTAACAGTCAGCACATTTTATATTGTAATTAACAGTCAGCACATTCTATATTGTAATTAACAGTCAGCACATTTCATATTGTAATTAACAGTCAGCACATTTTATATTGTAATTAACAGTCAGCACATTTTATATTGTAATTAACAGTCAGCACATTTTATATTGTAATTAACAGTCAGCACATTTCATATTGTAATTAACAGTCAGCACATTTTATATTGTAATTAACAGTCAGCACATTTTATATTGTAATTAACAGTCAGTACGTTTTATATTGTAATTAACAGCGCATTTTATATTGTAATTAACAGTCAGCACATTTTGTATTGTAATTAACAGTCAGCACATTTCATATTGTAATTAACAGTCAGCACATTTTATATTGTAATTAACAGTCAGTACGTTTTATATTGTAATTAACAGCACATTCTATATTGTAATTAGCAGTCAGCACATTTTATATTGTAATTAACATTCAGCACATTTTATATTGTAATTAACATTCAGCGCATTTTATATTGTAATTAACAGCACATTCTATGTTGTAATTAGCAGTCAGCACATTTTATCTTGTAATTAGCAGTCAGCACATTTTATATTGTAATTAGCAGTCAGCACATTTTATATTGTAATTAGCAGTCAGCACATTTTATATTGTAATTAGCAGCCAGCACATTTTATATTGTAATTAATATCATATTTTATGTTGTAATTTACATTCAATAATCTTATATTGTAATTAATAGCCAGCACATTTTACGGTATAGTTAAGACATTACAAATCAGGATTTCTTCCCCTTGATGAAGTGTGCGGCAAGGTGTGCTCAGTAATATGATTAGATACCCAAAATGTGAAGAACTGTTCAACTACTGAAAAGAATCCATTTTGAAGTTTAGTTTGTTGCTGGCAAATGGCTGAGTTGTATGTACTGGGTTCAAAAATATTTCAACACTACTCTTAATAATTTGTTTATAAATGAGATTAAAGTGTTAAATTTGTAAAGAGATGAAAATAAAAATCGTGTACACTGTATTCACAGTACCGAAACAAAATCTGAACTTGATCTTCATAGTATTTCCCACACTATACTGTAAATAATTATAGGACTAATTTTATAACTGGGTAAAACATTCATTGCTTACACCCCTATCAAGTGGACTGTCATACACACCCGATGTATTCTATTTTACTCAATGGTCACGAAGTCTTGGTTTCCTATCTCTGGTTCTGCTTATATCATGACCATTTATTTACTTATCTCTATATATTTCTCTTTTCACAATAGATCTCCCATTTGAAATATTAGACTTTCTTCTGGGGAATGTGCAGATTTACTTATATCTGTATGTATATGTGGGGAAAAGGCGTTATCATAGTGTATTGTTTGCTTATGTATAAATTGTATATCTGTGCATCCATGAAAAATGGATTTTTGTGCCAAATTTTGTCAACGGCAACTTCTCCTTTCTTTTCTTTGAATGTGTGCTGAATTGGGATGACAAAAATCCCTACCCTTCAGACACTGGGCAGGAGGCACCCAGACAGGTCCATATCCACACCTTCCAACTAGAAGTGGGATGTCTTACCCACTTGAGTATAGCATTTATGACTTACACTCTGTACCTGACACGTTATCGTCAGCAGTGTGTACCACACTCTTTGAGCCACTTTAGTGGTCTTCCCATAGACAGCTGAAATGTGGTTTCTAAGAAGAGTGTTGAGAGTTCCATGGACAGCAAAGAAAATAAAAACACAAGACAATCTTGATGTAGGCAGACACAAGAAGATCATTGATAAAGAAGATTAGGAAAAGAGAAGCCATATTTATTGGTCATTTTATGAGGATGTCTACATTACGCAAAGTCAGAACAAAATTGAGGCAGCTGAAATGTGGTTTCCAAGAAGAATGTTGAGAGTTCTATGGACAGCAAAGAAAACAAATGAGACAGTCTGGAAGGAGGCAGACGCAACAAGATCATTAATGAAGAAGATTAGGAAAAAACAGAGGACATTTAGCGAGGAAAGAGAAATTAGAGCACCTAGTCACAGCAGGAAAACTGGAGGGAAAGAGAACACCAGATAGACCAGAGGAGAAAATATTGACGGACTTGTAGGGTAGTTGAGGACAGAAGGTGGGAGATGTTCTTGCAGCGACAAGGGATAGATTCGTATGGAGGGCCATGATCGCCAACGTCATGCAGCACAGCACATGATGCTGCTGCCACTGCTGCTGAAAGAAATGGAAGAAAGAATAAGACCTATCATAGAACCCCAACTGAGTGAGGCATAGTCTGGATTTAGGAAATGAAGGGGATGTGCAGAAGCAGTCTTCGTCTTTAGACAGATGTCTGAAAAGACCATTGAGTATGACAAAGACCTAACCATGGTATTTGTTGACCAAGAGAAAGCCTTCAACAGAGTAGAGAGAAATATGCTGTGGGTAGTCCTAGAGACCTACGGCGTTCAAGGATAGTTCTTAGAGAACGTCATGGCGATGTACCAAAACAGTCAAAGTACATAAGAACACCAGAGTGCCTTAGTGAGGGGTTTGATGTAAACCAGGAGTGGGCCAAGTTTGTGTTTTGTCACCTCTTTTGTTCTTTATTTACATGGACATGATCACAAAGGACGTAAATCCAAATCTGGAAGGCCCAAAAAGAATTACTATTTGACCAAGATCTGATCAATGAAAATTGAGAAGAGTTACAGGAACACCTCAGTAACCTGAATGCAAGCTGTGATGATTATAACATGAAAATCAGCGTGTCCAAAAGAGAGGTTATGAAGGTGAGCAGAAGCCCAGGCAAGCTGGAAAAACAGATGAACAACATGGAACTGAAACAAGTTGAAAAAATTCAAACATTTAGAAACATCTTTACATAGAATGGAAGTATGGATAGGGAAATTGGATCAAGAATAAAAAAAACAATAAAAAAAACACAAATGCAGTGATTTATCAGCTGGCCTCTCTGCCATCACATCCACACATACATACGAATACAAAACGTCAACTAATAAGCTTTGTTATCAGTGCCAGACATGGACATTTAACGAGGACAAAAAACCAAATTAACAGCTGGCAGGACGAGTGTCTCAGAAAGGGCATAATGTCACACGTCAAGACAAGATCAGAAATGAAGTTATTAGAGACCCAGTGTGGACTGTGCCATGTCTAGAATATATAGAAAATAGAGACTGAAATGGTTTGGTCAACTCATAAGGCTTTCATGAGAACAGCCAGCATACAAAGCTTTTAACATGAAAAAGCATGGATCTAAAGGGGGTTTCTTCGGAAAAGAGGGACAGAAGGTGTGAAAGAAGTAAGTGAAAGAATCAACCTAAATGCAACACATCTGGCCCACGTCCGAAAGCTGCATCTCCCCTCTATGCTTAACGGCACAAGAGGACAAAACACACACACATACACACACACACACGCACACACACACATACGCACACACACACATACACACACGCACACACACAACCACACACAACGCACGCACGCACAGCACGCACACAACACACACCACACACACACACATACACCACACACACACACACACACACACACACAACACACACAGAACTCACTCACACACACATACCACACACAACCACACACACACACACAACACCCACACACACACACACCACACACAACACACCACACACACACACACAACACATACACACACACAACACACACGCATAGACACACACACAACACACACACACACACACACACACACACACACACACACACACACACTCAAACACACACACCCACGCAAACTCAACACCACACACACACACACACACACAACACACACACACACACACACACACACACACACACACACACACACACACACCACACACACACACAGAGCACAGACACACACAGACACACACAAACCCCAACACACAACGCACACACACCACGACACACACACAACACACATTTTACCCGTGTTGCTGCTTTTTTTCTGTATGGATGTCAAAATATTAGACAAAAGTAACACGTGTTTTTCATGGGAGCTAAAGTATACGTAGGCGACACCCCCCCCCCCCCCCAAACCTAACATCTTAACACGTAAATGTTTATTGCAAATGTGATAGAAAAACGTCTACTGAAAATGCAGCTAGCGAAAGGTTAGCCGATTTTTTTTATGCAATATTTTTTTTATTGATGAAACTGTAACTGATTTACGTATTTGAATATGAAGGGTACGTGCATGCGATTACATGAAGAAATAGCCTGCAGAATCGGCCAAGCCAAAACAGCATTCAAGAAGATGAAAGGCGTTCTTACCAACAAATGCCTATCAATTAACATCAGGAAGAGGGTTCTTGAATGTTATATAGAACCGATAATGTTATACGGTTGTGAAGCGTGGACAGCCAAAAGCAAAGCCAGAACAAGATTGAGGCTGCTGAGATGTGGTTTCTAAGAAGAATGTTGAGAGTTCCATGGACAGCAAAGAAAACAAACGAGACAGTCCTGATGGATAAGATACAAGAAGATCAATCATTATGAAGATTAGGAAAAGACAGGCAACATTTATAGGCCATTTTATAAAGGAAAGGGAATTAGAGCACCTGGTCACAACAGGAAAGGTGGAAGGAAAGAGAGCACCAGATAGACCCATGGAGAAAATATTGGACGGACTTGCAGGGTGGCTGAGGACGGAGAGGGTGGAAGATGTGCTTGCGGCAGCAAGGGGCAGATAAATATGGAGGGCCGTGATCGCCAACGCCATGCGGCAGGGTATTTTATAATGATGATATTTACCGTGCCTCTGTTTGCTGATTTTGCCTACAGAAGAAAGTGTACAGTGTGTTGAACAAGTTAATGTGGTCCCCTTTTTGCCCACACCAAGTATACAGAATGATTTTGGTGTCGAAGGAAGAAGGAACTGAAGAAGAAGACGAGAGAGCTAGAATGAGGTAACATCATCAAAGTCTGGGCAGATCAGAGAGTGGTTGTTTTCCGTGTGTCTCTTTCATTTTTCAGCCATTCATCATGGAATTGAAAATGAACATGAAAAAAACAAGCATACACACAAACAAACAAACAAAAAAACACCCCCCCCCCAAAAAAAAAAATTTTTTTTTTTTTAAAATATAAAAAAAAAAAAAAAAGCCTTTTCTGGCATTTCGTCAGCTATAACATTTTACTCCATCCAGTTAACACATTTGAAACGTTGTGTTTTAACCCTTTGGGCTCCCACACCCTATCCACCAACATCCTGCCTTGTCAACCATGCTAGCAAAGTAAACCCTAACTGTTTGATTCCCTCACCTTATCCACCAGCTTCCTGCAGGAAATTGGTGGATGGGGTGAGGGAATCAAAGGGTTAAGTTTTTACAGTTGATAGATAGGGTGCGGGAGTCAAAGGGTTAAAGTGACCAGGCGTATAAGCAATTTGTTATATTGAATGAACATGTGTGATGACCGTGGTTTTTAACTTTTTCCCCCCCCAGCTGCAACTTCTGGAGGACTTCACCTTGCACCCATGGACGATGAAGCAAATCTTGTTGTGGCGGCGTTAGGCGCTGTAGCTACATTCGTTGGCGGTGTTGCAGCTGGTGGAGCAGAAATCGTCGGCGATATCATCGAAAAAGCTGCATTTGCACAAATGGAACAACTCTGGGATGCCTTCAGAACAGAGTTGGGTGACATGCTTGATCCAACATTGAGCCAAGAGGAAATAGCAAGAAAAATTGCAAACACGTGTCACAATGGCTTTGAGAGAGCTAAGATCGCAAAGGAAATCGTGTCATTGTCTAGGCAAAGGCGCAGTGCCAGCCCCAGCAAAGCAATGATCAGACAGGCTGTCAGTTTAGAAAGCAGAGAGCTGTCAGTTGACATTTTGGATCTAAATGTAAGTGACATCGTTAAATTTTCCGAAGATATATCCAACGAAACAAAATCGCCTGTGGGATGTGTCCTGAGAAATCTTGCTGACAAGTTAGACAACTTGTTTCAGAAGTAATGACAAACACGAACAGGCCGCTCGCTCTAAGATGGTCGGTGGCTGGTTGATCAAAATCACACTTTCTGTAAACTTGTCCACAGTCATTGTATACATCATCATCATCATCATCATCATCATCATCATCATCATCATCATCATCATCATATCATCATCATCATTATCATGTGCCCTGCTGCATGGTGTTGGCGATCATGGCCCTCCATACGAATCTATCCCTTGTCGATGCAAGTACATCTCCCACCCTCTCTGTTCTCAGCCACCCCGCAAGTCCGTCTAATGTTGTCCTACCTGGTGCTCTTTTTCCCTCCAGCTTTCCTGTTGTGACTAGGTGCTCTAATTTCTCTTGTCTCATAAAATGTCCTATAAATGTTGCTTGTCTTTTCCTAATCTACATCAATAATGTTCTTCTTGTGTCTCCCCCTTTCAAGACTGTCTCGTTTGATTTCTTTGCTGTCCACACTTAAAAGGCACAGGTATCAGTTTTTGCTGGGTGCCTTCTCACATTGGTCCTCGATGCAGCGAAAAGTAGTTGAAGAGCTGCAAAGCGAGGTGCTTACAATTCTGATAATTCCATAGAATTACATTTAAATACTTCCATAACAGAAGTTTGCAAGCTTGCTAGAATCAGCCTCATAGATTTGATTTCATGAACATTTATATGAAAAGTTCGTGTCACAAAAAATGATAAAACTTTCATTTCAAAATGTATGTAAAATTGCAGTATTCCTCCTTACATCACTTGACATGGATTGTTGCTGTTTATTTTTGTATTCAACTAAACACTTTGAAAACAAAATATTGTAAAAATGTCAAGTGCATTTGCGGTGAGCAATCACACTATATCAGTGTTTATTTTACTGCAAAATACTACAATTTTTTTACCGAAAATGTTCACACAAGAAAACTATTCTGAAAGTCATTTTAAAGAAGTAACATCAGACCGATCTTTGTTAGTTGAAATGTCAGAATCGTTGGTTCACAGTCCTGTTAATGCTTTACATTAAGTTAATGAAGTTTGTATTTTAGTGTTAAATTTTCCCTTCACATTGTTGATGTCAGCGTTAATTTCTCGTTCCATTTCTCCACTCTCCCACCTACTTACGTCTCTTACCCTGTCTCCCCTCTGCCCCCAATCCAAACAGCCCAACTGCTCATCCTCCATGTTTTCTTTTTCCCCCCCGTCTACTATCACTCATGAGATGCTTGAGGCAACAAGAGGTAGAGACAGATGGAAATCCATGATCGCCAACGCCATGCGGCAATGCACCTGATGATGATGACTACTACTCATGGTGAAAAGACTTTAACCCTCTGACTTTTTATCTCTTGACTTTTTTCTTTTTCGTTCTGATCAATGTGTTAACTTTTTTGTTTATCTGTCATTTTTTCTTTTTCTTTTTTTTCGTTCTAATCAGTGTGTTAACTTTTTTTTTATGTTATTTTTTTTTTCGTTCTGATCAATGTGTTAACTTTTTTGTTTATCTGTTATTTTTTTTCTTTTTCTTTTTTAATTCTAATCAGTGTGTTAACTTTTTTGTTTATCTGTTATTTTTTCTTTTTTCTTTTTTAATTCTAATCAGTGTGTTAACTTTTTTGTTTATCTGTCATTTTTTCTTTTTTTTTTTTTTCGTTCTAATCAGTGTGTTAACTTTTTTGTTTATGTTGATTTTTTCTTTTTCGTTCTGATCAATGTGTTAACTTTTTTGTTTATCTGTTATTTTTTGTTATTTTTTCTTTTTCGTTCTGATCAATGTGTTGACTTTTCTTGTTTATCTGTTTATTTTTACCGTTCTGATCGATGTTTGTCATACGTGTAAATGTCCACAGAGATTTCAAATCTTTTTGTAATATTATTTGGTTATTGAATGTTTGTGCTTTTCCGAGGGTTTGTTGGTTATCAAAAAAAAAAAAAAAAAAAAAAAAAAAGGAAAAAAAAAAAAGATATATGCGTGCTGTGACTTTTATATTGCACATTTCAGTCTTACTTTCATTTTCCGTTGACTGATTATTCAATGTATAATCATTTTCGTGTCATGCAAAATCCTCGAGCCAATGTTTTCTTTTTTTTCGTTTTTGTTTTTTTGTTTTTGTTTTTGTTTTGTTTGTTTTGTTTGTTTGTTGTTGTTGTTGGTGGTGGTGGTGCTTTTTTTTTTTTTTTTTTTTTTTGGCTTTTCGTAGGCTGGTTTGTTTTGCAGTGCATCTTTTTACATTCTTGGTAGAGGTAGGATGTATCGCCTAGTTGTGTTACGTATGATCAGAATCACATGTATTATTTGTACCATTATACAGATATTATAGCGAACCGTTCAAGTGCAGATAGTATTGATAGATTCATGGTTTGTTGGCATACCCTAATTGTTTGATTGCATAATTCAGTATGTAGTTTTTCATGAAGTATCTTCTGTGACGGATTGCTTTCACAAAATAAAGGGAAATTGCTTCTGAAAACAAAAAACATAGTGAACACAGAATTATTTGGATCGCCATTGAAATCGTGTGCATTAAGGAAAATGTATTTTAACACCACAAATTGATGTAGGGCTGATGATCGTATCATGTACATGCGTTTTTATATTCGTTCTCAGTTTCATCTATTTTGGTAGGTTTTCTTAGTGTGTGAAATGATTTCTTTGCTTGTGATTTGTGAAATATTCTTGTGCACGTGCACGTGCACGCGGGCGCACGCGCGCACGCACATACGCACACACATTGCGCGCACGCATACACAGATATACAGATACAACGCACATTATCTATCTATCTATCTATCTAATCTATCTATCTATCTCTATCTATCTATCATCTATCTATCTATCTATCTATCTGTCTGTCTGTCTATCTATCTATGTCTCTCTTTTTCTCTCCATATATATATACATATGTATGTATGTATGTATGTATGTATGTATGTATGTATGTATGTATGTATGTATGTATGTATGTATGTATGTATGTATATATACATAATTATGTTTACATGAATGTACTTAAATTTGTGACAAGGACACATGAATGAAAGAGGTGTTTTTGGTGTTAGGGTTTTGCTGAAGGTGATCAATAATGACTTTTCTGGGATACTATTGGTGTCACTTTCATTTCAGCAATTCTGGACTTTGCCCTAGTTTATTTTGCAAGTCTTGTTTACTGATGAAAAAAAAAATGGCAAGGGTCATCGCGTGCAAGAAATGTAGACTTTTGATGTGACTAGCTTCATTTATTTGTGGTGTATCAATGCCTTGTCAGCAGTTTGGTGTATCATTAATCAGTACATTCAAAACAGTACTAGACAGCAATTTCCTTGATGAAATGGCTATACCAAGTGGCGTTAGGTTTTGGGAGGGGATTGTCCCAGCCAGTGGTGAGGCATTTGTTGCTCTGTGTCCGTTCCAACGCCCTCGGGTGTTTTGTGAACTGTATACTACTACTACTGCCACTGCTGCTGCTACAACTACTACTACTGCTGCTGCTACTATTACTACTACTACAATTACTGCTGCTACTACTACTTCTACTACTACTATAACTACAACTACTGCTGCTACTACTACTGCTAGCTACTACTACTGCTACTACTGCTACTACTACTACTATACTACTACTACTACTACTACTACTGCACTGCTACTGCTACTGCTACTACTACTACTACTACTACTACTACTACTACTACTACAACTACTTACTACTACTACTCTACTACTACTGCTGCTGCTACTGCTGTCTGCTGCTATTACTACTACTACTACTACTACTGCAGCTGCTGCTGCTGTACTACTACTACTACTACACTACTACTACTACTACTACTACTACTACTACTTCTTCTTCTACTACGACTACGACTACTACTACTACTGCTTCTACTGCTACTACTACTACTACTACTACTCTGCTCTACTACTGCTACTGCACTACTACTACTACTACTACAACTACTACTGCTACTACTGCTGCTGCTGCTACTACTACTACTACTACTACTACTACTACTACTACTATACTACAACAACAACAACAACAACTATACTACTGCTACTATGACTATACTGCTACCATGGCTACGACTACTACTACTACTGCTGCTGCTACTGCTGATGCTGATGCTAATACTACTACCATATTTCCTTGAAATACTCTTTTCGTTTGAGTTTTTGAGTTTTTCCCAATGTCCTCTTCAAAGGATCTCTCATAGCTCTTGTGCGTGTTGCTGAATTTGTGTGCATGCTTTTATTATCTTTTTACGTTTTGTTGACTTGCTTTTGGGGTTAGCGTTTTTCTTAAAATAAATTCTACTATGCTGCTTTGTTGATTTTCAGAAAACTTAGATTATATATGGCATGGATATTGATTTTTTTTTAACAATTTTGATATGAAAGCTTCATGCCATAAATTATCAGAAAAATCATATGGCACGGAAATTGATTACACTTTTTAAAATTTTTAATAAGAAAAATCAAATGGCACAGAGATGGACTTATTTAAAAAAATTAATACGAAAGCTTCATGCCATTTGTTATCGGAAAAATCAATATGGCACGGAGAATGACTTTTTAATATGTTAATATGAAAGCTTCTTGCTATTCGTTATCAGAAAAATCGATATGGCACAGAGATTGATTTTTCAAAAATAATTTTATATGAAAACTCCATGCCATTTCCTATCAGAAAAATCAAAATGGCATGGAGACTGATTATTTCCATAATTTTGATATGAAAGCTCCTTGCCATTCGTTATAAAAAAAATCAAAATGGCACGGATATCGATTATTTTTTTATAATTTTAATTGAAATCTTCATGTCATTCGTTATCAGAAAAATCAAAATGGCACGGATATCGATTATTTTTTTTTACAATTTTAATTGAAAGCTTCATGCCATTTGTTATCAGAAAAATCAAAATGGCACAGAGATTGATTCAACCCCCCCCCCCACCCCATTTTAATATGAAAGGTTCATGCTCTGTGTTATCAAAAGCTTTCTCAAAACCAACAGAGCGTCGTAAAATCTAACTTTTTTTATTTGTTCTGATATCAATATACCAAATACCGATCATTTCCTTGAATGTGCTTTTCTGCTGATCAACGCCTGTGTGTTTTTTTTAATAGAACTAAAATATTTTGCAGTCTGTGTGCTTTTCTGCTGTTCAACGCCTGTGTGTGTTTTTAATAGAATTAAAAGAGTTTGCAGTTTGTGTAACTGTGTTTTGGAATCCTTATTGACAGAGCTGAATGTTTGCATGGTAACAGACTTGACGGCCCCCGTGAGAGGATGGTATGGCAGTCTGAGGCGTCTGTTGTGTACCGCCACATCCATGTGTGCGCACGTGCATGCTCACACACACACCAACGCACACACACACACACACACATACACACACACACACACACACACACACACACACACACACAACACACTGCATGCAAACCAAAAACAAAACAAACAAAAAAAACTCACCCCCCCACGCGCACGCAGCGCGCCCCAACACACACATACGCAGCATGAGAAAGGAACGGACACTCGTTACACGATATGTAACAAGAAAGGAGAGTTCCTCCCCTTTACTAAATACATCGGTTTGGTTTGGTTCAGTTTTTTCGTCGGCACCCACCTCAGGTGATATGGCCGACAGGGACAACCATCCCAATGTATCGTGTAGTGAGTGCCCCTTCCTCTCGCGGGCCTCCGTAGCTCAATTGGTTGAGCGTCGGTTTCACGTGCTAATGGTTGTGGGTTCGAATCCTGGGGAGGGCTACATTAAACACTGGCCTTCTCACAGTCCCATCTTAACATCATTGTTGTTTTGATGGTGTCGGTATAGGATTAGATAAGTCCTCCCATTAACACTGGCCTTCTCACTGTCCCATCCTAACATCATTGTTGTTCTGGTGGTGTCAGTATAGATTAGATCACGGCTGTGCAAAACTGGCCAAATTGTTCTGTTTAGTTTACCTGCGGACGGCAGCTGTAGGCCTGCAAAGCCTGGCATTCCAGAGTGGGGAAGGGGGTGGGATGCGGGGTCGAGACCGGGTCACGGCAGTAGCTGCGGATGAATCCCTTCTTTGTCTGTATTAAAACTGTGTCATTTCACCCCCTCTTCTCCTGTCTGTAGACACGGAACCTAAGATATCTGGATGTTGATTTTTTGTGATTTACAAGTTTGTTCTAAGTGCCCGCGTTACGCCCTAAGAATTAGAATTTGTACCGTTAACTGAAGTTTGTGATCTACAAACTTTTGCAGTGACTATGTGTTCAGCTGCTGTGCTTTTTTGTTAAAACGTGTATTCTTCACGTGTTAAAACTTCTAATTCCACTGATGCTGATTTTTGTTCCTCCAACCCCCCCCCCCCCCCCCCCCCCCCCGCTTTTTTTTCATCGTTTTCTCATCCTTTTGTTCTCGTTTTATTTCATCTTTTTTTTTTTTTTTTTTGGCGTTGACTTGGAGACTGGTTTCAAAATATATATGTGATGCTGAAGTGTTGATGTGTATGAAGTTAAGCGAAAGTTTAAGGATAAGTTACTCACTATAATCTGCTTTGAACATCACATCATTCAGTCTTGTACTCAGAGCACTGTTGTGAGTGAACTGAACAGTTCTGTTGTTTTGATCGTAGTTCTTTCCTTACGTATTAGTGTTAAGTGTTGTGTGTATAATTGAACAATGGCTGTTGTTTATGAACACACTGCAATTTTGCACAATGAGAGACTTCAGTCTTTGTGTCGAGCATGTGGTGGGCGTTCCAGCAAAAAAAAAAAAAAAAAACAAAGCCCAGGGCTCCCATTCTCTGTCAGTATGTGCTCATAGTGCTATGCACGGCTGAGAAAACTGAAGATGTCGTCTGTTCCATCGAAAACAATAATGAAAACCAGTCTGTCTGATGTGGAGAAGGCGGCACCGATGTGGGTTAACTTTGATACAGCCTTATCTGTTCACCAGTGTTCCGTTTGCTCCGTGTTTGTCAGTCAAACAAAGGAGGAAGGCCAGCCAAGAGAAAGAGAAGCTCACAACAAATTGACTGACATGTGCAGTTCAGTGTACACTATTCATTACTGTGTTAAAACTTCAACCTGCATTCAACACGCACCCAGCAGTGTGTGATGACCAACCTCTTGACCCCAATTCAGTGGAGTAATTAAAACGCGCACCTCTCCTCCCAGGTTCAGGTCGAAATCTTTCAAGTAAGTGGAGGTGCACGCTGGCATGCTGTAGTTTGTGTGGCATGTTGTTCTGTGTGCATAGAAACTGTCAGGACTGCATTAACGGCGGTTTAAAACAGCAACATTTTGTGAAATCGGAAATTATCCGTCTCCATACATGTGATTGTGCATGTATTTGAACTAACACTGCAGTCTGCTTTGCCAGTCAAACATATTCGTGTTTGGTATCATTTTAAAGCTCGTGGTTCTGGCCATTCAGCTATCTACAATACATTCTAGTTTGGCCAAAGCGCTTTAAAAAAAAATGTAGCATTTAAAGTCATACCCATTTCCCCCAGTTAAACGCCAGATGTCAGCTATGGCTGCTGACAGGCGATATATAACAATCTGCCCAGGGAAGGCAGGCATCATGGTCGGGTCACGCATAGGTCGTGCGCTGGGCTCAGCAACTAAAGGGAAGGGTTGGAACAGCAGTGAGATAAGTCCTCCCCATTAACACTGGCCTTCTCACTGTCCCATCCTAACATCATTGTTGTTCTGGTGGTGTCAGTATAGGATTAGATAAGTCCTCCCATTAACACTGGCCTTCTCACTGTCCAATTCTAGCATCATTGTTGTTCTGGTAGTGTCAGTATAGGATTAGATAAGTCCCCTTCCCCCACTTATCTGGGATGATTATCCCTGTTGGGGACTTGTTATGAGATCCGCGTGCATTACACATGATAAACGTTTTGGTAAGGTAGCTCACGGCATTCCACCATGTTGTTTGCATAGTCTCTGCATTCTTAAATCGGCGTGCATGTGGGGGTGTTTTTCATGTGTCCTAATAAGCCAGCCTTCATGTAACAAAAATCCCTATTAAGAATAATCATGACGAGGACAATGATATTGTCTTGAGCAATTTGTTATCCACTGCCGGCCTGCTAAGCCAGTCGCAGCTTCACCAGTGCCCCGTTGGCCAGCATTACCTGTTTCCACCTCCCACGACGAGGACGAGGGTTGGCTTTGGGACACATCGAACATATGAGGATCAAGTGGTTCGACACCTCACACGTATGCCCCTAAAACCATCCAGCTCTTCGGGCATACAGCACCAGATACTCTGGCTGGAAGAGCCAGAGGAAGACCCAAGACGACGATGGAGCGACTCCTGGCAGACACCCCTCCAGAGAGCTCACGAGATTGTCCCTTGTCCAGGCCACCCGCCTTGCTGCTGGACAGACGACTGTATCTCCCCGCGACGCCCACCGGTACAAGCGGAAGGAAAAAAGTAAAGTAAAAGTAAAGAGGAACAAGGAATAGAATCAAAGAGAAATAGCAGATGAACAGTGTGGATTTGTCAAAGGGAAAGGAACTATTATTGCCATATACACCCTAAGTAACATATCACAGTGAGGTCAATCAAGATGAATAAGGAGTTATATTTATGCTTTGTTGATTATTCCAAAGCTTTCGATCGGGTAAGACATGAAGAATTGATCAACCAGCTAGAAAGACTCAATATTGATGGAAAAGATCTACGAATAATCAGAAATATGTATTGGGAACAAACAGCTGTAATGAGAATAGAAAACGATATTAGCTCTTTCCAAAACATCAAAAGAGGAATCCAGACAGTGTTTGTGTTTTGTCACCAGATCTGTTTTCCACTTTACAGCGAAAACATCATGAGAAACCTAGAGGAAGACCTTGGATTAAAGGTTGGAGGGAAAATGATAAAACAACAGTCGAAAAACGCGATAACCCCCTTGCTAATTGCAGAAAATTTAAAGGGGGGCCTACAAAAACCTTGTGAATATTCCCCAGAAATAGAAAGCCAAAAGGGAAGGGGTTGGACTAAACGGGCCGGAAGACTGAAGTTCCCGGTGATCAGAAAAAACCCTGAAAATCCCCCCCCCTCACCCCCAGAAAAAACAGCAACAGGGACAAAACCCTTTAGATAGGTTGATAGGGGTTTAAATAACAGGGAACGATCATTTCAAACCCCGATGGCAGATGCACATCAGAAATTTGCCAGCAGAGTCGGCCAAGCCAAGGCAGCATCAAGAAAAATGAAAAAAAAAAAAAAAAACCCTTTTCCCTTTAACCCCAAAAAAATGCCTATCACTTAACAAACAGGAGAGAGTCTCTTGAGTGTTTTTTATAGAAACCAATACTGTTATACGGAAAGTGAGGCCGGTGGAAAAGTCCCCAAAAAAGCAAAACCAGGAAAACCCGAAAAACGCGAAAGAAGAAAATTTAACGCGTATTTAATAAAACAAAACAAGACAAGGGGGCAAATTTTCGGCAAAAATGCCTATGGTCAAATTTTGTCTACAGCACAACCTTGAGACAGGTTGATAGTTTAAATACCTGGGAACGATCATTTTTCCAACACCCTATGGGGAGATGCACATCCCGAAATAGCCAGCAGAGGTCAGTTGGCCGAAAATTTGCGCCTGTTTTTGTTTTGTTGTAAATTTAAAAAACGCGTTCATATTCTTCTTTCTGTATTTTCGGGGTTTCCCGTTTGCTTGAAAAAGCGGGCAATCCCCACGTTTTTGATTAAGCAAAGCCCAGAACAAGATTTTAGGCAGTTCAGATATGGTTTTAAAAAAAGAAAGAATGTTTAGAGTTCCATGGACAGCAAAGAAAACACACGATAGAGTCTTGATGGAGCAGAACACGAGATGATCAAATTTATAAGGAATTTTAAAGGGAAAAGGGCAGGCAACATTATTTGGCCCCTTTTAAAGAAGAAAGGGTATTTTGGAGCGCCTGGTTTACAATGGGAAAGCTGGAGGGAAAGAGACATCAGGAGACCCAGGGAGAAGATACTAGACGGAAAATTGCAGAGTGGCTGAAGACAAAGAGGATGGAAGAGTGCTTTTAAGCAAAAAGAGGGTTGAAACAGAGGGAAGGAAGGCCCATTGACGCCAACGCCATGTGCAAGGCCAACCTGATGATGAATAAAGATGACGATAAGCCACCCCTGACATGCGTAATCATTTAAACCCTTTTGACTCCCACACCCATCCACTAACTGCAAAACTTACTCCCTTTTTATTCCTCCCCCCTATCCGCCAACCTCCTGCAGGGAAACTAGGGATGGTGAGGGGGGTCAAAGGGTCCCAAATTTTTCCCCGTTTGGGGGATAGGTTTGCAGAAGTCAAAAGGGTAAGACTGAAAATAATCATCGTCATGATGCTATGGATCTCCATTTTGGATTTACCCTTTTGACCCCCCACACCCTATCCACAGCTTCCCCGGGAAAGCTGGTGTTTATTTGTGAGGGAGGTAAAGATTTTAAGAATTTTGTTTTTGCTAGCATGGTTACGATGCAGGGATGCTGGGGGGAAACAGGGTGCGGGGAGTAAAAAAGGTAATATTTGATGGTTTAACCAAAGGGGGGAATTAAAAGCACTGGAAAGTCTGCATACATGTTGTCCTGGAAGGGATGAAAAAAATGCCCCCTGAAACAAAACAGGTTAGCCCTTTTAAAAAATTGTTTGATTTGGCCAGCCCAGGGTTTTTATAGCTGTGAAAACTGATGCAGAAAAAATTGGGAAGCAGAAAGTGATAATGGTTTTATAGAGACTCCCTACTGTCAAAGGGAAACGACAGAAGAACTAATGAAGGCCCCCAAAAGGGAAAATTTGAACCAAAAGAAAACTACAGAAAACCCCAATCAACACGAAAAGGGCCCCAAAATGCTTTGGGCCCATGGGGCCCACGCAGCAAGAACATGGACCTGGACCCAGGGCCCAACCATTTTCCAAGAAAAAACAGTGGTAAAAAGGAAAAAAGGGGCAGCCCCCCCCAAAGTCATAAGCCCCAAGAACATAAACCAACATCAGTGGCCTAAGAAATTCAAGAAGTTGTCCACAAAAGCCCAAGACAGAGCGGCCTGGAGGAGATGGTGGTGACAAAGTGTGCAGTGGCCAACACCAAACCTGCTGACGCTGACAGGTGGACAGAGAGGAAACGGTAAAGGACATGAGGGTTCGGTCAAGGTCAGAATCTGGGGTCGGCCCCACTGCTCAGTTGGCATTCTTCTCCATGTGCCTCCATCTGTAGGGGTTGAGTCGGGATTTGTTTTCCACGCCCCTTTGTGGAAAAGAAAACCCAGTAGAAACAGGCGAGGGCAGCTAAAATTTAACACTGTGTGTCAACTCTGCAATTTTTACAATGGCGACCCTATGGATGAGGAGAACCGTTTTGAGTTTTTCAGTTTTAGTTTTCTCAAGACGACGTCCCCCTGCGCTTGGAAACGAAAATTTTATATGCACTAAAGTCAGAGGTGGGCCCTGTGTATGATTTATCATTTGGACAAACCCTTTAAACTTGCACATAACTCATGGGGCTGGGGCCCGGTCCTGGGCCCAACCAAGCCCATGTTTTAAACCCGGTCCCATGTTTTTTTGCTGGTATTATATCACCTGTCACTGGAAAAATTGTTACATGTAATGCATCTGTGATCTTATCCTCATAAAAAGAACATATATTTGTGTAAGTAAATGAAAAATTAAAAATCTGAGTCACAACCCCCAATTGGCTATTCTGTGTAAACCGTCCCCCCACATGACGTAAAAAAAAACCCCCCCCCCCCCCCCCCCCCAGCAATGCACTAAGCCTTAGCATCCTTAAAAATAGGTGAAGGGGCAATATTTCTTATTCCCTATCCCCCCATCTGTTTAATCACTTCCAATGAAAAAAAAAAAGAGGAAAAAAGGAGTAAGTGAGTAAATGAGTAAGTAAGTTAAATACATGTAAGTAAGTAAGTAGTAGTTTAAGTAATGAGTGAGTGAGTGAGTGAGTGAGTAAGCAATAATAAGTAAGGGAAATAAGTAAGTAGGGAAACCCAAATTAAGGTTACATGTAAAGGGTTAATAAATAAAACAAAAAAAAGGAGTATGTAGAAAATAAAAAAGTTTGAAACCTGTTGTGGTAACAGGATTTGGGAAAGGACAGAGCGTACGCAATACTTTTTGAAGCCCGACGTGAGGTAAAAGTCACTTGCGAGTTTCCTGTTTTTGCATATCCCGGAATCGAATCGAAGTGCATAAAGCACGTAATTGTCTTTTTCCCGAGAAGTTTTTTTGTTGTTTTTGCTTTGGGGTATTCCAGGGATAAATCCATTAACTTTGCATCATTATCGTTTAGTATAACGTCTCATGCTTTGTTCGGTGCAGGCGTCAACACTTTCGTTGAAGTTTTTGGTGTTTAGGGTTTTGAAACATTATTATTGGTTTTTCCAACCAGATGCACGTTGTGATTTTGAATTGGCATGACCCCCTTGAAAAACTGCGAAGACGTTTTGGTTGAAATGAATAACGAAACATGGTCATAAAAACGAATTTGCGTTTTTGCATCCAACTTGATACAACTCCTGATCACAAATATCACCACCGAGAACGACGAGTTTTTCGGTTTTATTTGGGGCCATGATCGCTAAAAAACACGCCATGCAGCAGGGGACATGATAATGACCTGAAGACGCCGCCCATTTGCAAAATGGGTGTCAGCTCAGTGTTGAGCGTTTTTATTATTTGGCTGGAGATGCCAGACATCCCAATTGAATAGAATCTGGAATAGATCTGAATCTGCATTCCTGACATTATCGTGTTGAACCCGATGCCTAGAGGCCGTTGAGACATACCTTTACATACAAAAGAGGGAGAAGAGGTGGGCAGAAATGGTTTCAGACCATTCGCCCTGCCCAATACTAAACTCAGGTCCCCATGGTTCACGTTCTTCTAGAGGCCTTGACTTCTCCACACTTGAAACCAGGAAAATCTCGAACTGAACGTCCTTCCGTCCTTAGTATGGTATAATAAATTTGGTCGAGCCCGAGTGCTTTTCTGGCTGCGCACCGCTAACGATCCCACGCAGTCGAAAAGTCATGAAAGCAGGACAATGCCTGGTTGCCTTGGTAATAAAACATTGGACAGAAAGGTTGATTTCCTTTCCTTCCCAGGGTCCCACCCCCCTGAAGACCAAGTTATCCGTCTTTGCCTTTGTGAAGTCCTTTTGGTAAAAAAAAAAGTGAATATGAATTTGAAATCATGAGAGAGGGACGCCGCCGCCCTCGTGGTGCCTGGCCGCCCCCGGGAAATGTTGATTCTCTGCCACCTAACCTTCACTCCCCTATGACCCCAGGGTTATGGAACTATCTAGTAGGACCATCAGGACCCTTGCCAGTGGGCTGGTTTTATTGTGCAGGCTTAAGGCTTGTGTCATGGATCATTCTGGATCTTTTTCATCAACATGAACACCTGTGACGTTAGAAGGCATATGGAAATTCATTCCCGAGCGCACGGAGACGTCATCCCGTTGAGAAAACTGAAAGTGAAACTGAAACTGACAGAGACGATCCATTTTGGGTCTGTTTCACACCCGATCCTCTCGAAACATCCGTGGAAAAAACTGCTGGAGTGTCAGTGCCTGTACTTGCCCCTTTTCAAACATGAAGTACGAAAAGATGTGTTGGAAAATCTCCGCATCGCCCTAAAACATATACCACCTGGAGGGCAGATCTCTCTCTCCTCTCATCTCCTCTCCCTCTCCTCACTCCCTCATCTCTCTCCCCACCCCCCCCCCCCCTCCCCCCGTCATCTCACTCTCTCCTCACGATCAGTCCCTCCTCTCCTCTCACAGGAAACTCACCACATAAACCACACACAAACACTACACACGACATAACACAGACACATGACAACACAGACACACACAGAGACACAGACACAGACTACACACACATACACACAGACACGACAAACACAAACCCCACACACCCCACATACACAACACACACACACACAAACACACACAAACACACACACCACACAAACCACCACACACGCCACACACACATACACAACACACAAATGTTTCAAGATCAGGACGACATGTGGATAATGGAGGTGAATTTTACATGCACATGCCCCCATTTTGGGAAAAGGTATTGTACAAACATAAACAAGCAACGAGGTTGTTGAAAATATAGTAAGATTTTATCCACGTTTAATATTTACTTAACAACGACACGTTACCACGTTCCCCTATCTTTAACCAAACCCTCAGAAAGCACCCACACTACCGAACCTTACTTTAATCTCACCATCCATCCCTAGCCCCAAACGCCCATGGCAAACAAGGATGACTTGGTTTGGATCAGATCACATCCCCCATACGTCTTACCCTAAACCATACTACAAAAATAGACGCATAAACCAAAACCACAAGATAGTTTACCCAAGTTTTAATTATAAAAAACGCGACTGGATCAGTTTTAAAGGCAATCCTTGGAAAAGACCAAGAACAGATCTTTATCTGAAAGCAATGAACATATACGAAACGTACGAAGTTTTATTCTGTAAACTCACTCTTAAGGGCTGCTAACATTTCAATTCCCAAAACTTACAAATACAGTGTCAAAATAGGAAAACATCATGAAATGTCTGGTGAATGAGGACCTGTCCAAAAAAAGGCAGTGAACGAAAGAAAGTAAAAATACAAAATTTAATTTAGCAAACAGTCACTGAAAATCATATACAGCGGATGAAAAGTGCCAACATTAAGTGTAACAGAATCATAGAGCAAGCCAAAGAACAACACTACTGGACATCTTTATTTTTTGTAAATGTAAGTAATAACCTCAAAGACAACGATAAAGATTTGGGAAAACAAAATTAAGAAAAACCGCGGGATAAAGGTTGCCATCAATTCCCAGTAAAGCTAGAAAATAAACCCTATGTTCTCTAGCTCCCAGTGAAAAAAGCAGAAGCCTTTGCATACCGTGTTTTGCTGAGGCCTGTCGTGTAGAAGGACTCCCTGGTCTCTGATAGAAAATTATAAGGAACGAGATGAAAAGAAAGCAATGTATAATAAGGACCCTGCCTCTGACAAATTACTCACTACATAAATGCATCACTCACCCTTCAAGAATTAAAAGATGCCATTCAGCTAGATCCCTTCCAATTTAAAAAAAAACGTCAGTTGGAACCTAGAATGCAATTTCCAATGAGATGCTGAAAAATTTTTACCAGAAACTTTTTATAATCTGCTAACATAGACATATTTCAAAAAAATGCTGGAATAGTGGGATAATGCCTAACAACTGGAAAGAAACAATAGTGGTTCCTGTATTAAAAAAAAACCAGGTAAATGTAATACCGATTTGAAAAACTACAGCATTCCCATTAAAATCACAGTATGAAAACCCTAAGGGAAAAAATTTAATCTTATAAGAGACTGATGCACTATTGTGAAAAGAATAAAAAACTACCAGTAATCGGGCAGATTTCGAAAGGCAGGCCCCACCAGTAGGATCCCTAAAAAAAAGCTAACTACTAATAAAAACCCAACAATTTGAAAAGACGTCAATGTGTTTTTAGCTATTTTTTTTTGAATAACGAAAGCATACGATCAAGTGTGGGCACCCCGATTGTTTATTAAAAATTTAAAAAGTATTGGGTTTGACGGGTTTCACATTTTGGCTATGTTAAGTGTTTCTTAGAAAACGAGTTATTCAAAACGAGGATTGAAAAGTATATTCCACGAACGAATTCTTAAAATTTGGGTATCCCCCCAGGGATCCGTTAAATAGCTCCCCTTCTTTTCCATGATTTTATTAAATTCAGTGACTTACCCAGTAAAGTATCTAAGCATGTAGTTTTTAGCTCAATATGCGACGATTTATGCATGTGGACCCAGGAAAATAGGGAAAGGAACCTCCTTGCGCTGAAATAAATTATACACCAAATCAAAACCAATTAGAATTTTGATAAAATAGCGCGATACATGGTAGAAAATGGTTACATCTATCCCTGGAAAAAAACAAAAAAGTTTTTATTTATTAATGGAGCTAACCCAGTAAATTATTCCCCACTTCAAACTGGGAGATACTACTCTTCAGTTTTAACGAGTCGATTAAATTCTTAGGAGTTTTCCTTACAGCAAAATTATCTTGGAATCAGCATATTGAATACTTATTAACCAAAAGCTCAAAAAAGTTAAATTTCATAAAAATAGTTCGCAAACAGACATGGGTCCAAGATTCATCAACACTTGTTTCATCTTTGTAAATCGCTTGTTAGATCTAAATATAACCTATGCTCAAGAAATCTTCTTCAGTGCACCGAAAACACTTACTAAAAACAACTGCAGAGCACAAGAATTGTAAAGGTTTCAAAACTGCAACTGGGTCTTCCAATGCATGCTTACCTGTCTTCGGACAATATAATGAAAATCAAACTGTTGCCACTTGATGAGCAAAGGAAAGTCGCTTCTACTAAAATTTTTGTTAAGAAACACTACCGTAGAAAACATCTCAAAACAGAATTAAACTGAGATCAGATACCGACTTTTCAAAACGAGCTAAATCAATATCTCACAGGTCACACTTGCAACATACACATCTGACGTCATGAAAGGCCTCAAGGAAATTGATCTAGACGTAGATCCTGTAATCTATACGACCTTCCTTTTTCGCCAGTACCCAGTTGGGAACTCCCAAAGAGCACGATATTGACGTACACCACACTAATTAAAAAAAGGAGACAATATAAACTTACTGGCAAGTCAGGTTAAATGTCATATAAACGACGTATATTCTGATCATTTGAAAATTTACACTGATGGGTCAGTAATTGAAAGAAAAAGCAGGCTCAAGCGTTTTTAATAACCTGCTCTCAAAATTGAAAAATCTTTCTACATAGGACTTGATAAATCTATCTTTACAGCTGAACTCTTTGCAATATTAATGGCTTTAAACTTTCTGATAAGTCTTCCTAGGACAATTTTTCAGATACTTTCTTTGCGTTTGAATTCAAAATCAGTACTTCAGGCTCGTTGAATTTTATCAAAATTACAACAAGATCAAAATGATTCTGGAAATAAGTCACTTGATTCATAATTTATCTTTAAAAGAGGGCACTGATATTACTTTCTGCTGGATACCTTCTCATAGTCTGCTTAGTTATAATAATAAAGTTGACGAGGGCTGCCAAACGGGAGCTAAATCAACTCACCAGATTCAAACAATATCCAGCTTTCCTCCCTCTCTCCGTCACGAGAATTACACTTTAGTGGACAACTACGTCCTGGAAGCAGTTCCAATTAAAACGAAAAAGTATGATAAATGTCCCCACATGAATCTTGAAGTTAAGCAAAATACTTAAGCAGCTTCATGCCAGCAGAACTATACAGTCCCCCTTTAGTACAGATGGAAACTTGATGCATTCAAAACAAAATATACCAATAACATAGTGTGTCTGTGTGGAAAGAAGATAACACATAGTCATAATTCTTTTTGCGTTAGGGGTAAAACGACATATTCCAACACTATCTGTGAGTACAGTTTCTGACATATTGCCTCATCATCATGTACTGTATGAATTTTTTTGTTAGCCTGTGCAAAAAGTCCTATAGCGAATAACCTTTAAAATGTTATTTGACCTTGTTCATTGTTGTGGTTAGTCAATTATTAGTTTTACTTTTTATTCATTTCTTCCGGATATTTACTAATTTTGTTTTGTCAGTTTGGTTTGTTTAAATCGATAATTATGGTAACATTATTTTTTTAGTTTTTTACCTTCCCTCTTCAAAACAGTATGTTTTCTGGATTTATCTTTTCTCAAATCAAAATTTGACAATTTTTAAAATATCCTTTTTCACTCCCTCCCCCCCTTTTAATTTACTCCCCCCCCCCCTTTTTTTTTTTTTTTTTTTTGTTGGGCAAAAAAAACACCTTAGTGAATAACATTAAAAACAAAAAACCACCCACACACAAACCCACACACACAACATCTTATTTAGAGAGGTCGGAGCAACACCTTGTTTTGTGCCACTTAACACACTGGACACTGCTTTCCAAGACCGTTCTGTGGCGAACATTGAAAGAAGTTCCCCATCGGAAGCATCGCGGAGCAATTCGACATACGCGAGGTTGGCGTGATCTTCTGACCCCAGCTGCAGAAGGGTTGCATGATCACAGAACAACTCACTCGTATTTGATGCCCACAAGACAGGACCAGGGGTCAACGTAAAATGTCTGATTCATCATACCACAGACAGTTTCTTGAATGTTTCTATTCAAAACCGAATAACTGTTTGTCGGTTGGTGAGGCGTGGACAGTCAGCATGCAAAGTCAGAACCAACATGGAGGCAACTGGAATGTGGTTTCTAAAAAAGAATGTTGAAGAGGTCCGTGACAGACAGAAAACAAATGAGACAGTCGCTAAGGAGGCAGACACATCAAGATCATTAATGGAAAAGAATAGGAAAAGACAAGCAACATTTATGGCCCATTTTATGAGGAAATGGGACTTAAACACACACCTGGTCACAACAGGAAAAGCTGGAGGAGAAAGAACATCAGGTACACCTATGGAGAAAGTATTGGACGGGGCTTCAAGGGTAGCTTGAGAACAAAGATGGTGGGAGACGTAACTTGCAGTGACAGGGGAAAGATTCGTGGTGGAGGGCCATGATCGCCAACGCCATGCAAGCAGGCACACATGAATGATGAGAAGGAAGGATGATGATGATGATAGATGATATGGATGATGATGAATGACATCACTGAATCTGGGGGCCTGCCAGTCATGCCATGGATCAGCTAGAAGCTGGCGGTAACAGCAGATGAATTATTACAACCATGTAATCGTTTCTGCTGCTGACAATCTAGCCTGAGAAACACATGCTACTGCATAAGGAGGGTGTACATTGTGGCTTTGCTGCAATTTTCTTTCTCCAGGTATGGGCCTACCAGAGTAAGTGACTCTCTCAGTCCAAGTAAGACCGAGATGGAAACTGTTCCTAGGAGAGACACAAACTAACAAAGTTGATGTTGCTGTACAGACGTACAGTACAAGTCCAAACCTTAAAACCATTGACATTTATCCTCACTGAATTGTGTATATGACCAGTTTAACAGCATACCAAAAACTCGACATGAAAAAACGAATTTTTGTTTTATGTTTTGTTTGTAATCATTGTTTTACCTTAATTTTTTTTTTTTTTTTTTTTCAAAATTGAAAATGAACATGCAGATCCAAATGACCTTTACATGTTTCTTTTCTCCCTACTTGATAAATTTATTTCTTTGAAGAATTCAATTTTTGGGCTTGCAGATCAGGATGATCTTGATTTCGATTTCTTTGTTTTTCCCTCCTATATGATTTATGTGACTGTTTTGTTTGAAATGCACTTAACTACCTACTCACCTATGTATATGTGTAAAAACATGAGGCAAAAGGATCAGCCCCTGCCTGACTCCTTTTATTATAAATGCTAAAATATTCGCAGTCTGCAACATTCCATCTGAGGGTCTCTGAGGGTCGCTTTTTTTTTTGGTCTTCAGATAGTGCTGCTTTATCGTGACACCAAGTGGGTTTTTTAGGGGAGCCCATCTTTTCATTGTGTTTAAACAGTTGATGGTGAATGACCACCGTCAAAGGCCCTTGCTGTAATTCGATAAAGGTAATGAAGCTTCTTGTTCACTGTTCCCTACTTTTGTCTTTATCTACCAAAATCTGTAAGACAAGTAACATGGCTGTACTTCCCAGGTTGGAAATCTGTAACCTGCGTGACAATCAAAGAGTTTTTTCTCTACTTATTTGTTGTTTCATTCTGTTCAGTAAGATAATTAGGCAGTACTTTAAATAGTGTGATATTAGGGAGATGGTTTCTATAGTTTACTTGCAGAGTCCTTGACATTTCCATTTTATATAGCATGACAAATTCGTTGTAGCTTCCGGTCATCTAAGGGGCTGTTGACATGATTTCCATATTCTTGTACATAATGATGTAAGGCAGTTTAACTAACACAACCTGCCATTCTCCCTTGTTTTCTTTTAACAGTTGTCGCCTCAACATGTTGTGCCAATCCTGGTAGGCCCGCCGATAGCATATTGTCTTCATGGCTTTCAGTGTGCAGTGAAGAAATTGCATGTCCCTGTTGCAGTCGTGTAGGAATGTCCATAGTATTACGTCCTCGATGGTCGATTACAACATATGTTTCCTCTTCTCCAAATGGTTTATTTTGTGTTTGTTTACTACATGTATGGAAGCATGTTTTCAGCAGAATTTGGTTTTATTACTTATTAATTTTTCTTGAATGCAATTGTATTATTTGCGGGGTGGATTGTCCTTTGTCCTTTCTTCATGATGCCTTAGATATCCTTATTCATGACACAGTAATGGGCACTGTATCACATGTTTTGTCAATTGGATAAGATATGTATGGCCCACTTCCTCCCCCCCCCCCCAATAAAAAATTGGCGGACAGGGGAAAGCACTCAGAGGCCATGACCTGGACGCCAGGCTCAGCCCCTTTCAAAATGAATGGAGTTTAGGCCAGAGACACTTCCTTGAGGGTCTTCTTCTGTGGAGGAACTTGTGCTGTCCAGCAGTTTTTCAGTTTACAGTTCCTCAAGACGGACATCTCCACGCGTCAGAAAACGAATTCCATATGCATTAACGTCACACGGTGCCATGTGTATGGTGGTCCATAGCACAAGCCTTAAGCCTGCGCCATAAACCCACCATGAGTTGGCCAGGTCCTGAGGGCCTACCTAGACCAACAATTTATACCCTAGTTTCACCTATTCTAATTTTATACTGGTATTTTATCAGCCCCGTCACTGAATAATATCCTTAGTTGCATGTAAATGACATGTTGTAACTTACCTCAAAAGGAATAAATAGAGTAAATAAATAAACAATTAAATGTCTGAATCACAGCACAACCAGCTATTCTTTATGAATTCGTCTCCATGACAGAACCCCCCCACCCCACCCCCCCCCCCCAAATCAATGCCCAAAAATGTTTTTCAGCTGTCTATCAGCTAGGTGACGACACTGTTTTCCGCTTTGTCCAGGAATAACTTTTGCTGCTACCACGTGGTTTAGATCACTGACCTTGGGAGGTCCTGGAGGACGTCTGGACAAGATTGGAACACACCAGAAAAGACTAGATAATGGGCATCTCCCCAACAATCCAGGAGCTAAAGCAGAGAAGAGGAACCTGATCGGTATGCTTGATTCCAGCAAATGCATATAAAATTATGGAATTCAGTCCTGTACAAGACGAATCAACCTGGCTCTGAGATGTGTTTCATGGAACATTTCCAAGATGTGCTGATGGAAGTACTGTTCCCTTTGCCCATCTCAGGGGCATTTCCCTTCCACAAGGGAATACACAGTAGACGGGGTTTAAATGGGGAAGTGGGCCATTGCAGGGGCCCGTGAAAATTTCCCCCCCAGTACGTTTGTGTGGCAGAAAAATTTTTTGTCTTAAAAAGGGCTGGCTGAAATCGGAAAATGGTACATAACCCCCCTCTAAATCCCTAAAGATGGAAAAATTGTGTTTTCCAAAAAGAGAGGAAAAACAAAAATTCCTGAAGCAGTAAGACAAATTAAGTCACTCATTGGATGGGGGCCCAAATCAAAAAAACACTACAGAGCCTCTTACTGGGGAAAAAGGTTTAAAGTGGCTGAAACGAAATGTTTTCCCCTTGTGACTAACCAATTTTTTTTCCAAAGGGACAGAAGAACCACCCAAAGTGGGGTTTTAGTGCATTTCTGTCTTCTCTCTCTCTCCTCTCTGATTATCCCCTCCCCCTTCCTCTGCCCTCCCCTCCACTCCTTTTTTCCCTCTCCCTCCCCTTCCCCACCATCTCCCCAGCTTCACCCCCGTCTTTCCCCCCATCCCCCCCCCCCCCCCCCCCCCCCCCCCCCCCCCCCCCCGGGGGGGGGGGGGGGGGGGGGGGGGTCAGGAGCACAGGAAAAAAGGGTAAAAACCAAAAACCACCCAATCAATATAGGATTCAACTCCATTGCAAAAAGATGATGGGGCAGCCATCTGTTCTGTTATACATCAATACAAGTATAATCTTTGATACACATTCAATGTTCAAACTTGGTGTCATGTTTTGAATACTCTGTGATGAACTACCTTCGCTCTTTTTTGTGTCACTTCAAATACACGATGTATTCGCTGGTGTGATTAAAACTTTAATCTTTTGACTTCCGCAAACCCCCTGCCGCCAAATGCAGAAACTTAACACTATGACTCCCTCACCCTATCCATCAACTGCAGAAACTTACCCCTTTGACTCCCTCACCCTACCACCAGTTTCCTGCAGAAGCTGGTGGATAGGGTGAGGGAGTCAAAGGGTTCAATTTTGTTTTGTAGCATGGTTGACAAATGCAGGAACACTGGTGGACAGGGTGCGGGAGTCAAAAGGGTTAAACACGTCATGTATATTTCTGCTTATTTTTAAACTGCTCTGCATCAATAATATCTTTAAAATATGCCTGCAGGTTAAACCAGAAGGCAATCAACAGATTCACTGAAAACAACGTTTGCTGCCGTAACTATTCTTTTTTTTACAGAAAGCAAACATTTTGTCCACTGTCTGAAGAAACAAAGACAGTTTTACATCTTATAAACACCTACAAAAAATATACAATCCACAAATGTACAGTTTGATGATGTTAACCTGATCAAGTTTTTAAAAAATTAAAGTATAAAGTATGTCACATTTTCACAAAATTCCTGCCTGCATTCAAGTTGAACCATCCTAATTTATAAGGTGGTACCTTTTTCGATAAAAAATTTAATGTGTGTATGTGCAATCAAGTACGTGCATGTGTACGTCTATGTATTTTTTTGTGTTGTGTGTGTGTGTGTTTGGTGTGTTTGGGACATGTGGGCATTCACGTTTTTTCTTGTTTGTCCGTCTGTGTATAATAAAGAGAGAGAGAGAGAGAGAGAGGAGAGAGAAAGGGAGAGAGGGGAAGAAAAGAGAGAGAGAGAAGCAGAAAGAGGAGATAGAAGGAGGGAAGAGAGAGAGAGAGAGAGAGAGAGAGAGGAAGGAGGGAGGAGAGAGAGGGAAAAAGAGAGAGAGGAGAGAGAGAGAGAGGAACAAATAAAATGAGACAGAAACATACGAAGATGTGCATTTGCTTGATTTATGTACTGTTCTGTGTGCACATGCATTATGTGTGGGATTCTGCGTACCGTTTGTGCGTGGGGGAATGGGGTACCAAAGTGTATATATGCGTGCGTGCGTGCGTGTGCGTGTGTCTGTGTGTGTGTGTCTGTGTGTGTATCTGTGTATGTGTGTGTGGTGTGTGTTGTGGTGTGTGTGTGTGAGAGAGAGAGAGAGAGAGAGAGAGAGAGGAGAGAGAGTGTGTGTGTGTGTGTAGTTTTCTTCTATTCTTAAAGAGAACGGACAGAGAGACAGACCACCAGAGAGAGTAGAAGTGTGCGTCCTGTATGTTTGTGTGCACAAGTGGTTTTGCAAGCACTAGCGGTGATAAATCAAACTAGTCAACAGTGCTGGCAAAATGTTGTTTTTATTTCTCTTCATGTTTCAACACTACTGTCGTATTGATTGCTTCTTTCCGTGTTTTAAAGAAAAAGGAGACTTCGTTCAGCCCACCAATTGTGTCGATTGTGTGTTTGTGGAGCGGGCACGCTCTGTGTGTGTGTGGGGTTGTGTGTGTGTGTGGTGTGGTGTGTGTGTGTTGTGTGTGTGTGTGTGTGTGTGTGTGTGTGTGTGTGTGCAAAAGTTGTTTGCACCTGCTGCTCCCATACCTATGCTGCGGGGCACTACTGCTTTTTATTGTTGTTTCTGCTGTTATGCAACTATGTTTCTGCTGCCATGGTGCCCACTACACAATTACTAATCATTAATATTTTTTGGGTTTCTTCTTTAACCTCTTTGTCTGTCTATCTGTTTGTCTCTCTCTCGTCCCTCCTCTTCTGGTATTCAGCAACCGTACACACATTTCTCAACCACATGACGACAACAACAGCACATACGCACGAACGAAAATGACGCGCAGCATCGCGCGTTTGTACACCACTACACAACACACACGGTACACACACACACAAATGACATTTGTCTATGTGTAATGTGATACTAAGCTTAACTAGAGTTGAAACAGCAATACTTCATCATATGCCCGAAACAGCTGAAGAAGAAAAGCAGGCATGAAAAACATACAGACCTCCCCCCACACTGGCAAATGGGTTAGCAATATAAAGCTGCTGGCTGGTTTGGTGTGTGGCTTTATGGGCAAACACTTACATTATGAAGTGTCTGTGTCATTCTGCTTCTGTAGCCTGATCACTGTGCATGTGCTTTTTCTGTGTTTTTGTTAGGATCATTAACTAAGGGGAAGTACTTTGGTGCTCACCTTTTTTTTGTTTTTAATTTTTTACTAGTTCCATTTCTAAGCCACCTTGATTTTTCAGAAGTTGGAATCAGTTTTTTTACAATGCTGATGATGATGATGAGCACTATGCACGATGAGGGTGATAATTTGTGATCTACTGGAGTTTCTTTCAAGATTGAGACGTTGGTGACAGGGCTTACTCTATGCTTACTGTCATAATAATCCTGCCATCAACACAGACCCGAGACCTACAAACACCCTGCGTCGCTGGTCAAAAGATTTGCAAACAACACCTCGATGACGGTCCGTGAGTGGATTTGAGACTCGATGTGTGGTCCCCATCTTCCCAAATGAGCCCATTGCATTGGCCAACTTGATAGTCCCGTTAGAGCGGAAAAATCCCACCCGGAATCTGTCCAAATATCGAGTTTTGAAATGCTGATGGGATTGAACCCACAACCTTCCCATGTTTAGTGTCGTTGCCCAATAACTACACCACTGCGTTTACTGGTAATGTCTTTGTTTTCTTCCCCTTGAAAGAAGGTCATTGATAAAGAAGATAGGAAAACAAGGAGCCTTTTATTAGGGGGCTCAGGAAGTAAAGGTGGGGTTTGTACTTGCAAATGGGGACAGATTCGTGTGAAGGGCCATGATCCCCAAATCGGATGGAAGATGTACCTTGCAACGACAGGGGATAGAATTGTGTGGGGGCATGATCGCCAACGCCATTCGTCAGAGCACATGAGAGATGATGATGAAGTCTGCTGAGTCTGAGTGCTGTCCTGTCAGTTGACTGCAGCATTTGTGGAGACACTCATGTGGAAGTGATTTAGCTGCCTGTCATGTCGGGCATGTTAGCTTTAGACAGTCCGTAATTCAGATTGGTCAGTACCATGGCATGACATACTTTCAGCTTCGTGGCTGTAGCTAATTTCTCTACTGTCCCACATATTGTTACAAAGCCTTCTGAAGGCTGAGCTGGTTTTGACCATAATGGAACCGAGAATAAAATACGCATTGTGATTCTTTTTTCGTGTTTTTTTCTGGTTGCTGTTTTGCTTGAACGCAGGCAGTCACAGTTGTTTTGGATTTGACCATTCTGTTGTTTATTTCCTATCATTGTTGGACTAAATTGATCAGAGTCCTGCCCAGCGTTTAAAGCTGTCCGCATCTGAGTGATTCTGACCTTTGGCAGCACTGATGTGGGTCATGATACAATTCACAAAGAGCTGTTAGTTTCTTGGCGTTGATCATGACTCAAACGATGTTGCATGCTTCGCAAATAAGTCTACAGTGATCTATATTAATCTTTACGATGTCATCAGTTCTGTATCTAGTCCAGATACCTATAGTCAAGGCTGGTTCTAGAAGACTCTGTTATATGGCTGTAAGAGGCAGAACGTGAACAGAGTTGGGACCAGTATGCGACCCTGCTTTGTGTCATTTCTAATTGGGAAGACACGGTATCATGGAATTGGCAGCCCCTGTGTTGGTTTGGTGTTCTTTGATTCACGTGCCCAGTATTCTGTCAGTTTTTGTCTTGTCTATCATGAACCTTTCAACATTCTCAGATCATGACTAGTTCGCCACAAGAATGAAACAGATGATTGTTCAAAGTGTGCAGTAGTTTACCATATAACCTGATATATGGCGACAGTGGAAGCATGGGAAAGATTGCCACAAGAATAAAACAGATGACTGTCCAAAGTGTGCAGTGGCATACCATATGACCTGATATGGGGCGACAATGGATACATGGTAACGATCGCCAGAGTGCTGGGCACTAAAGTAAAAGAACGTCAGGATAGCAGGAAGGTTTCACTTCAGCAGTAGCAGAACATTCTAAAGAAACAGGACTCCAAATTTTTTGAGGAAACATCAGGATTCTGGTCACTGAAATCCGTTTTCAAGAAGAAAAATTGGAAAAAGCACTGAAAATCAAAGGGAGTTTACCATCACCGAAGAAAGACTTGGATTTGAACTTCCTGTCGTGTACAGACAAATACTGACACAATATGACTACGAGCCTTAAAAGGCTGACAGAATGTGGAACTGGTCACACAGAAAACCATCTGGTCTGACAAAGCCGCCATGAATAGACCAAAAACTCACCAGAAGACGACAGAAACAGATTCTGAGTCAATATTCTTTTTAAAAAAATTACATGTTTTTACTACGATATCATCGTCATAAAGCAAGTCAGAGAAAGTAAGAATGGCTTGACTACTAATTATTGAAGTGATGTTGGTGGTGGTGGTTGATGAGGGATGGTGGTGGTGTGATTGTTGAGGTGGTGGTGATGGTAGTAATACTGGTGGTTGGGATGATGAAGATGGTAGTGACGGTTGTGGTAGTAGTGGTATTTTGCTGTGCTTAATGTTGTTTTCATCCGATTGTGAAGATAATAAATCAAAATCTTTCTCTTAAGCGAAGACAATAAACATTGATTTTCACACGAAACATGAAGTCTTTGTTGTCCTAGAAGTCACGAGTTCTCGTAGATAGAGTGCTATAATTGATATGAAAAGAGCCGGGTGCTTGTACCATTTGATCTTTAAAAGAATTATAAGTTGAAGCCAAACAGCTCTAAAACCTTTGGCAGTGAAGTTAACCAGTGTAATAAAACACTGCCTATTTCTGTGTTGTGTCACACGAGGGCTGATAGTTGTTAAGCGAAGTAACAATAATCCATAGCTTCAGTTTTTGCTACAGAATTCATAAGTCCCAACTTAAAAGTATCAGTGAGTGATATGTTGCGCTCAGCTCTACTGCGATCATGGTTTGGGGCACAGAAATCTTTCCTGTCGTGACTAGGTGCTCAGATTTCTCTTGCCTCATAATATGTCCTGTAAAGGTTGCTTGTCTTTTCCTAGTCTTCTTCATTCATGTTCTTTTTGTTTGTTTCTTTCAAGACTGTCTTGTTTGGGATTGTTTTTTACTGCCTAAAGAACTCTTAACATTCTTCTTAGAAACCACATTTCAGCAGCCTCAATCTTGTTCTGACTTTGCTTGATGGTTGTCCAGGCTTCGCATCTGTATAACATTATTGGTTCTATATAACACTGAAAAACTCCTCCTGATGTCAATCGATAGGCATTTGTTGATAAGAACGCTTTTCATTTTCTTCAATGTTGTTTTAGCTTGGCCAATTCTGCTGGATATTTCAAATGTGCGTCTGCTGTCTGATGAGCTATTGTTCCCAGATATTTGAATTAATCACCTTGTCTCAATGTTGTGCTATTTGCTGTTATTTAACATGAGGGGGTTTCTTGTTTTTCCCGGACTACCATGACTACATTTTTTTTTTCAAATTACTTAACTCTAGCCCTTTATGTCTGCTTTCTTTTTCTGGTATGTTACAAAGATTGCTTATCATTTTTGCCTCAGCTGTTATTCCATGGCATTCTTTTAGTTTCTCATGACAGTTTTGCTGTAATGAAAAATAAATCTGGTGGAAGAACACACCCCAGTCTAACCCCTCTTTTGATATTTTGAAAAGACGTTACACTATTTTATGCTCTCATTGCTACTGTTTGTTCCCAGGACACATTCCTTATTCTTAGTTTTTTTTTCCATGAATATTGAGCTTTTCCAATTGGTTGATTACTTCTTACTGTCGTACACGATCAGAAGCCTTTGTATAATCAACAAAACATAAATGATAATTTGATAGACTTTGATTTGTCATTGTCCATTATGATACATACATCTTTTTCATGTGCGTCGCCTCCAGAATATCTGATTTTATGCTTGCCTGATGACATCATACCTGCACCCCTCTATCTCACCTCTCCTATTGAAATATTGATGGTCAATCTTTCCATTTCAATCTGACATTTGAGTTTTTCCCCAAAAGGTAAAACCTAAATCAATTATGCTTTTATATAGTTCAAGTGTTGGACAATTTCAATCTTCTGTATAGTTAAATCTTTTGCCATTTTGAACATGTTCATGTTCTGTTCATTTCTATCCCATACAAGAAAACAAATGAGACAGTCTTGATGGAGGCAGACACAAGATCATTAATAAAGAAGAGTAGGAAAAGACAAACAACATTTACAGGCCGTTTTATGAGGAAAGTGGAATTAGAACACCTGGTCACAAGAGGAAAGCTGGAGGGATAGAGAATATCAGGTAGACCCAAGGAGAAAATATTGGACGGACTTGCAGCAAGGTGGCTGAGGACAGAGAGGGTGGAAGATATACTTGCATTTACTGATAATCTTCTTTATCAATGATCTCTTTGAGTCTGTCTTCATCAAGGCTGTCTCATTTCTTTTCTTTGCTATCCATGGAATTCTCAACATTCTTCTTAGACACCACATTTCCACTGCCTCAATCGCGTTCTGACTTTGCGTTTTGACTGTCCACTCCTCACAACCATACAACATTATCGGCTCTATCATAACATTCAAGAACTCTCTTCTTGATGTTAATTGATAGGCATTTGTTAGTAGAACGCTTTTCATCTTCTTGAACGCTGTTTGGCTTGGCCGATTCTGCTGGCTATTTTCATGTGCATCTGCCGTCTGGTGAGATGACCGTTTCCAGATATTTAAACTTATGAACAAACACCAAATACAATAATCAAGAGAAAAAAGACCTTCCCTGCTGCTTCGTCCAGCGAGGGAAAAGGACTAAATTTTTGTATTTGGTGTTTGTTCATTTGTGATCTTACGTCTAAACTTGACAAAGGCCAGTTGGTCGAGAATTTGCGCTTGTCTTGTCTGATTGTAGTAAATACGCGTTATGATTCTTTCTTTTTTTTTTTTCTCTGGTTCCCGCTTGCTTGAACACGGACAGCCATACTTGTTTTGGATTTCATCAGCTTGGCTGCAGGCACTATTGAATGATGGTGTGGTACACTGTCCCACCACCTTATAGGAGTTCACGCTAGATTTGTGTACAGTTTACTCCTTAACCTTCTCTTGAAGGTACACAGAGAACAAAGAACTATAATTTTGTCCATAATCAATTCACAGTCATTGAGAATTTATCACCATCCTCCTGGTCAGAAGCCAAGCTCGAATGCTGGACCTTGACCTGAGTGTAACGTGAAAGCGCATGTGCTATCGAGCTTCATCCGGGCATCGATTCAACTGTTGTTGACTTTGGCGACAGGCAAGTGGCAACTGACTGATCGATGCAGGAGAACAGGCTTCCTCTGTTACCAACCTGATTTGACTGAAGAAGACACACCAACAGCTAAGCTCATCCAAGGAACGGGAGAACAAACTCCCTCTATTAGGCTACCACCAGATTTGGCCAAAGAACACACACCAACAGCAAGCTCCCTCACCCTAGACCGGAGAACAAGCTCCTTGTGTTCCAGCTGAGCTCCTGACAGATCTACGAACTGACGATTAGCAGACCAGTCCCTAGATCTACTCCTCGGGGCGTGGGTGGGGGGGGGGGGGGCGAGCGCTCTTGGGGCCAAGAGGACAGAGCCTGCCGCTTTATATTTGGTGAGTAGCTGGTATGTAAGCTAATGAAAATACAATGATACGATCGCCACCTCACAATCTGTTGACTGTTTCGAAGGTAAGTTTCTGTTTTTTCCAAGCAACATTTTCTAAGATACATTTTTAAATCAAATTCAGAAAAAAGTTTATTAAATAATTGCTTATCTGTTGCTCGATGCTGAGTTCAGAAACCATGGTTAGAGTTAGATCAAAACCATAACCAAGACGTAGATCTAGATCTAATAAACAAGGTCCCAAAAGGTTTCAAGTAGATCTAGATTTTGTTGATTTTCCTAATTCTGCTTGCTATTACTTTGTTCAGTACATTTGAGTAGAAAACATTAGTTGTGGTATCGATCTCACTATTCGTATTTGTACCGTTGTAAAACATGCAAAACTTAGAGGAGTGGCAGAAATGTAAACCTCTGTTGGTAGTAATATGATCACCATGACCATAATTAGATCACCAGAAGTGAGGAATCCATGTGAGACTCTATGATCATGAAGAAAAGTTGATCTGGTTGTTGACATTTTTAATTTCAATGTGGTTTTCTTTCCATGTTTGGTAATTGTGCACTGAAGTAAATATATAATCGCAATTCAGTATGTTTAATTATCTTGATGTTGACATATTTAATAACGATATCCTGAACAATGACAGTGGCTTGCCGATGATAGCAAAGACATCACAAAACTGGAGTCCATGTTTTAAAGCGAGAAAGAAAAATATCCAGATGATTTTGAATTTTTTTAACCAAATCACAGTTGGTTTTAAATCAAGACTGATGATCTGTCATTACAAATGCATGTGTGTAAAACCTTTTATTTTTATTTTCCAGACAAAAGGTGGATAATCGCTTCCAACCATAACAAGGAGACCATGTGTATGCAATTGGTTTTGGCAGAGAGAATAGATGAAGCTTTCTTTACTTTTTTTCGGCAACTATTATGTTTTTTTTTTATAGAAAATAGTTAAAAATCAATGAAATCCCCTCATGCAAAATAACAGCAAATGGAACAACTTTGAGACAGGTTGATAAGTTTAAATATCTGGAAAGGGTCATCTCACCAGACGGCAGATGCACATCAGAAAAAGCCAGCAGAATCGGTTGAGCCAAAACAGATTAAGAAGATGAAATGCATTCTTACCAAAAAATACTTATCAATGAACATCATGAAGAGACTTCTTGAATGTTATATAGAACTGCTACAACTATACTGTTGTGAGGTGTAGACAGTCAACACACAAAGCCAAAACAAGACTGATGCAGACGAGATGTTATTTCTAAGAAGAATGTTAACAGTTCCATGGACAGCAAAGAAACGAAACGAGACAGTCTTGAAGAAGGCAAACACAAGAAGAGCATTGAAAAAGAAGATTACGAAAAGACAAGCAACGTTTGTGGGCTATTGTATGAGGTAAGGGGAATTAGAGTACCTGGTCACAACAGGAAAGCGGAGGGAAAGAGAACACCAGTTAGACCTTGGGAGAAAATATTGGACAGACTGGCAGGGTGGCTGAGAACAGAGAGGGGGGAAGATGTACTTGCAGCAACAAGGGATAGGTTCGTATGGAGGAACATGATCACTTATGCCATGTGGCAGGGACATGATGACGATGATGATGAATTCAAAAATCAATAGTGCTATTGTATGACTATCAGAGTGTAGCGTGCATCACCTGTTCAATTCTTATGGGAACGCTCCACTGTTCCCCCATCTGCTGTTTATATTTACAAAAAAAACAAACAAAACAAAAACATCTCCCCCAACTTGTACCTGATGCAGAAGAGAGTTTATAGATCTAACTCTGTGTGGTTGCAGTAGAGGTCTGCATAGTTTACCCAAGAATATTATTGGAATCAGTATTAGACATATAACAAGATCCAGTGGCTATGCTAAATCAGCTCTCCAGAGAGTAATTAGGGAGACAGAAGGAAAGAAAAAAACACACACACACACACAAAAACACACAAAACCAAACAACAACAGCAACAAACAACAAAAAAACCCGATGGATTTACAACGTAGTGGAAAGAACTAACAAACTATTTGCAGAGACCCAGCCTTTTGCACACAACTGACAGAGCTGGACGAATTGTTGAAATGCTCTTTATTGCAGCGCCCCAGTGACTCTTCACACGTTTCAGTGAGAAGAAGAAGAAGAAGAAGAAGAAGAAGAAGAAGAAGAAGAAGAAGAAAAAAGAAGAAGAAAGAAGAAGAAAAGAAAAAAGGAAGAAGAAGAAGAAGAAGAAGAAGAAGAAGAAGAAGAAGAAGATGATGATGATGAGATGATCAATACAAATGTGGCTTTTAGCATTCTCATGTGAGGACAAGCATGGCATATGGTTTCTCAGCTGTGTCACTCGTATTTACGTTAAATTTTAAAATCAAATCATGTGTAAACTGCATTTTTTTTGGTGTTATTTGTGACGGAATGTTCCTTGCTCTTTTAGGAAAGTCAACATCAGACATGATTTTAATTTTCTGCTCACAGAATTATCCATGTGTGAAGTAGATGTGTGCATATGTGTGTGTGTGTGCCAGCCTGTTCCTGTGTGGATGTGTGTGTGTATTTGTCCGTGTTTGTGTGCATGTGTGTGTGTGTGTGTGTGATGTGTGTGTGTGTGTGTGTGTGTGTGTGTGTGTGTGTGTGTGTGTGTGTGTGTGTGTGTGTGTGTGTGTGTGTAATCTACTGCACTGTTTGGATCAATGCAGACGTTGTAAGGCACCAAGACATAAGCGACCTTGACATTAACATGACTGCTGGTCTGGTGAAGGTCCATGACATTTGTCTAGGTGTAGATTATCTGAACCACAATACCACAAATATTCCCATACAACAGATCAGTAATATATCAGACTGCAGTATTTACAGATTGCCAGACTTTCCAGTATCTCAGGGTCTGGTGTACGGGTGTGTGGTAGTTCTACTATTTACTGTCTTTTACATGTAGAAGTACCACAGAATATGTTTGTACGAGCGCATGTTAAAAAGCTAAATTACTGGTGTGAATCATGTCCATGGGAAATGAATGTCTATTCTGGTGATCATGGTAATCATCTACGTTACGACACTTGTGAGCTTCTTGCTATGAAATGTGATGAACATTCATTGAAGAAAAAATTACTGATTCGTTTACGAAACATATGTTTTTCGTGTACAAGAATATTTCTCAAGTCAAATCAGAATTGAAGCAATCAGAGATCATGGTTTCATCGTAAGACACACGTCAGCCACTCTGGGGAAGTGATATTACCAGATTTAATATATTACAGCATCCCCACCTTCAGCATTTCTGTGGAACTGAAAGAATCCCACATGTTTGCCATCATGGTCAGTTTCAGGCAAAGTATATCCATGAAAACCATCAGCCTCCATGCTTACAACTGGTTTATAGGGAACAAATCACAAACCAGCGACGGACTGATCGTGTATGCAGTAAAGCTGACACACCATCCAGTGTTTACCCACCTCGTGTCTTCGTATCGGTTTCTCTATTCAAAGAAAATGTATGTTGTATGGAATCGGGCAGCGAATGGTATTTTCTTTTCATTCTGAATCCGAGCAGCCCCAGCAACTTCCCAACGATATGTTTAATTGTTCTGTACGTATTATTCCAGTTTTCAGCACCACTTGGACTGTAACATGAAGTTAGAATGTAAAGATGGACAAGATGAAACAGAACATGTCCCTATAGCAGTCCTGGCTGTCAGGGTTTGGTGGCATCACGTAATAAGTGCTTCCACTATGTTCAGTTTGCTGACACACTACATTAGCCAGCTACCATGAAGTAGAATATACATGTCTGAGGTTAGGGGCAAAGGTGATTTCAAAAAAACAAGTAAAGAACTAGAAGATTTTCTAACAATTTTTAAAGCACAAAGCAGTTTTACGGATAATCATGGTAATTTATCAGGTTGGGTCGTTTTACCTTTTATGTACAGCAAGTTTTATGTATGGTCTGACAGCACATTGATCTACAACATGAATCAATTTGTGTCCGTGTCTGCATCGCATATTCAAGGAACCAAAGTTATAACCATACACGACGTAAGTTGTTTCGACCTGTATTTTTCATCCGACGTCTGTGGATTCAACAGTATGTGAACAAAAATTGCACTCAGAAAATGTTCCTGTCCAAACTGTTGAGTTCCTTAACCTACATCCACCTTTATTTGCCTCACAAAAACACAACAAATTTTATTTGAATGTCCAGCTGGTCACGTGACACAGTTTTTTTGTCATGTGATTCCAGCAGTTGCTTTAGAAAGAAGAAATATTCAGAATTTTGCGTTTTCCTGAATGTGAATACCAAGAATAACAGTACTTGGAGTCCTAACAAAAATAGTGATGTACAGACTTTTGCAGTCTTCAAGTGGACGAGGACATCACAGTGGTGCCTTACACCTGGTGTGTAATTTTAGACAGGACTGTCCAGACAATAGTGATGAGTCTTTTTGTATACATCCCACATGTGATGGCTTTACGTGCTTCAATGACCAGTGTATAGGGCACAGCAAAGTGTGTGATGACTATTCAGACTGTGTGGATGATACTGATGAAGTACTGTGTTATTTTGTGAACACTTTCACCAAAACGCAGACAAAAGGCAGCGACTTTTTATCAACTTGGACGGCACAGGCTACTTTACTCAGCAAGTGATGAAAGTTGATGATCTCTGTCCTGAAACCCATTACTGGTGCACAGACGACTGGTTGTACTGTCTTCCTGTCTACACGCGATGTAATGGACTTTCTGACTGTACTTACGGTGAAGATGAGCAAGACTGTGAGATGATGACATGTCCTGGTTTCTACCGATGTAGAGCTTCCAGAGTTTGTGTTCATGGAGATCATCTGTGTGACAGCTGGGGTCAGTGCCCACAGCAAGATGACGAATGGTTATGTGATGTAACCTGTCCTGAAGTGTGTCTTTGTCAAGGTCACTCTTTTGTTTGTCCTCAGACTTTTTCTGCTGACCATTTCCCTAGTCTTCGGTATGCAGACGTTATGGACTCAGGAATGACACTGACTAATTTCAGTGTCAATAAATATCTTCTTCATCTGAGTCTTTCACGTTGTTCCTTAGTTAACATACGAAAGACAACACTTCCAAACTTGCAGTTTGTAGATTTGACCAGTAATCTTCTGAGTTTTGTCAATATGAATACCTTTTCAGGAATGTCAAATCTGAAAATTCTGAATTTGGCAAGCAACCCTCTGTTGTCACTGTTAAGTAGACCATTCAATGTATATTACAAACTGATAAAAATAGACATATCGGGAACATGCCTAGAAACGTTTAACCATGAGCTGGTTATGTACTTACCTCAGCTACAGTATTTGAATTTGTCGTTTTCTGCCATCAAAGCCATTGGATCAACAGACTTTCAAAATACACCACAGCTGACTGTGCTGGACTTAAGAGAAAACCCTGTAAACAATTTTCATTTCAATTTGTTTTCAAGACTGAGTAATCTTAAAACAATCTTTTCATCAAATTTTAGATTATGTTGTGTGAACTTATTTCCTGAATGGCTGCAGGAAGTAACTTGTTTAGTTCCACTACCTGTATTTTCTACATGTACAACGTTGTTACCAAATCAAATATACAAGCTTATCTTTTGGTGTCTTAGTATCTGTGCCACTTTAGGAAATTGGTTTTGCTTCATGGTTCTTGCCATGACAAAGAAAGTATTTAGAGAAAATTTCATTATATTTCTTGCACATTTCCAGATTGCTAAGATATGCATGGGAATCCAAATTAGCATAGTCACTGTAGCTAACGAAGTATTCCATGGAAAATATCTTTATCATGAAAAGGCATGGACCAGTAGTCTGGCTTGCAAAGTGGCTGGTTATTTTTCTCTTTTGTCTAGTGAAATATCGGTCTTTACCATCTGGTTCATGACACTTGATCTCGTCATCATTCTGTGTTTCCCCTTAACTAGGTGGAATTTTAATCGACGTTCAACGGGTGCTGTGTGTGCAATAATCTGGCTTGTTGGAATAGTCTTGTCAGCAATACCATTCTTTCCTGGACTCTCACACTTAGGCCTTGAGGGTCAGTCAGGTCTGTGTCATCTGGCTTTGTTTGATTGCTATAAGTGTGACTGGTTATTCAGATGGTTTACTGTCATTTCTGTGTTTAACTTTATCTTATGCTTAATGGTCCTGTGTGGTCAAGTTATCATCTCTACTCGAACATCAAAATACCAGATGATAACTGATCCTACTAAGTGGCCGATCTATTTTTCAGTCCAGCTGTTGGTAAAAGTGGCCATGGCAGATATCGTTTGTTGGCTTTTATTTGGCTTGATCAGTTTAGTGGCCATTTGTGGTGTTGCTGTATCTGACAAAGTCCATATGGCATTGGCTGTGTTTGTCTTACCACTCAGTTCTGGACTTAGCCCAGGCCTGCATGTGTGGACTGTTGTAACACAACGACAACAGCAAGCACAAGGGGAGAAATTATTACAAATATTAAAATCACGAATGTCATCGTCTTTGAAAAGCCCAATAGTGCCAGTACCAACTTTAGCTTATTAGGTTCACACTAACAGTCACAACTAGTGGATATTTTGATGTTTTTGGGTGTTTTTTTATCTATGGGACTCACTAAAGAACAACAGATTATTCTGTGTTTTGAGAAACCGTCTCTCAGCTTCTCTACACTTCATTATGATCATCTAATTCTATGACCAGTATGATTGTCAGGTGGACTGATGGAAGGCAGCAACAGATATTTCTGTCATGCTCATTGTCATTTCAGGCCACTGACTAGGATGTTGTTGGTTCACATCACTGACAATTTTATTTATAGCTATAATGAAGGGGAATTTCCAGTTTTTGTACCCGATGAACTTTACATTAAAGAGTATACTTGTCCACAGTATAAAACACTTGTTCACTATTCTTATTCTGTTGAATGAAGCGTTTTTCAAGTTAGGAAACCTGATACAGTGTGCCAAGAGGGATAACTTCAAAATACTTTGGGATGAGTTGTTAAGAGTTAAAGGCAATTCCATAAGTGGCCACTAGGTGTCGCTGGACATAGTGTGGGTATCCCACAAACATTCATTCGTTTGTCTTTAGCAGTCTGAGTGAGCTGGTCGTCTTTTTGTGATCTGCTGAGTGAGTGGACACAGTTCTTGTCCTTTTTTCTCATCTGTGTGAGACAAGAGGAAAAATCAGTTGTTTTTCTTGGTGTCAGTTCTAGTCAAGGAAATTTCTTGTAGCTGTGATGTCAGCGTGAACAGAATGCAGTTTCAATGCATTCGCATATATCGCAGTGAAACCTCCCCTAGTATTTCGTGGTTATTTAGATTTTTTCAAGGAAAATATGGCTCATGTATGCTATACAGCTATACAGCACTACTCAGACGTCATTTGTGATAGAGCAAAAATGTTTGGCAGAAGTGTTTATGAGTGAACATACTTTGGTTTGCATGTCTATCTGTGTGTCTCACTTGTGGATGTCGTGTCATTGTTCCCTCTATTGTCACATGTCCCAGGTGTTTTCGATGTGGCATCATGATGTTAGCAAACATACACAGTGTAACATGTCATACAGGCGTTTGTGAGTTACACA
>JAPXFY010000034.1:21408857-21428857 GCA_030674185.1 Monoplex corrugatus
TGTGTGTGGTGTGTGTGTGTGTGTGTGTGTGTGTGTGTGTGTGTATAGAGAGATAGACAGAGGTGTGTGTGTGTGTGTGCGTGCGTGCGTGCGTGTCCGTGTGTGTGTGTGTGTGTGTGTGTGTGTGTGTGTGTGTGTGTGTGTGTGTGTGTGTGTGTGTATTCATTTGATTTTAAATACATACGTTCTTAACTGTTTCTGTCTAAGTTACTAATGTTTTTGTATTTCACTCTGACACATGGCAAACGTTGAATTTCTGTGCCCTGTGTATAGACTGTGTATAAATCATGTGTCTTGAAAAGGATAAAACTGGCAATGGTGAGCAAACTTCATCATTTTTAGATATATACAAGTTTCATACAGTTAAAACAGTTACATCTTGTCCGATTTGATTTTTCATAGAACGTTTTTAATGAAGCAAGATATTCTTGTCAATGGTAATGTTGATATTTTTAACTGAACTGAACCGAAAATTACGCATTCAACATATTGTGTTATTGCAGAGAATAGCAAATTATACTAATGGCATTTAAAGACAATGTATTATATTTTTCAAGAAATTCTAAATGCATACAGTTGGCTCATATAACCTGCAAGTGAAATAAGCAATTATGAAAGGTTGTTTCTTCACCCATTTGCATATGTGTATGGTTATGTTTCATTTTCAGTAAACTTAAAACTGTAATGTTACAAATGTAATTGTCTTGTCTTGTATGCTTGTGCATGCTGTTATCAGTATTGCCATCAACATAGTTTCAAATGCTGACATATTTAATGTTTGTGGTGTCATACAATGTGTTTCTGTTTACCAGGACGAGGTTAGGAGCAGGTGTGCCAAAAGCTCTGCATTCAAAGACAATGTCAGCAAACTGATTTTCGTAAACCTCAAGTATCCCTGGATTTGCATTCAGTAGCAGCTGGACAAAATCTGGTTGGGCTGAAACAGAATACGCTTAGTTCATAATATCCCCGAAGTTCAAAAGTAATAATTCTGTAAGTAAGGAAAAGAGTGTTACATGTCTACCTGACATTTGAAAACCAATGCGTTGCTATGAAATGAAACATGATTACACAGTGATACCGATTTATTGAGCTTATCTTATTCAATTGTATTGTATACATTTAAGGAGTAAACTGAAGAAGTGTCATCATTTTAGTGATAAAAATACAAATGAGAACAAAGGAATACTCTTATCTTTCATAAAAGTAAAAAGAACTTCCTTGTCAAAGTTTTATCATTTTGTCTGGAAAAAAGTTTATAAAATGTTCATTGATTATCTATATATTATAAACAAAAAAAATCAAGATATAAGTTTGAAGTTTTTCTTGAAATCTTCATACACAATCATCTGACTTTATCATAGCAGAATTTGAATATAAAGAGTAGACTGCAGTTTATAACAAAATCAATAAACTATGTTTTGTAAAGTTGTCATTGTGGCAATAATTCATGCCTGAAATATTTGTACATGTCACAGAATAGTGATTCTCTGCGAAACATTTGATAATTTTTCCTTACTGTTTTAAGTTCAGGTAATTTATTATTATTCACTTATACTAAAAACCTGGAACTGTCCGTCAATATATATTTGTGTTACAGTTATCAACGCAACATGAAGAAAGGATCTGGACACGTCTAACTAGTATTTAATATCAAATATGTTTATCTGGTAAACTTTCACGTGTGCCTAAGAATACTTTTGGCATCTTTTGCTGGACTGTACTAGCATTTATCAAACATCGTTTCCCAATCACAAGTAATTGAAGGACATGAAGCAACACCACTGTTGATTACCACAACAGTCATAACCAGCAGTTACAAACCAATAACTATTCAAACAAGGAACTCACCAACCAACCAACATATCAACTACTAAACCTAATAAAGCAAAATGCAACCCCACCCCATCCCCCCAAAAATAAGGTTCAGAGTTTGTGTCGTATTTACTTTAGAAGGCTACATACGTGTTATATGTGTGCTTACAGAAGTGTATTTTTGCAAGAAAGTACCACTTCAAATAGAATAAGTGTCAGAGTGACAATCTGGTTGATACTGACGTCACACATTTTGTATTCTACAGTTTCTAGAGTTTCTATATCTAGAGTTTTCTTACAAAAACCAATGCATACATTTAAATAAATGCCACTTTATGATTCATATTGTCACATTTTTACCCAAGATGTGTGACCAGATTAGATTAATACCTTTCGTGACATTAGATGCTAGACATAGCTATTGCGCTGGTCAGATAGCTCAGATCTGGTAACAGTTTGCTTTGAACCACCAACAAATTTGACGATAATGTCCCATAAGGGCTGTATTTGTATCAGACAGGTAGCGATGAAGTGTGCTTGTGAAAAAATAGACTGTTGTCAGGTACAGATAGGTTCGTTATAATCAACTGATATATATGTGATAGGTCGCGTGGTTAAAGGGGGTTGTAGGTTAAAGATGTGATGAATCGCAGCGCCAAGTGTGATGGGTCGAGTTACTTAAAGGGGTTAAGGGTGATGATGATATTTGCTGTGGTGGTCGTTTGAATCCAGAGCAGAAAGGGAAGTCTCTCAATCAAAAGACAAGTCCTCGTTTTGCTACTTGACTCTTTATTATTGAGAAAAGAAGATGAGGAAGGAGACAGGTAAGAAGACATCAAAGAAGATGCCAAAGAAGACGTCTAAGAAGACACCAAAGAAGACACCAAAGAAGACACCAAAGAAGACAGTGCCTGTAAGACACAAAATAGGTTTCATAAATACAATGACAAAGTACACATTTTGTGAAATAACAATGTCAATGTACAAGAGTGAACTACTACATTCTAACAGAAGATGTCTACATTTACAAACAAAAGCACTAGCATTTGTAAACATGCAACAAATAATTGATAACAAAATGTTGTGTAAAGATACCAAAATATGTGTTGTCGATATTAACACTCAAAAAGCACTAGCACTTGTAATCACGTAACAAATAATTGATAACAAAACTTGAGTGACCCTTTGATAAGTTGAGGGTAACTACCACACTGCTTGTTCAATAGCATTAGCATAGGCTAGACCTCCAATAATGTACTGGCAAAATCATGCACAGTCATATTAAGCTGTTTGGCTGCCATGGGCTGAGTAAGTTGTAACATAACATCTGAGTGGGCAGCTATTGGACAGTTAATATTCAGTAGTGATGACAGACATAGTATTTGACTATGTGAACTGTTGTCACAAACATTGGGTCTACCTTATCGAATAGCAGTCAACACACTTGAATCATCCATTAAATATTTGCTCCATGTAGTTGTGTGTAATTCGATATCTAGTGCTAGAGATAGTGATGACAAAATAGCATAGCATATTACTAATTAAGCTATGTCATCAAAACAACATTCAATAATGATTTGTGGTGGTGCTGAGCAGACAAGGGATACAACAATTGGATCAATTCGCTGAGCACATGTTTCATCAGCTACCATTATGTACACACATACAACATTATTAAGTATAAAATAGTGCACAATAATGCATTGCATCCTGGTAGCTTTCAGACAGTTAATATTCAGTGGTGATGACATAGTAGGCCTATTTGACAATGAGAACTATGTCATCACAAACAGCACCTAATAAAATAGCAGTCAGCAGTGTTGAGAGAACAACACACTTGAGTAATCCTTTACCCATTATCTCTATGTGATTAAGTATAATTCTATACATGATTATCAGTGGTGCTGATCAGCTAAGGGATACACTAAACAGATCAATTAGCTGAGCACGTGTTTCATCAGTCATCATGTCAGTATGTAAAAATACAACCTTGTCAAGTATAAAATACTCTTCCTCTGCACAAAATGCCTTGTATTTTGGCTTTTGGCAGAATATGGTTGTCAATAGTCCTACACTAGCCACATGAAAATAGGGGCTAAATCTATAGTGGTTATTACATTTAAACCTCAGTTCCATCTTCACGATGGTGGCCGTCACGCTAAGTGCTACAGATCTTGTGAGATAGCACATCGTTTAGATCAAAACATACTTTCTCGCTGTGCGAATTCTGCAAATCTAGCGTGGTACTCAATAGACTCGAGCTAGAATCTAAAGAAATAAGAGACACTAAAGTCTAAGCTTACTGCAAATGACAAATTATAATAAAGTGATAAGAATCCAGAACTTACTACAGTAACGCCGTGAAGTTGATCACCTGCTGTGAGATCAAGAGTGGTGGCAGGAAAGGGCACCTCTGGTGAGACTGAGAGTGGCGGTGGAAAAGCACACGCTATGACGCGCCTTGTTATTTTATACTTTGGGAACCGAGCATGGTCATACTTTCAAACCTTTCAGATAATAAGGTCTGATTGGTTGTTCTCACCTACCCAATCAATCAACACTTGGGGCGTGGCGAAAAGTCAACTCTGTTTGAAATTAATGGAGGTCTAATTAATGGAGGTCTAATTAAATGGGGGTCTTACATAAGTGCAGTGCCTCGGTATACACAACCGGCATACTCGTCTGGTGGTTTTGTTGGTGGCTATTGGCTATTACGCCACAAACACCGAAGGGCGGCATGAAACAAAGACAGTCCGCCCCGGGCTCCATACACCGCAAGATAACCTGCGGTCATTGTACGTGGGTTTCCGCGGGTCACACAATGGCTATTAGGACGGTGGTTGTACTACAATTGGCGGGACGACAACGTAATACTGACTGGAGATGACGACAAAATCTTTGCGTGGGCCCGCGTCAGAATACATGTACACATTGTAGATCTGCTCATTGTTTAGCAGTGTGTTATCTATATGCATCATGTATTGGTTAGATCTTTGGAATGTTCAATGCATAGCTATGGGTAGGCAGAGGCTGTGAGATAACAGTATAATTTGGCCAAGAGAATGCAAGGCGGTTTTGAGCTAGGCAAGCACGCTACACGGCGTTGCCTTTGAGCGTTGTCGGTAAATGGGAAAGATCGTAACAGAGCAAGGCACTCTGTTACATATATACATCCACACGTATTGTTACTTCTTGACTGACATCCATACAGACGTATTAACATTAACATAAATCCACCTTTGACAACCATCATTATCATTAACTGACATACACATACACACTTACTGATGTTGACGGACTGACATACAAACATACATATTAACATCAGCATAGTTCACCTTTGACAACCACAGTCAGCTGCGTCTGTGACGTCAATGGCAAACGGGTGTCACTGATGTCAGGCTTGGCTGTTTCCACGGTAACACGGTAGACTCCTCTGTGGGTTTTGTTGACGGACATGATGTCAAGGTTAGGTCCAGAACCCAGGTTAAGGTCTGCTCCACTGGGCAGCTCCCAATCATAACGGTGAGGGGCTGGATTGCTTTCTGCCTCACAACGGTAGTGGAGTCCCTGACCTTCCACAACTACGCACTGGGTTGAGTCTGATGTCATTATACAGGTATTGCCAACAGTGGGCACCAGGGTAAGATGGGGAGCATCTGAAACCAAGTGTACACTCACACCATGAAAATTGTTCATGACCTTGCCATTCAACATAAGTCATGTGTGATCTGCTGTCACAAAGGGGAACCAGAATCACTGGTTCCAAGCCAAGAAACAGATTGTAAGTAGTTTTGCTTTATTTTTTCTTTGTGGCACACAAAACATGTTGAGGGTCAATCTTAGTGATTTTGAGATTAATTTTTCTGTTACTAATAACCCCACTGTTATCACAGAGTGATAGTTCAAAATGAACGTTGACCAGAAAATATTTTAAAATGTCTTTAAAATTAGATATATTCCGTTCAAAATGAACCAGTTCATTCGGTTAAGTTGGAGTATGCTCAGCATTTATAGAAGTCAAACTGTACATGTAAAAAGCTTCAGCATACCATACCTCAGTATAACAACAATGTCTGTGAATTCTGAAAGTTTGAGAAAGTTTCAAAAATGATTGCCGAGGAAAACATTTGGAAACTTACTGCCTACATTTAACTGAAAAGCTCTCAAAATGGCAAATTTTTCGTCTACTCAGTTTAGATAGCTACATCCCAGGCAATATTAATCTTAGAGATTTGATATAAACACCACTGGAAAGAGCATTTCTTTTACATTTAATAACATAAATCTTTATTTCACCCAAAATGAAGATTTGGCCCCCTTTTGTTACAACAGGTCACATATGACATGCAACAGTCCAGGGAGTCTGTAAACTATCTCTGCTAATCACAGCTTTCACCTTATCCAGAACCCTGTCATGTTGATAGTTGAAATGAGTCATTCATGCTGCATCATAAGTAGACTGTTCACAAGTGATGGGGAGACATTGCAGAGACACTATTAAAATATGGATTAGCAGTTCTGATTTAGTACAAGGCACTGCTCATAACAGATTCTCGATAGTTTTGCTTTTTTTTTTTTGCTTTGTAGTACACAATTCTGTTTGTTTCTATTCTATATGTGCTTTATCTAGACCCTGTATGTAAGTTTACAACAGTGTTAGCTTAAGCATAGATATTAATTTTAGAGCTGGAAACTCTTCAACTGTAGCTCATCAACTGAGAGGCTGAATTTGTCCATGCATTTATGAAAAAACAAACAAACAAAAAACAGATAAGCAGATGAATAAAGTACATTGCATACTCACAGTAAACTTCCAGCGTCTTCGTTCCATCTGTCACAGTATTTCTGTTTTCTGTGTACATGTTACTGGCTCGACAGCTGACGACCTTCCCATTAAGTGCCTTGGTCACAGTGTCAAAGGTCAGTGTACCTCTACCCTGACTGTCTGTTGCTGGTTGTCCACCTTGTCTTTGTGGCCAGGTGTAAGTAGCAGCAGGACGGCCAGGTGTGGAGCTGTGACAGGTGAACGTGGCTGACATTGTCACCATGGCGATTGGTGGATAATCTGCAGTGGGTGGTTCAATCACTGGTGTGGATGGAGGAGCTGCAAACACACCATAGTAAGAACATAGTCTGCACTGGGTGGTTCAATCACTGGTGTGGATGGAGGAGCTGCAAACACACCATAGTAAGAACATAGTCTGCACTGGGTGGTTCAATCACTGGTGTGGATGGAGGAGCTGCAAACACATAGTAGCAAGAACACAATCTGTACTGATTATGTTTAATGGGGCACATAAAAACGTAATTTATTGGATCATCTTATAGGTGATCATCCAGACTATCATGCAAGGTATAACTGAAGAAAAGAACACAATCCCTGTCCACAAGTGAGCATGATGATGTGGCTAGCACAACAGATTACTGACATGGATGTAATGGATTCAAAGCCCCATCCATCCATAAATTCACTGTGGATATTTCAGGCCTGAACAGCTCTTACCAGAGCTGAGCATGCCTTGACTTGTTTAGACGATTGATACCAAGGTCGAGCTCCATCCACTTCCCAGATGTGTTATTGAAGATGCGTCTACATTTATTGACCAAAACTTCTGTATTGCTTAGGTCGGTTAACATGTTATGAAAGTAAGCGTAGAGCACAGCCCTGTCATGCAGTCTTTATAAGAAATAGAACTCAATTATATCATCGTTATCATCCTCTGTCTCTTCATTATAGCATCGTGAACAATTGTCCCTAACTCTACGTCTCCCCATGTCCTGTTCTTACTGTGGCCTCAGTTTTGGTAGATTTGGAGATGTGTTGGAAAACAAAATGAGGAGCGTGAAGGTAATGACACCAGTAGCACAGAAGATGTGAAACAAACAAAAAACAAACAAACAAACAAAAGACGGAAAAAAGGACAAAAAACGAAAACCCCTGTCTAACCAAGAATCAAAACTAGAACCTCTCCATCTGCTGGCAGTACACGTGTCTACTCATGAAATGAAATAGGATATTACAGCTTACATACTCACTGTTGACAAATATGGTGACATCTTCGTCCCTGTCATACCAACTGGTCTGTTTCCATTTGGTGGTGCACCTGCACACTGTGCCATGATCACTGTCATTGAGAGTACTAAAGGTCACACTGTTACTGACCCCTGCTGGCCCCACAGCTGTCTGACCTTGTTTTGAAGGACAAGTGAAAGTCAGAGTTGTAACACTGATGGGTTTACCTCCAGTGACACTGCAGGTCAAGGTCACTCTATCACCTTGGTACAGATGACCTCCAGCGTTACTTGGTGTGGATGTGATGGTGATGGTGGGGTCATTGTTAGGTGGATCTGAAACATATACTCACAAATCTAAAATACTGCAAACAAATGATCTTGCACGTGAAATACGCTGGTGCCACACACATTTTTATATGACATGATGAAAAACACATCCATATACACCAATGCACAGCACTCATACAGACTTGCATCTGGCACACATGAACACAATCACGACACACATGCGCGTGTGCGCACACACACACACGCACGCGCACATACACACACACACATACACACATGTACACACACATGCGTGCACACGCACACACACACAGAGTTATGTGTTGTGTTTGTTTGTTTGTTTGTTTGTTTGTTTGTGTAGTCATCAACTCCTCACAGGATAACTCATACTCACAATTCAAACCAACAGTAATGCTGGCTGACCGACTGGTGCTCGTCACAGGATTTTGCACACGGCACTCAAACAGTGAGTTGTCATCATCAGGGACGCGAGGAGTGAACCTGACACTGTTACCAGTACCTTGAACTATGACACTGTTGTCTAGTCTCTTGGGCCAGGTGAAGGTTGGTGTGGGATTGAAATCCTGTGCAGAACAGGTGATGGTCATTTCCTGTGATCCGTTGGTGTCAAAGGGAAGAGAGGAGGAGGTGGTGACTGAGGCACTGCTGGGTCCATCTGTAACACAGGTGCACAAGCAATGTTCTAGAAGGAAAAAAAACTTAATTTCTTTTATCTGATACACGATGGAAATATACTTGTCTGCAATTTCATGACAACATGCCTTACTCTGTCACCTTGAGAGATTTCCCTTAGTCTCTATGTTTGCCATAGAAGTGTCTTTTTGGAATTATAATCAAGCAACACAGTGTGTGTTGCTGGTAAATCTAAAACAAAACATGTCCCTTTCTTTTTTTTCTATAAGATTGCAAGCCATATTTATCACAATTCAATGCGCCTTACTGTATGTGTGATAGGTGGCAGTATAGGGTATTGAAACTTGTAGTGTCAATTTCTGAAAAACCATTCAGATTCTATGGTCTTTTTTACTCTAGAATGTAAGATGAGTATGAAAGAGATCTTCTGTTTGTCCCACACACAACTCAGTCACTGATGGTCTCATTTCTGCCAGAAGGGGTAAAATCAATAATAACCATGCGCTTTGAATGAAGCCAAGTTACACACACAGCAGACGCCTTTTTTTCAAGCGACCTTGATTACAGTTTCTTTCCCTGGTTCAGTGATTCGAAAAATATTAGGAAATTCTAACATTTTAAGCCCCTAAAAGCTAGGAAATGTGTATTTCATGCATTTTACTGTTGCAGAAAAATATAAATTTTTTATTAGAAATGTCTTCGAGGTGAAATTTCTCTTGTTTTCCTTTTACGATAATTTTGTTGTTTGATCATTCGGCACTGTTCAAATTTCCGACCAGTGAGCCATGACGGTAATCAGAACTTTGTAAAATAATGAAATAATTTATATTTAAGATCACAGTTAGAATATTGGTATTCTCATCTTTCATTTGAACCACATCACGCCTCTAATTATTAGATATTAAGCTTGCATCAAAAAACATTCACGCCAAGTCACTGCGCGGCAAGCCACTAAAATGGCTACCATTTGTCAGGAACATAGAATCAAATTCTTACTGTTTTTGCTCCTTTTGTAAATAGAACTGACACTGCAACAAACATTTGTCAAGTAGTAAAGTATTAAACACATTCAGCACTTGACATTGTGGTCGAACTGCATGTGCCCAGAAAAAAATCACTTATGTTTTCTATTGCCTACTCACTGATCGAGTTCTGCACAGATTGGTTGATTTATCTATTGGAAATATGTCCATATAAACTTCTGCATTACCGCTTATTTACTCGTTTATTTGATAGTTTTCAGGGATTAATAATAACTGGTTAAGTATGTAAAAATATGGCTAGAATCCCTTTCTGCAAGGTTTATTAATTGACTTAAATCGCTCACAGTTTCGATCTAAGTGAATATTATAAAAAATGATGTAGACTACAACAATCTGTGTGAAATGCAGATTTTTCTGATGGATAATATCTTGATATTTGTTATATGAACCGTAAGATAATCACCCCTGAGCTTGCATGAAGGAACTCAAATCTGATCTCTCAGAGGTTCCTTCCAAGATCACTAAATTCATTAAGAGTTGGTAGTTCGTCATCAGTGACAACTTTACTGTCTGTTCCATATTATTTCACACCCATGACATATCTCTTTCAAATCAACTGTCTGTTCCATATCATTTCACACCCATGACATATCTCTTTCATATCAACTGTCTGTTCCATATTATTTCACACCCATGACATATCTCTTTCATATCAACTGTCTGTTCCATATCATTTCACACCCATGACATATCTCTTTCATATTAACTGTCTGTTCATATCATTTCACACCCATGACATATCTCTTTCATATCAACTGTCTGTTCCATATCATTTCACACCCATGACATATCTCTTTCATATCAACTGTCTGTTCCATATCATTTCACACCCATGACATATCTCTTTCATATCAATTGTCTGTTCCATATCATTTCACACCCATGACATATCTCTTTCATATCAACTGTCTGTTCCATATCATTTCACACCCATGACGTATCTCTTTCATATCAACTGTCTGTTCCATATTATTTCACACCCATGACATATCTCTTTCATATCAACTGTCTGTTCCATATCATTTCACACCTATGACATATCTCTTTCATATCAACTGTCTGTTCCATATCATTTCACACCCATGACATATCTCTTTCATATCAACTGTATGTTCCATATTATTTCACACCCATGACATATCTCTTTCATATCAACTGTCTGTTCCATATCATTTCACACCCATGACATATCTCTTTCATATCAACTGTATGTTCCATATCATTTCACACCCATGACTTATCTCTTTCATATCAACTTCTGTTCCATATCATTTCACACCCATGACATATCTCTTTCAAATCAACAAAATCCCAAAACTGTCAACACCAGCCATCAATTCTATCACTTTCATTAAAGTAACAATATATCTATCTCCTACCTTATCACTATGACAACACTCACAGGCCACTTGCAGGGTGTAGGTGACAGACTGCACACGTACTCCATTCCACACCACCTCACACACATGACGGGTACCGTTCTGGTTTTTGTTGATGTTGTTAAGTGACAGCTGATCTGATCCAGAAGAGTCCCACTGGACAACACCTGCTGGCTGACCCAAGTCAGCAGAGTTGCACGTGCATTCGACATTTGTTCCTTCCTCCACGTACTCGGCACATGTGTGAGTGGGGGCACTGCTAGGGCGATCTGTAAGAATGCACACAGTATCTGTCAAATTTGTTCAACATGATGCTGTTAGAGTTATTACATAAGTCTTTGATAAAAGTAAACTGGCCTTGACTGAAAATATTTTTTAAATGTATAGCCCACACAGAAAGGTTAAAAACACATTTTGATTGTGTGTGTACATCTGGTAGGATGGTGCATGACAGTTTTCAGAGGAGAACACCAAGATATTCACATGTCTTGTGAATATATGTATCACATATTTCTAAATCTAGGATAGGTATGTGACTACAGCTTATACAAGTCAGTGTTTACCGATACACACTAAAATGATTACTTCTCCATGCTCCTTTCTCGTGTACCTACACACCAGATCTGACGGGCCACTCTTTAACCTCGCAAGACTGAAAGCAAAGACAAAGGTGCATGAGGCCATTATCAGAGACCTGCTCTTCGCCAATGATGTGCTGCTGTTACCTCACACACTGAGCAACAACTCCAGGGCTTCATAAACAGATTTTCCCAAGCCTGCAAAGAAGTTGGTATGACCATCAGCCTGAAAAAGACGAATGTGCCGAGCCAAGACATGGACACCACCTGTCATGACCATCGACAATACGAACTTACGTTGTCCACCAGATCACATCCTTTGGGTCCATCATCCACAACAATCTGTCCCTTGATGCTGAGATCAACAAACACATTGGCATGGCTGCAGCAGTCTCAAATCAACTTACTACTGGTGTCTGAAAGAACTCAAAGCTGACAGCTCCAAACAAAATGGCGGTGTACGACATCTGCATCATCATCACTCTACTGTATGACAGCGAAGCATGGATAACATATGCTAAACAAGAGCAAAAGCTGAACAGTTTTCACTTGCACTGTGTTGCGTCCTTGATATCAAGTGGAGCGACAAAATACCAAACGCCATGCACTGGTCTCATCACTATGCACACACTACATGTACTTAGCCAACGCATGCTGCACTGGCTTGGCCATGTGCATTGGATGGAAGATGAATGGATCCCAAAGGACATCCTTTATGGTGAACTAGTCTCAGGCAAGAGATCTGTTGGCCGCCCCCCAGCTATGATACAAAGATGTCTGCAAGCGTGATATGAAAGCTCTGGACATCAGCACAGAGAGCTGGGAAAACGCAGCAGCCGACCGCAACAGACGGCGCAGTGTGCTCCAGGTTGAGGGAAAAAAGGATCCAGATCATAGCTGAGGAAAAGAGCTTCAAGGGAAAGCAAGCTCCTGTGAAAGTAATCCCATGGCCAGGGTCCATACATGCATCCAATGTCAGAGACTGCCTTTCCCGCAACGGCCTTACAGCCACAGCCGATGCTGCTCCAGAGGTGTCAACTCAATTCGACATGACAATAGGGTGAATCATTCATAATTGATGCCAACTGACAGAGGCCTATTACTACTTGCCAATACACATTAAAATGATTAATAATAATAATAATAACGAAGATTTGTTGAGCGCCTTTTCTCGACTGAGCTCTAAGCGCTTTACATCGATACAAATTATGATAATGACTAGAGCAAATCAAACAATCACTAAATCAAACAAGCAAATGAATCAACAAATGAATAAAACTCAAAAAGACATGCTCGCAATGCCCCCTCCCCCCCCCTCCCCCGCACACACACACACCCCACCCCACCTGCACATACTGGCGTGCCGCACGCGCGCACGCGCACGCACGCACACACACACATCCACCCACCCACACACACACACACACACACACACACACACACACACACCGCTCCAAAGACACATGGAAAATATAAACACTAGAGGTAAAGTGGATTGGGGGCAGCGGAAGGGGGGGGGGGGGCACTGAGGGGATTCCAGAGGAGGGTGGGAGGCGGCGTAAGATAGAACCGGGATCAGTGTTGCTTAAATAAACAGGAGAGATGCAGTGGATTGGGGGCAGCGGGAGGGGGGCAGCGGGAGGGGGGCGGGGCACTGAGGGGATTCTAGGGGGGGGGGAGGGAGGCGGCGTAAGATAGGGCCGGGTCAGTATTGCTTAAACAGATAGGTCTTCAGAGAGGACTTGAAAGAGGCTGTAGAAGTAGAATGTCTATTGGTGAGGGGGAGGGTATTCCAGATGGCTGGACCCTGATAGGAGAAACAACGCTGACCAAAGGATTTTGTTCTAACAGTAGGGAGACAGAGAATGCGATCATCAGATGAGGAACGGAGATTTCGAGAAGGGACGTAGAGGCGAAGAATGTCAGACAGATAATCAGGGCCTGTGCCAGAGACAGATGAGAAACAGATTGAAGAAAGTTTATATGAGATTCTAGATTGTACAGGTAGCCAGTGCAAGGATTTCAGAAGAGGTGTGATATGTTCATGTTTGGGTGACTTGAGAATCAGCCTTGCAGCATTGTTTTGTACTTTTTGGAGCTTTTGAAGCAGATACTTTGGCACGCCTGCAAGAAGAGCATTACCATAATCAAGCCTGGATAAAACAAAGGAACAAACCAGAGTTTTGGTTGCATCTACAGACAGATAGTGGCGGATGGTGCTTATTCTTCTAAGTTCCAGGTATGCTATCGTGCAGACATTTGATATGTGAGATTTAAAAGAAAGGGTCTGATCAAAAATGACACCAAGATTACGAACATGGGGAGAAATCTGAATGTCAGCACCATCAATACAAATCGCGTCTGGAAGTGAGGGATGTTTTTCAAATTTTGGAGGAACAGTTAACAAAACTTCTGTTTTTTCTTCATTGAACTGCAGTTTGTTGAGTGTCATCCAAGCCTTTAAATCATATATGCAGTTTTGAGTACTTTCAATCACTTGATGGATTTGAGTAATTGGGCTGGACTGATAGAGCTGTGTGTCGTCAGCAAAGCTTTCATGTGATAGAGAGTGACGATTAACTATCCCAGAGATAGGTGTTGTGTACATGATAAACAACACAGGTCCCAGCACAGAACCCTGTGGAACTCCGAATTACTCAGTCAGTGATTATTTTCATAATTGTTTGTTGAAATAATTATCATTTTCCTCTTCAGCAATAGTGAAAATCAGATTTTAGTGGATTATCAAATTCTTGATTATGCTTCACTATCTTTTATAATTTAGAATTGATACAATGTCTTTATTTATGGACTTTTTTCATCAAATGTATGTCATTGTTGATAGTTTTGGGAATTACACTAATCAATTTTTGAAGAACAAACTGACCCAATCAAGAAGAACCAGCCTCATTTTCATAACATGCTAGACAGGTAGATATCTTCCTTTTGGCATAGCTCTGACAAACTGTTTGAACTACAACTACAAGGCATATAGTCAATGTACAAATTGCAAACATTTGTAAATCCCCAGTAAAACGGTTAAAAACACGTGTGTTTAACTTGAGACAACCGCTGCCATAACTATTAACATTTAATTTCAAAGAAATGTTCCAAAGTTTCAAAAGGGATGTAACGTCTTAACACAACACAATGGTTTTATTTGTGGGAGAGAGATCTATCAATTTTAACTGGCTGGTTGTGCAGATATGCTCTGGCTGGTTGTGCAGATATGCTCTATGTGCCCACTACCCTAGCTTCTTTTGATTGTATATCTGTGCCGTCATAATTGGTTTGATTTGTGCAAGCACTTTTTCCAGTACTACTCAGATATTTCACAGCTTCAGCTTCAGATATTTAACAGCTTCAATTTCTGAGAGATCCAAATTACTTATACATCTTCATCTGGTAATGCATTAACTTACATACATTTTTATCTGATTTCTCATATAATATTCTTTCAAATCTGCATGCAAGACACACATGCTGTTGATTTGAGTATGTGTGTAATAGCATATGCGTGCGCGCACACACACACACACTCACTCACACACACAGACATACACACACACACACAAACACACACACACACTCTGACATATGATTCTCCCAGGTCTTGTGTGTACACAACCTTTCGTGTTCTGTTTTGTGTTAACCAACAGTAAAGAAAACTGACAGCCAAGTGACACAAAACATGATACAAACGGATTCATAGACTCAATCATCATGACAAATAAGAAAGCTCAGTTCACTCATGGCATTTCTGGCATTTGTTCCAATGATGCCAACAGGGCAATGGAATTAGTAGAGAAGAGGAGTAACAAAGGAGAGCTACATTAAACACACATATTTTCCCTTAGGGGGCACTCGCGCACGCGCGCACACACACACACACACACACACACACACACACACACACACACACACACACACACACACACATATGCATGCGCGGGCACAGATGCAGTCTCAAGACACACACAAAAAAGATAAAGCTCATTCTCTGAACTAACAGTCCATGTGTCTGGCTATGTTCTTATGTGGAATTCTGTCTGAATATCACCAAGACAATATACCGATGGCCGAAGTGATGTACGCACCTGAACCCGAAGTCACAGTCAAGATAATCCCATCACAAGAAAGAGACATTGAGACATTGTACAAATCCACACTGGTGTACTGTGGACTCTTGAAATAACATTATATATCCACGGGATCCTTTTCCTCTACATGATATGAAGAATGGAGTGAAGATGGACGAAAGCAATGACTGAATGAATTAGCAACGATTAGATGAGCCAAAGAGAGCAATGGAAGGACACTGTGGGTCGTGGAGGTAATATAATTATGGTGACAAATGGTAATGGGTGATTATGGAGGGCAATGGAGGTAATAACATAAATGAAGGAAAGAGCTGTCATAAATGGAGACAAGTCAAACCCCCACTATTCACAGAACAGCCAAACCGAGGTAGACGTGGGTATACCCTTCCTGAACTTAACACAAACACCAAAATGAAATCTGAAAGATTACCAAAAACACTTACTTCAAGAAGGGCATGAGAAAACAAAACAAGTTATACATATGTATGACAAAAGTTATTGCACCAAAATAAAAATATTTTTAAAAAAAACATATAAGAAAAACATCCCACAACTTCTGATCAGAACTTCAACTGACAACTAACAAACTATCCATAAGTTTAAAATACCATGCTTCAACCCTTTCTTTTGAAGAGTGAGATTTATCAAAGACCAAAACCATAATGTACTCAAATACTGCCTTCTGGTCATTGTGTATGCAATGGCAAGGACTGGCTTTAAGATAGGACCAGTAGGATCTAATGTTACTATCCTCAGGTAATCAGTGATTTGAAGACCTCAACTTTCAGCAACTCCTCCCGAAGTTGAAGCTTTCTGGCCACATTTTCAAGTGTAGGCACAAAGTACTAACTCTGAACAGACATCATGGTGAGTCTTGACTGGGAACAAATTTTACTTACACACTCTGACTTATAAGGCAATATGTCCCCCAACACTGTTCAAACAAAGTTAAAAATCTGCAGATATCTACATAGATCCAAAGCCAACAGAAAATGGGGGGGGGGGGGGGTTGGGGTGGGCATGACACTAAGCTGGCTGATTTTTCCTGATAACCAAACACAGGTTCTAATTAAAGGACAACATCACAGTTTGTGTGGGACATAAAGCTGTGCTATAACTGTATTTGGACTACTGCACTGACAGACACTAAATCCATGTATGATCTGAAAGATGACCCAACAACACCATTATGGTTTTGAGGCATGTCATTTTGCTGATATGTGAGAAGCACACATCTGCCAATAGAAGTCGAAGTTATTCTTCACAAGACATGTGACTAAAATCAAACTCAACCTCAGATGAATGCTCAGATTCTAACTGTTCAGTCTTCTCACCTGAGTCAGTGTTAAAACTGACCTGTTCTACATCAGCATAAGCTGGCGCCATTTTCTTTGTGTCTTCCTCTATGAATGTCCTATCTTACGACATATAAAAATAACAATCTCAGTTTTTCATGTACTGACTCTAGGAGACATCCTTTACAACAAAAATAATTATATTATTTAGGTAGTCCAACTGATTCTCAGATCCACTGTTGGCAGGTTGTTATGAAGAGTTAATTAGTTGTTGTATGTTATTATTTGACACTATTAATTCACTTTTCTGAATTATTAATTGTAATTGTTCCCCTTCTCACATTCAAACTCCCACTCCCCCTGCCCTCCCCACCCCCCTTTTTTTTCTCCATTTCCTTTTCTTTTTTCTCTGTGTGTGTGTGTGTGTGTGTGTGTGTGTGTGTGTGTGTGTGTGTGCGTGTGTGTGTGCGTGTGTGTGTGTGGTGTGTGTGTGTGTGTGTGTGTGTGTGTGTGTGTGTGTGTGTTGTCTAAAATCACTATTGTGAACAGACATTAGATAAAAGATTCTTTTTCCTTCTTCCTCACATTCAGTGCATCTTCAACATAGGTATGATGACAACATTTCATTAGCCATGAATGAAAGGCAAGCCTCACACCAAAAATATGACAGAAAATACCATGTTGAGTTGCCATATCTGCTTGATGATCACCGACATAACTGACATGTTTTAAACACCCAGTGATAGTGTTATGTGGCTTGATGCATGTCAAAGAATACACGCAATGACATGAATGGGTGTGTTTTGAGTGCAAGTATATGGGTGGGTATGCCTGTGCACTTGTTATACAAAATGGGGACTAGAGGAAGGAGAAAAAAAAACATAAGAAAAAAAAAACAAGTTACTACTGAGCAGTAGACTGAACAAAGATAACAAAAATAAAACCAGACATGAAGAAAGGCAGTCTCACTAATTTGAAAAGATGATGACCCTCCCTCAAAGTTGGCAGCAACATTCACCCTCCCTGGAACAATGACCATTTGATAACTGTAACTGCCTGTTGTACTGGGGAAAGGACCAGTGACTTCACAACTGCCACTGCCGCCTGTGGGGAGTAGGTCACCTCAGAACCAACATCTTGCTGTGAGGGTGATGTCTGCATAAACAAACAAACAAAAAGACATAGAGTTTACAATGAACACAGTCCACAAACTCACATGACTCACTGATGCATTTTAGTAGTCGGCAATGTGTACAGATGCTAAACGCAAAAAAATGTTCCACAATACATTAGGAACCAATTTTACAAAGAAGATGTGGCTGTATCTATTTCAGATGACCAAAGCCCAGTGAAACAGCAAGAATAACTAATCAGTCATGGACAGTGACATACATCACTATGTTAAACACTTTCACTGTCTACCATATTTCCACTAGTCAAATGTTTGACAGAGTACGGCAAGACAATCACATAATGGTATGACTTTAAAACGAAAAGCTCCTTACAGAGAATACAAACTAAATTCAATACATAACCAGAAAGCAGAGCATAATTAACTTAAAACATGTCTTATGCATCAACCTGAATGCAAGATATACAATTCTGGTCTTTATCCTAGAAACTATGTTCATGAGGTTTACAAGTTCAGATTGTTACACAATGCAGTATTTGAATGAAGCAAATGTGTCTATTATGATAAAAGTAAACAGCACACTACTGAGTCAAGTCACACATCAGTTACAACTGTAGACAACACACAGTACTGAACCAAGTGACATATCTCTCTCTCTCTCTCTCTCTCTCTCTCTCTCTCTCTCTCTCTCTCTCTCTGTGTGTGTGTGTGTGTGTGTGTGTGTGTGTGTGTGTATACATATATATATATATATATATATATATATATATATATATATATATATATATTACAATAAAGGTAAACAACGCACTTACAACATTAAACAATACACTGCACTGAACTACATGATACTGTGTATCTGATGACATTGATGACGATGGTCTCTCCCATCATTCCAACATATCAGTAGGCATACAGGTATTTTATCACCTGGTGTTGGTCTTCATGTGGAGACATGGGAAGGAGTCCTGTGGTTTGAGTTCAATATCTGCCTGTCCCTTTTCCGTCCAACAGCAGCTGTTTTGCATTCTTCAAATATGAATATGCACTGCTGTTGCCAATTTATTATGTTGCAGTTTGCACGCTATATCAAAGGCAGAAGTACCTCCAGCACCAAATCACAGCAACACACACACTACTAGACTGAGTTACATTATTATTATTATCATAAATTGTTATTTTACAGAGCTATTGTGCAAACTCATTTGGGCTCAGTCTGCATCACACATATCAGATGTTTTAGTTGAGGGCAGAGAACTCGAGCTGTAACAAGACTTGCTCACAATCAGCTATATTGTTACACAGTCTGTATCTATGGTGGGCATGCATGCCAGGTATGTTCATGTTCCCATGAGCCAGCCATTGTCATGACTCACAGGAATTTATTACATGCATATTTGATATTCTGCATAATGATAATAATCATCATCATCATCATGTGCCCTGTCGCATGGTGTCAGCGATCATGGCCCTCCCCCATACAGATATATACTTTGTCACTGAAAATACATTTCTCACCCTCTTTGTCTTCATCCACTCCATAGATCCATCCACTATTTTCTCCCTAGGTCCACCTGGTGCTCTTTTCCCATCCATTTTTTTCCAGTTGTGACTAGGTGCTCACATTTCTCTTGCCTCATAAAATGTCCTATAAATGTTGCTTGTCTTTTCCTAATCTAATTCATTAATGCTCTCTCT
>JAPXFY010000034.1:21433857-21478857 GCA_030674185.1 Monoplex corrugatus
TGCCAACTTTACTCACAATGTACTGCTAACACCACTCACGTGACAATGTCACAAAATACTGGTATAACTACTTTGGTGACACTGTCACAATATATTGGTATCTGTATTTTGGTGACACTGTCACAATATAGTGGTATCACCACTTTGGTCACACTCACAAAATACTGGTAACGCTAGTCTGGTGATACCGTACTTTTGCCTTGCGGTATCGATTGCGTTTAGAAAGACCATGTTTCCCCCATTACACAAACAATACTGCCCGTAGTGCACACAGTACACATGGTTAGACTTGTGGCTTGAAACGGTCTAAAGAACATCCGCAGAGATGGTTTTCATGCAGTCCTCAATAACAACAGCCTAGTATGGGTTAGATATGGATGATTCATGTCATCAGACTATGATTGTATGGGCAGAAGATACCGATTTGACCTGTGCTTTTTTTTCCTGGGAATTAATTATTCTTGTCACGTTTAACGTCTGCATGTGTCCTCCTAAAATTCTTGTTGTCTGATTTGATTTATCAAACAGCAACACTAATTAAGGATTTTGAAATCTCAGTTTAATTTTTTTAAAGTCATTGGTTTGGTCATTGTTGGTGTTGCTGTACAGTCCATGATCATAAATATGACAAAGTCGCCATGGTTTTCATTGTTTTATGAAGAGACTCCCTTTGGATCTTGTAACTGTGTTTTTGTGACGATCACTGAATTAAAGTAAAGATTTCTCAAAAGTCTTTATTGTGAATGCATTACTCCAATTCCCTCTTCTGTATGAAACATACACACACACACACACACACACACACACACACACACACACACACACACACACACACACACACACACGTCACACAATGCGTGTGTGTGAGAGATAGAGAGAAAGAGTGTGTATGTGTGTGTGTGTGTGTGTGTGTGTGTGCACACGTGTGTGTGTGTGCACGCATGTGTGTGTGTGCACGTGTGTGTGTGCACGTGTGTGTGTGCACGCGTGTGTGTGTGCGTGTGTGTGTATGTGTGTGTCTGTGCACATATGTGTGTGTGCACATATGTGTGTGTGCTCCTTGCAGGAAGCAGGTAGATAGGGTGAGAGAGTCAAAGGGTTATGTTTTTGCTTTGCTAACACGGTCGACAACACAGGATGCTGGTGGACAAGGTCCGGGAGTCAAAGGGTTAATAGACTGTTATTTGTCACCTTCAACTACATCTGGATGTTCTATGTCTCTATATCTCGTTTCTTATCAGCAAGATTTGCATATTCTGTGTTGTGAGTGGCTTACACACTGTTTGAAATCGGTTCTTTGATTAACGCTGGATCGTTATTTGATGGATAGATTCTCTCACATAAATGCGTTAAATCATTCTACATCATCAGGGATTGTCAGAAAATGAAATCAGGTCTTTATACTTTGCAGATCACTGCAATGTAGTGTTTAGCTGGCTAATTCTACATGTGTGTAGATGTCACTTTCCTCTTGCTATCATCCCCTGCAGCTGGTGTGACGAGTTCAACAGTGAACAAAACAACTGTTACCTGCTTTGAAAGCAATAAAGACCTTCCTGAAAATTCGTGGAAGATCTAAAAACTGACACAATTCTGTGAGAGGGTCACCAAGAACTCTCCTCCCCCTCTCTCTCTCTCTCTCTCTCTCTCAGACACACACACACACACACACACACACACACACACACACACACACACACTCACACACACACACACACACACACACACAGCAATGTCTTCCTAAATGGTTTCTGTTTCGTTTGCAGTGTTTCAAAACAGACAGTAACAATTTCTTTACTTATTCATTTACTGAATATTTGATCTGATCTTATGTATGCAGGTAAGCACACCATCACCAGTAAATCTACTGTAAATTATAAAAGAAACACCCATCGACTGTTTTTTACTTTTTTAGTTCATAAATCATCAGTTTTGGTAAAAGCATGCACTACTATAGACTAACTTTGCTGTCAAGTTAACAAATTTATGAACTAACTTTGCTGTCAAGTTAACAAATTTATGAACTAACTTTGCATGCACTACTATGGACTACCTCTGCTGTCAAATTAACAAATTTATGAACTAACTTTGCTGTCAAATTAACAAATTCATGAATTAACTTTGCTGTCAAATTAACAAATTTATGAACTAACTTTCCTGTCAAGTTAACAAATTCATGAACTAACTTTGCTGTCAAATTAACAAATTTATGAACTAATTTTGCTGTCAAGTTAACAAATTTATAAACTAATTTTGCCGTCAAATTAACAAATTAATGAACTAACATATTCGTGCGTGTCTTTGTGTTTGGAGGACATCTCACAACCCTACTGTGTTCTGAACTAACATATTCGTGTGTGTCTTTGTCTGTGTTTGGAGGACATCTCACAACTCTACTGTGTTCTGAACTAACATATTTGTGTGTGTCTTTGTCTGTGTTTGGAGGACATCTCACAACTCTACTGTGTTTTGAACTAACATATTTGTGTGTGTCTTTGTCTGTGTTTGGAGGACATCTCACAACTCTACTGTGTTCTGAACTAACATATGGTTCATCCCATGTTCACGAGATCTGAGTAGAGATTCACGCAGACAGCATTAGAGCGCTGACGAAGATGGCGAGAACGCCATCGAAAGCTACGGAACTGTGAGTAGCGATTTTTACACTGTTGGGAGACCTTGTTCTTCAAAATTGGTAGCATTAAACATATTTGTGTGTGTGTTTGTCTGTGTTTGGAGGACGTCTCACAACTCTACTGTGTTCTGAACTAACATATTCATATGTGTCTTTGTCTGTGTTTGGAGGACATCTCACAACCCTACTGTGTTCTGAACTAACATATTCGTGTGTGTCTTGTCTGTGTTTGGAGGACATCTCACAACTCTACTGTGCTCTGAACTAACATATTCGTGTGTGTCTTGTCTGTGTTTGGAGGACATCTCACAACTCTACTGTGTTATGAACTAACATATTCATGTGTGTCTTTGTCTGTTTGGAGGACATCTCACAACTCTACTGTGTTCTGAACTAACATATTTGTGTGTGTCTTTGTCTGTGTTTGGAGGACATCTCACAACCCTACTGTGTTATAAACTAACATATTCGTGTGTGTATTTGTCTGTTTGGAGGACATCTCACAACTCTACTGTGTTATGAACTAACATATTTGTGTGTGTCTTGTCTGTAATTGGAGGACATCTCACAACCCTACTGTCTTCTGAGATATAATGACATCAAGAACATTTTGTTCTTATCCTTTTTCTTATCATTTTAATGTTTATTTCCATGATTACATTAACACTTCATTATTTTAACAGCTCTTGTTAAAATGTTACCCAAGACCAGGTAGTGATCTTCAGCAACTTCAGTTGAACATACAACTTGACATTCGGTAGACTGTCACAATAGTGATAACACATATTTCACCTGGTGCCTTAAGGTTTCGTCTGGTTGGTTGCTTGCTTGGGCTTGCTTTTTTGTTTTGTTTTGTTCTGTTTGTTGTTTTGTTCTGTTTTCTTTGTGTGTGTTTTTTTTTCCAGTGTGTGTGTGTGTGTGTATGTGTATGTGTGTGTGTGTGTGTGTGTGTGTGTGTGTGTGTTTGTGTTTTGTTGTTGTTGTTGTTGTTGCTGTTGTTGTTGTTGGTTTGTTTTGTTTGTTTAGTTTTGTTTCTTGTTTAGGCCACTGTTTTGTTCTGTGTAGATTTCCTGACATGTTTTTTTTCAATCTCCAGTACCTGCCCTCTGTCATCGAGCTTGGCGGTCAGAGCAGCTGTAATCGGCCAGGTCTCGCTCTTTTCGCGTTCCACTTGACTAAGGGGACATTACTGCAATGTATGTGTGTTCACCTGTCTGATCCTTCTGACCGCTGAGGCAGATTGGTGGTGAGGCTGTCAAGAAGTGCAGTTTACATGTATACCTTCCTCAAACTGTGCTGACACTGGCGCTTTCCAGGTCTCTATAACGTTGACTTCAGTGCTTTTTCTTCCAAACGTACGCTTTCCCCGAATTCTCAGCTATGTGGCCACGCTCACGACTGACATTTGGTAAAGAGCCATCGATAAACAGCCCCGAAAATCTTGTTATTACGTCTCTCTCTCTCTCTCTCTCTCTCTCTCTCTCTCTCTCTCTCTCTCTCTCTCTCTCTCTCTCTCTTCTTTCTCTCTCTCTCTCTCTCTCTCTCTCTCTCTCTCTCTCTCACACACACACACACACATTTTGGGGGGAAAAAAACGAAGAGGGTCAAACCACTCTAGACAATCAAACCATTTCATCACTGGAATAAAAAGAAAATAACGGGACTGCTGTGACAATTTTTTTCAAAAGACTGAAAAATACGTGCATGCATAAGTGCAAACCGTGCGTGTGTGCTCGCACGCACGCGCGTGTGTGTGTATGTGCGCGTGCGTGTGTGTGTGGGGGGGGGGGTGTGGAGGAGAGGGAGGGTACGCGCACGCGCTCTCATTTTTTTATCTGAATCTCTCTCTCTCTCTCTCTCTCTCTCTCTCTCTCTCTCTCTCTCTCTCTCTCTCTGTCTCTGAGTGTGTGTGTGTGTGTGTGTGTGTGTGTGTGTGTGTGTGTGTGCGCGTGTATGTGTGTGTGTGTGAGTGTGTGTGTTTGTGCGTGCGTACACTTATGCGATATGTACGTGAAGTGGGCAGTTTTCTTTGTATTTTACCACCATAATATTCCTTTCAACGTTCTATGTGTGCTCTTGCGCGTGTGTACGTGAAAACAAATATCAAATATTTCATAGGAGAAGCTGACAGTTCTATCAGCATTTTGCCAACTTCGTCTTCTTTTCAGCTTTCGCTTTTCTCAAAATGTGACATAAAATCCTTGACGTCATGCATACTGTGGCTTCACACAAGTGTGTTCCTACGTAATACACGTCGTCAGAGGAAATTGAAAGCAGTCGAGGTTCATTATGGGTATGGAATACATTAACAAAGAAAAATACACAGATATAAGAACAGAAGTGGAACCCTACATGAAAGACAACATTATCTTTTTATGTGTATCAGCACGATGAAGGTCAATTTTTGCAAGATAGTGACTATTTTCAAGACTACGTCCCGTGTACTATGACAATACTATCTTGGCCACAGAGGCCAAACTGCTGCACATCTAGAGACGCATATCTAACCAAAAAATCAGATAAGACTGCAATTAACACCTTTTGTTCTTGAGATGGCATGAATATTGATTCCATAAATTTTCTTCGGTTTTTGTTCCATGAAGCCCTATTTTCATGTTTCTCAAGGTCAATGTGACCTTGACAGAGCTTCCGTTGAAACGAAAAAAACAAAACAACTTGACATGCATCAAGGACAGAGAGGTAGACTGTCACAAAACTAAACACGGAACTTAAATCTAGAAACTGTCAGAAGTTACTGAGAAAATGCTGTGTATGCACATTCCTAAAAAAAAAAAAAACCTAATTCAAGCTATGTTTTGGTCTGTGTGACCATGACTTGGATTTCCAAACCCTTCACGACTTCAAATCAGTCCACACTTCTGAGCAAAATTTGGTAAAAAGTCATCTTTGAAATAGTTCAAAAAAACTATAACCCCCCCCCCCACTCTACACACACACATACCACAAGCACACACATGTATAAGTATATGTGTGTACACACACACACACACACACACACACACACACACATATATATATATACACACATACACACAAAAATATATACATTCATATATATATATAACACATATATGCGTGCGTGCACGCACACACACACACACACGCACACACACACGCGCGCCACACACAATCCCAGATACTATAAAAGAAGGGGAGAAGTTAATATGGAATTTTTCAATAAAAAACTTTCTACTTACCTACAAGATCTAGCTGACAAGAGGCCCCCTGCTCGTTAGTCTGAGCGCAGACTATGGACGTACCTTGAAAGAAAATATACCGACTGTTGGCAGCGTTCGCAGTCACTGTGCTGACTGTGCCTGATGGTCTGTCAAGTGGAAATACATTTGCAACCTGCGAGCTACATGTCAGATCAGTGGCGCATCGTCCCAGGTTCTCGCCTGTTTGGTTATTGCTGGGTGTCAGGAGTCTCCATTCTGCTATATCTGAAGATAGCAGTCCACTACAGGTAAACAGGTTGTCTCCCTTGTTCTCTATCACCTCCAGGGTCTTGTCATTGCCACAAGGAGAAAGGGACTGTGCTGAAAGAAAAGCACCACGTTTGAGCTCTCTCTCTCTCTCTCTCTCTCTCTTCTCTCTCTCTCTCTCTCTCTCTCTCTCTCTCTCTATTGTACCTTAATGAGCGTTGCAGTTGTGGGAATGAGAGGAAATATTGACTATTCTAACCCCACACTGCGTACTTCCCAATGTAACCACCACATAATATTGTCAATACAACATACACCAACACTGAATTAACGCGCAGTATATTCAGCAATAAAGCGATCAATGGTCAGAGTTCGGATTTTTTTTTTTTGGGGGGGGGGGGTAGAAAAATTTGCACAAGCACCAAGCTCAAATTGGGTTCTACATATTCTATTAAAATCTCACAAAATGAGATTTGTTTATTTGTTATTCCATCTATAAGATCATACTATTGTACCATTTTCATCAAATGAAACTTATTCAAACCAAATCTACACACACACACACACACACACACACACACAACACACACACACAACAAACCCCCACACACATATATATATATATAGATAATATAGATATTACACATATACATACATATACATATACACATATATAATACATATATGTGTGTGCATATATGTATATACATGTGTGTGTGTGTGTGTGTGTGTGTGTGTGTGTGTGTGTTGTGTGGTGGTGTGTGCGTGCGTGTGTGTGTGTTGTGTGTGTGTGTGTGTAGATTTGATTTGAATAAGTTTCATTTGATGAAAATGGTACTATAGTATACACATACATACATACAAAATACAGTCTATGAAATCCCAACATCTGAAATTCACATGTAAAATCTAAACATCTGAAGGTTACACAAAACACTACAATATCCCCTCCCCCATCCCCCCAGCGTATATCAACCACCCTGACCTGTATTACAATAACCTTTTTATTATTTTTTTTTCATTTATTTATTTATTTATTTATGCACATAGGGGTACTCTCGTACACGCTCTCGTCACTTCCAGATTTGTTTCATCATTTCCCGTTTACCATATATTTTAAATATGTCTTGCCAGCATTGTCCATGAGCTAAGTCAGGAAACTTGTGTCATGTGTTTGGTTATAGTTTTCGAAAACAGAAACAATGCTCGCTATGTGATTTCACGCAATTTATCCCCAAGATCGAAAGAAAGTCACCCAGTCTTCTCTACTTAGGTGATGTAATCAGGCAAACTGCACCCAACTTTCCAGAGAGTGGAAAATATATATTCTTTAAGGAATTATTCATAGTTTGCCTAGAGGTAAAACTCCTTTACCTATACATGATGAAGGAACGAAAAAACAAAGAAAATTTTTTTAAAAAGATAATAATAGCTTGCCAAGAGCTAGAACTCCTATAACCATTAATAATTTTCTTATCGCGACTTCACTGGGTTTGCTACCCCTGTGTGGATGCCGGGGGCTCTTTCAGTATAAATAGTATCCCCTCCTTCCAGAAATTTTGTGCTAGAAATTTCTTCTTTTCTGTCACTCTCTTTGTTTCTGTCTTGTTCCTTTGCTTTCTGTCATTTCTGTCTATCATTTTCTACCTTGCTGGTCCATTCACCTGTATATGTGTTCGATAAAGTCTTACATATTTTTTCTTAGGGTTGATAATTGGGTACATGTATCAAGTACATTTTTGGCTCTAGGGAGGTGAGATATGCGGAAGCAATTTTACGTAGTTGCTGCCTGTTTTATATATATGTTTTTGGTGTCCTTGGATATGCTTAAATTTGTTTTCAGGTGTTTTTTTTTAAATCCCCTGTGCGATAAATTGGACGGAGTGGTCAACGCCGGGGGCATGTCCGTAGATTATATGTGAGAATGCCTTGATATGTGTATTTAATTTCCGGGGGGTGGGTGGGGTGGGTGGTTGTTGTTGTTTTTTTCCTGTTGAAGTTTTGAAGATGTCATAGCCCTGATATGGCTCTAAGCAGTCGGCTGGGTTTAAACAACAATAACAACAACAACACCTGGGTCTGCTCCCTTATCTTAAAAAAAGTGTCAGGCTGTCACACTTCACTATACAACTTATTTATAAGTAAAGTTCTTTTACGCTCTATGCACTTCACACACTGGAAAAATTCAAGTCTTATAAAATACACAAGTACAATTAGAAAATTATACAATGCATTGGAACATGAAGGCTCTCTTACACTGGAAGACCTTGGTATGTTCGATCATGTCACCGATTCAAATTTCGAAGTTATAATCCTTTCTGTCAACAAATTAAAGAACTAAATAACAGATTAATCAAATAATGATCGAAACAGCCAAAACTACTTACCGATATATTCTTCATACATCGAAATGGCAAACAGCAACATTTTGGTTCAGTGTGAGGGTTTTTCTCGAATCAAGCAATCGCGGTCCTTACTTTAAACGGGTCTAGCGTCATGGCCACGCCACTGCTCGAGCTCTGGATAAAAATTTAAAGTGCGAATCTTCAACTTTTCTGGTGATTAAAAACATATATGTCAACTTAGATTTTCTATGATAAATTTTACTGAGAAAATTTGGGTAATTTTCAACACGAAATTTGACTAATTTATACTGGATATTTCACATTATAACTTAGTCAAAACGAAAGGTTAGCTTCTGTTCTTTTAGATGAACTCAAAACTGGGTTAATGTATGCAGTGATTTTCAAAGGAATGCGAAATTAGGTATCGCAGACATTGCATCGCGGACTTCATCACGGCAGCGTGACACGGCTTCCAGTCAGCAACTTTCAACTTAATTCTCTCCTTTTCAGTCGCAACCACAAATAAAAGAACCACACCATTTAAAAGCAGAAAGATCATTCTTCATCAATATGTGAGTTTTTCATTCACCGTTTAAGTAGTTCAGAAAATAGAGCATTTTAAAAATTGGCAAATTTTGCTGTGTTTGCTAACTTTCCTCCACTGAATGAGCGCTGCTGCCGGGTACCTACTATATGTGCAACATTGGTTGAAGGCAGCCAGTGTTATTACTTTTCCCACCCTTGATACCCACAAATATATCACATGTGTTGGTTTTTTGTAAATATACATTTTGTTCCCACCTGATACCAATTATACATGGTTGTTATACTTTTCCACTTGATACCAAATATATCACATGTGTTGTGTTATTACTTTTCCCACCTGACCATTTCTGTGTTGTATACTTCCACATACAAAATTATACATGTGTTGTGTTATTACTTTCCACCCTTGATACCCAATATATCACATGTGTTGTGTATATTTTCCCTGATACAAAATATTCAATGGTGTGTATCTTCCACCCTTGATACCCAAAATATATCACATGTGTTGTGTTATTACTTTTCCCCACCCTTGATTTCACCCTAAAAATATATATGTGTTGTTTATATTTTCCACCTATACCCAAAATATACATGTGTTGTAATTTGAAGATACATCAGTACATAAAACACAGTCTTTTTATCTTGCTCTTAAGAAATACTGTATGATATTCAACTCAGCCCACTCAAAACAACCTCACCGATTCATACTGGTGCATGACAAGAAGACACAGAGATACTATTTTACACAGCATTTACGTCTCCCAAATCAACACACTGATAAACACAGAAACACGGAACCCAGATGGTAGCAACTCTCAGCCAGTTGTGTTTACTGATTTAGCAAATCTACAATCACTAAACTCAATACTTAAACAAAGAAATAACTTTCAATAAAATGAGAGTATGGGACAAGTTACTAAACTTTAAACTATTAAGGCAATAGAGAAAACAAACAGCTACCGATTATCTAGACCCACCACCACCACGACCACACCCATCACTCCTTGGAGGCACCATAAGACACAGACTGCCTAGAAAGAAAAACGTCATCATCATCATCACGTGCCGTGCCGCATGGCGTTGGCGATCATGGCCCTCCATATGAATCTATCCCTTGTCGCTGCAAGCACATATTCCACCCTCTCTGTCATCAGCCACCCTGCAAGTCTGTCAAAATTTTCTCCCTGGGTCTACCTGGTGTTCTCTTTCCCCCAGCTTTCCTGTTGAGACCAGGTGCTCTAATTCCCCTTTCCTCATAAAATGGCGTGTAAACGCTGCTTGTCTTTTCCTAATCTTCCTTATGAATGATCTTCCTGTGTCTGCTTCCATCAAGACTGTCTCGTTTGTTTTCTTTGCTGTCCATGGAACTATCACAGGGGCTCCCTAGGGGGAAGAAATATTCAGACCGAATTGATAGACGGGAAAATAAGGCGTGTGTAGTGGAGTTCATGCCATCTATGATTCAACTGGTTACTCAATATTTTCCACTCAACAGGAGCTAACGCTTACTTGGCCATATCCATTTTTAGTGACATAGATATAGATTACCTAGAATGCCAACATGCGTCAGCAGTTACCAATGTTTAAGGAAGTTTCTTGAAAGCTGAATAACAACCATGGCTGCTAGACCAAGATCAGTAAGTTACTCAATTTTTGATGTCCGGTTTGATGGATGTAGGAAAACGGAAGGACAGGTGGGAATGTTTGTGACAAAAACAAAGTTCAGTAAACAGAAACCACTGTATAAAAGCCAGTCACTTGGACACTAAGGGGGGAGCCAATCAACATTGAGTCAGCCACTGAGTCAGTGAGCAGGAGACGTCTCAGCTTCCAACCATCTTTGAGGTATGTGACCCACGTTTCATTTTATGCCTTTGTTAGGGTAGGGATAGAAGTAGGTAGTAAATTTTATTTTCCATGAAGCAAAGAGAGAAGGAATAGAATAGGACATACGGAAGTGTTCAGTATTCCAGTGATATGTAACTGTAAGTTAGTGAAGATTCGTAGTGCATCTTAGGGTTTTAGGACTATTAGGACTCATGGCACGCACGAATGGTGAATTAGCTTTTGCATAATTGAATAAAGGCTTTGTAGTTATCAATCTATGTATGGACTACTCATGAGAATCATGTCTAATGTGAATAGTGCATTTCTGCTCGTCACTCTCCTTCCTTGTTGTGTGCGTGACTTCTAAGTAGAGAAACACTTCTCTATAAATATCTCCAATTAATACTCCTGCAACTCTTCATAATCACCCCCACTTCTCTTTATACATCCCCCAATCCATATTCCTGCCATAGAGAGCAGAACCCTATATCCTTCATGCAATAGAACTCTCAACATTCTTCTTAGAAACCACATAATAACAGCACAAAAGAAGACGACGTTCAAGAGATGACGACGTTCAGATCATGATCGTATTAGAAAAACGGATGATATTAAAAGAAAAAAAATGGGGGGAAAGCACAGAGCACTTCAAAACCCTGGGTAAGGAACCAGAAAAAAACACGAAAAAAGAATAAGAACACGTATTTAATACAACAAGACAAGACAAGCGCCTGTCTTGTCTTGTATTAAATACGCGTTCTTATTGTTCTTATTCTTTTTTGCATGTTTTTTTCTTCTGGTTCCTGTTTGCTTGAACACGGGCAGTCCACACTTTGTTTTGGACCTGGCTAAGGAAGCAAAGGACAAAACATGGAAACAATTTCTGCGAAGGTCTTTGTGTGGATATAACGCACAGTTCTAGCAAAATGTACCTATAAATGGAGGAGAAAACACAAACATTACGATCCATGGAAAGAAGAGACATGCTCTTCTAACAAGCTTTAAACATCAAAATGACCAGAAAACTTTACAGAAAAAAGAAATTTAATTCATCAGTGACTTGAACAATAATAAACTCACACAATCTGGCCCTGATGATAAAAATAACTGAACAATAAATGCATAAAGCATTTATCATCATTATCGAGTGTCTTGCCACATGGCGTTGGTGATCATGGCCCTCCATATGCATCTGTCCCTTGTTGCAGCAAGCACATCTTCAATCCTCTCTGTCCTCAGCCACTCTGCAAGTCCGTCCAACATTTTTCCCTTGGTCTATCTGGTGCTCTCTTTCCCTCCAGCTTTCCTGTTGAGACCAGGTGCTCCGATTCCCCTTTCTTCACAAAATAGCCTATAAATGTTGCTTGTCTTCTGCTAATCTTCCTTATGAATGATCTTCATGTGTCTGCCTCCATTAAGACTGTCTCGTTAATTTTCTTTGCTGTCCATGGAACTCTCAACATTCCTCTTAGAAACCACATCTTGGCTGCCTCAATCTTGTTCTGGCTTTGCTTGTTGACTTGTCCATGCCTCACAACCGTATAATATTATCGGTTTTATATAACATTCAAGAACTCTCTTCCTGATGTTAATTGATAGGCATTGTTGCTAAGAATGCTTTTATCTTCTTGAACGCTGTTTTGGTTTGGACAATTCTGCTGGCTATTTCTGATGTGCATCTGCGTCTGTTGAAATGATCGTTCCGATATATTGAAACTTATCAATCTGTCTCAAGGTTGTGCCGTTTCCTGTTATTTTGCATGTGGGGATTTCATGTTTTTTCCTGATAACCATGACTTCAGTGCTTTTTTCTGTAATCATTGCCAGAGAAGAGGAAAAAGGCACTTATATGATGCAGAAAAGACACAGCCTCTGGCTAGACAAGATCAAATGTATTCCAACCCTCATGAGGCACCACTTCAACTTCAGGGCCTGGTGCAGCCTGCAGTGCTAGGGAAAATGTTAAATGATAAGCCACCAACACTGGATGAAGTAAAAACAATTATTAACATGTGGGGGTGGGGGTAAGAAAGCCAAAGCCAAAACATCATCTGAACCTAATGGAATACCCCATTTGCTGTATAAGAAATGTATCAATGTTCGTGTTTCGCCTCGTAATCAGTATGAAGAAGGCCGAGATCAAAGGGCAGAACAACAGCCATGACCCCAGCATCAGCATCAGCGATCATACCAAGTGATGAATGAAATCACCTATCCAGGATCGCCAGTCTCCAGCAGCCCATCCCATGACCCAGAGCTCAGCAGGCAGACAGGGAAAGCTGCTACTGCCAAATCACTTTGCTTGAGGGAGGGCAGGAGGCTTCTTCCTTGCAGGTCTTCTTCTGACCAAGTCTCCCCAGAGTTTCTTGCTGCTGTCACTAGGGGGTCCTAATGATGATGATATTTTTTCTTCTTTTTGGTTGGGGGTTGGGGTTGGGGGGTGGGTCAATGTCTATTGTTGCCTTGACAGAAAGTTTGATAATGATCTATTCCTATAAAGTAGCAGAGCATACTTGTGATTGTTTGCACTATGAATTTACACAACACTTATAAGTGACATTACACACACACACACACACACACACACACACACACACACACACACACACACACACACACACACACACACACATACACACACACACACACACACACATCAATAGACAAACCAAACGTCACAATGTAGTCAACATCATAAATATTTGGAATCATCTATTCATTTTATTGAATAAACATACAACGTACTAGCAGGCACACAAACGCTTGCTATATACTGCTTTTATAATCATTCTCATACATACATATTGACATTTCTTCCAACCGTATTATAAAAAAGCAATTTAATCAGTCAGGTCACCAAATAATTTACGACACCCTTATCTTAACTGTGAAAAGTTCACCTATCTGAGGGCAAAATGATGTAGTGTGAGTATGATTGATCTTCACAAAGTTGTTGTTTAAATGAGAGAAAGAGACACAGACAGACAGCCAGACAGACAGAGAGAGAGAGAGACAGAGAGAGACAGAGAGGGACACAGAGAGAGACAAAGAGATAGAGACAGAGACAGAGAGACAGATTGAGAAAGAGGCAGACAGACAGACAGAAAGAGACAGAGACATAGAGACGCAGAGAGAGACACAAAGAGAGATGGAGAGACAGAGAGACACACAGAGAGACAGCTAGACAGGCAGGGGGAGAGAGAGACAGACAGAGGGGGAAAGAGAAAGAGAGAGACAGAGAAAGAGATACAGAGAGACAGAGACAGAACCTAGAGGGAAAGATGTGATAATACTTGCAACAGTGTGTTTTGTCCATCTAATCCAAAGCCATAAATAAGAGCAATTTTCCCTTCCACTCTCCTTCAGCGAGTAAAAGGACTTTAACGCCTCCCCTGCACTCAAGATGACAATGGAAAACATCTGATCTGCCTCCACCCCACCCCACCCCCGATTCCTCTGTAAAAAAGTACCAAATTAAATGTACAATTATAGTATTCATATATTTACTGCAAACTGACAAAAAAAACCCATATATGCTAAGTACATATGTACATACACACACTCACACACACACACACGCACACACACACACAAGAACTCATACACACACACACACACATACAAACACACACACACATACACACACAAAAGCACACAAACACACATAAACACACACACACACATACACACACACACACATGAACTCTCACACACACATACACACAAACACAAACACACACACTAACACACATACACACAAACACACACGCACTCACACACACACACATACTCCCACACACACTCACACACACACATACACACACACAAGCACGCGCGCGTGCACACACACAAAAACACAACACAAACACACACACACACATACACACTTTCACACACGCACACAAGTAAGGGAGAGACTGAGAAAGACAGATTAACAGTAAGAAAGAGAGAGAAGAAGAGAGATTCCCTTTCACTATACTGAAGCGGGTAAGAATTGTTTCATGGCTACCCTGTATTATACACTGCAGTGTAAAAATATCTGATCCTCCCACCCACCCACACCTGTCCATTATCCCAAAATGTATTAACAAGAAACGTGTACATTAAGCAATAGCACTATTGGTGCAAACTAACACAAACACATACACGCTTTCATAATTGCATGTATGTACACACACACGTGTTCACGAGTATGCACACACACACACACACACACACACACACACACACACACACACACACACACACACACACACACACACGCATGTGCACACACACACACATGCATATACACATACATGTAATCAGCATTCACATGCACTGAAAAACTTTGAAATTTTCATGTGACACGACACATGCTAAGAGACGTAAGAAGAAATAACACACGCACTTGAAAACTTGAAACCACTTCCCCTTACTCAAGGGCAGTATCATAAGTCCTAAACTACCTGACTGTTCTACACAAATATAAGCATACAGATATCAAAGCAAAATGTATGAACACACACATGCATGCACACGCACAGACACACACACACACACACACACACACACACACACACACACACAGACACACGCACACTCACACACACACACAGAGAGAGAGAGAGAAAAAGAGAGAGAGAGACACACACACACACACACACACACATACACATTACCTCTACAGTTGGCTGTGAAGTTCCAAATCAGGAACAGCAAAAGCAACATTTTGTTATTTTACAACACTCAGTGGCAACTAATCACACACACACAAGACACAACTCCTTTTTAATCTACTGCAGACACTGCTAGTCCTAAGCAGTTTGATTATAACAGAAACCTACTATCTATGAATACCTTTTGGGTTAAACAAATAGCACGAACACATCAACCAGGAAGTAAATATTCTGTGTACATGTACCCAGATTAGGCAAGCAAGTGTGCAGTACACACGTACTACGTTCTATCTCCTACCCGTCCATTTATGCGGGGTGAGCATGTCTTTGTCATTGTATCTGTGTATCACTATCACCTGGTTGGCATGGCGGGAGAGCTCCTGCCTTCCAATCTTACTGCATGGGTTTGAGCCCGGCTCAGATTCTCTTCACTTAGGGTGTTTTTCAAATTTCTTCCCCAGCATTGCAGATGTCTAAATCTCTTAGGCCTGGCTGATGCGGAAAAAAAAATGTCACAAAAATATGCATAGAGTACAATAGCCTACCACGCAGTGTCATTCATAAAGGGAAGTACACAGTATCATTACCATCACATGTTGCCTCTATTCTACATAGCAACGAGATCTCATAAATACACACACACACACACACACACACACACACATACATACATGCATACATACATACATACATACATACATACACACACGCACACACACATACACACACACACACACGCGCGCGCGCGCACGCGCGCGCACGTATATACATGTATATATATATATATGTATATATATATATATATATAGATATAGATAAACACACACACACACACACATATATACATATACATATGTATATGATGTTATATTTATATATATATATATATATATATATATATATATATATATATATATATATACATATATATGATGATGATGGTAGTCCTTCGTTGCCGAAGATGACGATGAAATCCTTCAGCTCATCTGTGGACGCGCATGTGGCTGTGCAATCCGATCTTGGATGTACAATGTCTGTTGCAGTGGGGACACTGGAATGTCGTGGTTGGAGTGGTTGGATTATGTCTCCTCTCTCTTCTGATAGTCAGCTTCTCCCTGTAGTTGATATCGCTGTTTCTGCTGGCAAGATGGACGGCCCTGCACCAGGCGTTCCTTTCGGTGGCAGTTCTTTCGAGTTCTTTGGGGGTAACCTGTGCAAACTGGAGGTTTGCCTTTATCGTGTCCTTGAAACGCTTTTTTTGCCTCCCGAGATTTCTTTTGCCACTTGTGAGTTCGCCGTACAGCAGTTGTTTGGGCATTCGGTGGTCTTCCATGCGGATGACATGGCCGACCCATCTCAGTTGGGCTTTGACAAGCAGGCTTTCTATGCTTTGTGAGCTTGATCAGTTGAGGACCTCAATGTTGGTGATGCGGTCTTGCCACCGGATGCCAAGTATGCTGCGGAGAGCCCTTTGGTGGAACTGCTCTAAATTGTTGATGTGCTTTCTGTAGAGTGTCCAAGTCTCCAAACCGTAGAGGAGGGAGGAGAGCACAACGGCATTGTTCACTTTGATTTTTGTTGACAGCCGGACATTGTGCTGGTTTAGTACCTTGTTTTTCAGCCTACCGAGAGCCTGGCTGGCTTTGCTGATTCGTGAATCAATTTCCTGATCGATGGAGCCGTCTGCAGAGATGATACTTCCAAGGTATTTAAAGTTCTTGGTGTTCTTCAGACTGTTGCCATCGATGGTGATGTTTGGAGACAGTGGGTTAGTTTGTGGGGCAGGCTGGTGAAGAACTTCAGTTTTCCCGATGCTTATTGTAAGTCCAAAGAGCTTTGAGGCTTCTGCGAAGTGATTGAGCATTGTTTGCAGGTCCGCAGGTGAGCATTCAAGGAGCAGTCATCGGCGAAGAGCGCCTCCTGAAGGAGTTCTGTGCTGGTTTTTGTCTTGGCTTGCAGGCGACGTAGATCAAAAAGGGAGCCATCCAGGCGGTACTTTAGGTATATTCCCTTGGCAAGATCCTTGCAGGCGTGGGAAAGCATGGCGGTGAAGAAGATATTGAAGAGGACTGGTGCCAGGACACAGCCTTGTTTGACGCCATTTGTAATTTCGAATTCGTCAGTCATGTTGCCACTTGCAAGAACTTGCCCACTCATGCCTGTGTGGAAGAGCTGGATGATCTTTAGGAATTTGGGAGGGCAGCCAATCCGTTCTAGGACAGTCCACAGGGCTTCTCTGTTGACCGTGTCGAAAGCCTTGGTAAGGTCAACAAAGACTGAGTAAAGAGGCCTATTCTGTTCTATGCACTTTTCTTGAATTTGTCTCATAGCAAAGATCATGTCCACAGTGCTTCTCCCTGGCCTAAAGCCACATTGAGCCTCTGGTAGGATCTGTTCTGAGATGGCTATCAGTCTGTTGAGGATAACCCTTGCAAATATTTTCCCTGCTATGGAGAGAAGAGAGATGCCCCTGTAGTTTCCGCAGTCTGCTTTACTACCTTTGTTCTTGTACAGCGCAACTATGAGCGCGTCTTTGAAATCAGCAGGCATTTGCTCTTCTTCCCAGACCTGTAGCAGGATGTCATGGAAGGTTTCCAGGGCTGCCTTGAAGATCTCAGCGGGAATGCTGTCTTTTCCAGAAGCTCTGCTGGAGTTGGTCTTGCTTATTGCCTTTTTGATTTCATCTAGAGTAGGAGGAGTGTCTAGGTCTTCCAGGAGTGGTTGCTGGGGGATTTGATTGAGAGCATCTTGATCAACAGTGGAAGGTCTGTTCAAAAGAGAGCTGAAATGTTCGGTCCAGCGCTTGAGGAGCCCTTCTTGGTCCTTGATCAGGGTTTTGCCATCTGAGGACAACAAGGGATAACATCCTGAGGTTGTTGGGCCGTAGACGGTTTTCAGAGAGCTGAAGAACATCTTGGAGTTGTGGGTATCAGCATAGAGTTGAATTTCTTCGGCCTTATTGTTCCACCATGAATCTTGCATCTCACGTAGATCTTTCTGGGCTCTAGCTTGAAGGGACTTGAATCTTTCCTTTTTGGGGAGGGATGAGGGGTCGTTTTGCCATTCTGCATAGGCTTTGTTCTTGGCTTGGATAGTAGCTTGAATTTGCTCATTGTTTTCATCGAACCAGTCTTGGTGTGTTTTAGCTTTCGGACCAAGTATAGCAGTGGCAGTTTCATTGACAGCTGTTTTGAAGGAAGTCCATTTTTCAGATAAGTCACCGGTAGGAATGGGATCTTCGCTGAGTTTCTTTTCGAGAGCTTCTTCGAACTTGTTTCTGTAGAACTCGCTTTCAAGCTTTGTTGTGTTGTAGGAGACTCTGGGGTTCTTTGGCTTTTTTCGGTGAAGTGGCTGGATGTGCATGTCCATGACAGTTTTCACTAGTCGATGGTCTGTCCAGCAGTTGGCCCCTCTCATGGCTCTAGTAGGTGGACATCCTTCCTGTCTCTCTGGCGTACAATGACGTAATCGATCATGTGCCAGTGTTTCGACCTGGGATGCATCCAAGTAGTCTTGAACTTGTCAGCCATTCTGAAAAGGGTGTTTGTGATGCACAGACCATGTTCAGCGCACATGCTGAGGAGGAGGAGACCATTGTCGTTGACTCTGCCCACTCCATGAGGCCCAAGAACATATTCCCAGCTGCTGTTATCTTTTCCTATGCGGGCATTGAAGTCACCTAGTAGGACAATCTTGTCGTTCTTTGGAGTGGATTGAATGAGCTTGGTTAGCTGTTGGTAAAATTGTTCCTTTGTGTCATCCGGGCTAGTGAGTGTGGGGGCGTAAGCGCTGATGATTGTGGCGTGTCTAGACCTGCTGAGGGGGACGCGGAGCTTCATTAAGCGCTCGTTGATTCCGACTGGTAGCGCAGGAAGGCTCTTCAGGAGAGCTGATCTGATGGCAAAGCCAACTACATGAATTCGGTCCTCTGTCTGTGGTTTTCCTTTCCAAAAATAGGTGTAGCCACCTCCTTCTTCCTTTAGTGAGCCCTCATCTGGAAAACGCGTCTCACTAAGTGCAGCGATGTCAATGTTGTAGCGTTGGAGTTCTCTCGCCACAAGGGCGGTTCTTCGTTCAGGTCTGTTGGTCTTATCTCTATCGAGGAGAGTTCGGACATTCCAGGATCCAAGGATTATTTTTCTCTTTTTTGTTGTCTTCGACCGCAAAATGGGTGAGTCTGTCAGCCACGGTAAACTGACCAGACTTTGAATGGCAGGCATTTGTTTGGGTCACCTTTTCTAGACCCCTCCCTCATTTGAGGGTGGGCGACGATGATGAGCTGTAGAATGAACCTGTGCGTGACTTTGTTTAAAGTGGAGCTGTCGTTGCACGGTGGCAGTCCCATTCTCTCGGCCTAGGAAGCCTTTACCCAGTGGCATGGAAACCGTTATGTCTGGAGACTGCTAGGCTGCATCTGCAGGCCTTTCTTTTTCAGAAAACACCAGAATTTCCCCTACCTTCAAAGTCGCCGCATATTCGTCAGCGCATATGGAATTGTCCGTGTAAATTCTTGCTTGTGGAGACTTCAGTATGTAAATTTATTTATATGTACTAGGCTTCTATTGTCTCACTTCCCTACAACCTCAGGATTAGGGAACAACACTGACCCTTTTAACTACACAGAAATCGATAGAATCATAATAATAATAATAATAATTACAATATTTATATAGCGCAAAATCTTGATAAAATCAAATCTAAGCGCTGAAGCAGACACACACGCACGCACGCACGCACGCACGCACGCACGCACACACACACACACACACACACACACACACACTCACGAATGGCTATAAATGGGGAGAAAGAATAAAAGCAATAAAAGCAAGAATAAAAGCAATGGAAAATTATAGAGAGCATAGCATATACAATTATATATTATAACCATGTGATATATACGACTGGATGTACCTGTGGTGTAGAATATCATTTTGAATTGTTTTCTATTTACATATTTATTTCATGTTTTTATAAGAAATGAGAGAAGAGAAAACGAATTTGAAAGTTCATGTGCAAATTATTGTATGCATATGACAGGACGCTTCAAACAGTGGAAGGGGAAACAAAGTATGGTTGGGGTTGAAGAGGGTGGAAGGGCACTCATGCTCGTATCTTATTTGTTAATGCGACACTACACAAAACAATGGGAGGGTTACCAGACCATGTGGACAGCAGACAAAAGGAAAGAACTAAAGACACACAGGAAAACACGACAGTGGTGAGGCCTGTGTTGTAAAGTGATATGGACATGATGCCCCTTTTGATCATAACCTCGATCAGTTAACGCAAAATGTGTGTGTGTGTGTGTGTGTGTGTGTGGTGTGTGTGTGTGTGTGTGTGTGTGTGTGTGTGTGTGTGTGTGTGTGTGTGTGTGTTGTGTGTCTGTATGTGTCTGTGTCTGTGTATGTCTGTGTGTTGTGTGCATGTACGTGTGTGTGCACGCGTGCATGTGTACCGTTGTATGTCATATATATATATATATATAGAAATGTATGTGGGTATATATATATATATATATATATATATATATGTGTGTGTGTGTGTGTGTGTGTGTGTATGTGTGTGTGTGTGTGTGTGTGTGTGTGTGTGTGTGTGTAGATATATATATGTCTGTGGGCGTGCGTGCATTTGTGGGTGCGTGTGGTGTGTGTGTGTGTGTGTGTGTGTGTATGCGTGCGCGTGTGTGTGTGTGTGTGTGTGTGTGTGTGTGTGTGTGTGTGTGTGTGTGTGTGTGTGTGTGTGTGTGTGTGTGTGTGTGTGTAAAAGGAAATTTTAACATTTGCAGAATATGTATTTCGTGTCGGTTCAATCTATCAGCACCGTTTTGTGCCATAGTTTGTGGGTTGGCAATGAAGCAATCATAGACTGCATGTTAATGAGTATGTTACCAGTCTCTCATGATGTCTCTGGTGTTCCAGGCAAGACATTATCACAATGTCTGAGGTCACCAATGACCTAATCAATGTTTGCCTCCTGGTCGTTGATTGTGGACTCATTCATCACGCATAGGGCGACGCCGCATTATTGGTGAGAAATTCAGAACAAACGTGACCGCCTGCATTCAAGCAAATGGGAACCAGAAAAACAAAAATAGAAAAAGAAAATTTCTTTAATATAACAAAACAAGACAAATTTAACTGTTTTTGCTAAATGACCTTTGTTAAACATGAACATAAGACAACAAGGAACAAGTAACAAACAACAGAAAACAAACACAAAAATAAAAGGTGAAAACAGCAAAACTTTCCTGATGTTTTCTCGAGCAGGAGAAGGTGGATGATACAAAACCATAAGGTGTTGTGAGTTGGCTGATACAAAATCATAAGGTGTTGTGAGTTGGCTGATATAAATCATAAGGTGTTGTGAGTTGGCTGATACAAAATCATACGGTGTTGTGAGTTGGCTGATATGAAATCATAAGGTGTTGTGAGTTGGCTGATACAAAATCATACGGTGTTGTGAATTGGCTGATATGAAATCATAAGGTGTTGTGAGTTGGCTGACATGAAATCATAAGGTGTGAGTTGGCTGATATGAAATCATAAGGTGTTGTGAGTTGGCTGATATGAAATCATAAGGTGTTTTGAGTTGGCTGATATGAAATCATAAGGTGTTGTGAGTTGGCTGATATGAAATCATAAGGTGTTGTGAGTTGGCTGATATAAATCATAAGGTGTTGTGAGTTGGCTGATATAAATCATAAAGTGTTTGTGAGTTGGCTGATATACAATCATAAGGTGTTTGTATGTTGGCTGATATACAATCATAAGGTGTTTGTGAGCTGTCTGATATAAAAGCATAAGGTGTTTGCGAGCTGTCTGATATAAAAGCATAAGGTGTTTGTGAGCTGTCTGATATAAAAGCACAATGTGTTTTTGAGTCAGCTGATATAAAAGCATAAGGTGTTTGTGAGCTGTCTGATATAAAAGCACAAAGTGTTTTTGAGTCAGCTGATATAAAAGCATAAGGTGTTTGTGAGTTGTAAGAAAAACGAATCATGGAACGCGATTTCCTGGGGGGAATTGAGACGAATTCTACAACTTAAAAATGATCTGCCATACTTTTGCTGTTTTATCTTGAGTAGGGTCCATGGCCAAATTGAAAGAAATCAACAGACTAAAATGCACTTGCTGAATAAAAACAACGCTAGATGCATCATCTACAGTGGACAACAATTCCTGCAGTTTGATGTGTGCGTTCCTTTGGCAAGGACCTGTTAAGAACAGTGGCCCAATACACCCACTGGAGACCAATTTCTTTATTGTTTGAAGATTTCAAAATGGCTCAGGATGCGTGGCAAATAGATTAAAATCAGTATTATATACACATGAAAGAGGAGTAGATATCATAAAGGACAGGGACAAATCAAAAGCAGTTGGGAGATACTGGGCTGTGTCCGATAGAGTTTTGCTGGTTAAATTGGGTGGACATCATTCAGGTGTATGCACCAACATCCTCAAGTACTCAGGAAGACACCGACAACTTCTACATAGTATTAGAAATGGCCAAGGCCCAATGTAAATCACAAGAAGTTACAATAATAACGGGAGATTTTAATGCTAAAGTGGGACAGGATAGGGTGGAGGATATAGTTGGACCTCATGACCTTGGTACACAAAATGAAAGGGGAGGGAAACTTGTAGAATGGGCACAGATGAATGAGTTCATAGTAGGAAACACCTGGTTTGAGCAGCCTAATAGAAGAAAATGGACTTGGATGAGTCCAGTAAATACTACCAAAAATCAGATTGACTACATCCTGATTAATAAAATATTTAGAAATTCTTTACTGTCAGCAAAAACACTTCCAGGCGCAGACTGCAACAGTGACCATAATCCTGTAGTGGGAAGATTAAGGCTAAAATTAAAGAAAGAAAACAGACCAAAAGCAACATCAAACTAAATCTTGGACAGATGAAGTGATACATAAAAAATTAACGCACATGTTCAAAACAAATTCAGTGCTCTGGAAGACGTTGGTGACAATGAGGAACAATGGACAAAATTGAGGAATTCGACAAATGAAGCTTGTGAAGAAATCCTAAAGTAGATAGAAACGCAAAAAAGAACTGGATGACAAAAAAAATTAGGCTTGATGGAGGAACGGAGAAAGGCAAAGAGAAACAAGGAGATATATATACAGGAAGATTAATAAAGAAATCAGGAATAGGTGCAATGAAGCTAAGGAAGCTTGGCTGAAAACAAAATGCAAAGAAATAGAAGACCGACACAAAACGGATCCTCAGGGTATTTACAGACGAACTGAAGAAATTATCTACAGGAAAAATACATGCACATCAACTGCTTCCTTAAAATCGAAAGATGGTACGCTTATCATGGAAAAAGAATATTAGACAGATGGGGAGAGTACTTTACAGACCTTTTTGAAGATGACAAACGAAGAACACATTATAAGAAAGAACGTTGAAGGACCGCCCATAATGGAAGATGAAGTTAGAGCAGCACTGAAACAAATGAAACCAGGAAAAGCCCCAGGACCACGCAACATTACTACAGAGATGATTGAAGCCATGGAGGAGTTTGGTATAGAAAAAAATAACAGCCATTCTATATAAAATTTATGACACCGGAAAAATCCCCATAGATATGTCAACATCAATTTTCGTTGCACTTCCAAAGAAGACAGGGGCTACTGAATGCGAACTCCATCGCACAATCAGTTTGATGAGTCATGTAACAAAACTCCTATTAAGAATAATCATGATTTAGGACAATGAATAGAAGCAAAAGAGAAATAGCAGAAGAATAGTGTGGATTTGTGGAATGGAAAGGAACTATTAATGCCATATACATCCTAAGAACTATCATAGAGAGTTCAGTCGAGATGAAGAAAGATTTATATTTACATCTTGTTGATTATACCAAGGCTTTCGATCAGGTAAGACATGAAGAATTGATCAACCAGCTAGAAAGACTCAATATTGATGGAAAATATCTACGAATAATTAGAAATATGTATTGGGAACAAACAGCTGTAATGAGAATAGAAAACGATATAAGCTCTTTCCAAAACATCAAAAGAGGAGTCAGACAGGGTTGTGTTTTGTCACCAGACCTGTTTTCACTTTATAGCGAAAACATCATGAGAAACCTAGAGGAAGACCCTGGATTAAAGGTTGGAGGAAAAATGATAAACAACATTCGATACGCAGATGACACCGTGCTAATTGCAGAAAATGAAAGGGACATAGAAAAACTTGTGAATGTACTAGAAATAGAAAGCAAAAGTAAGGGGTTGGAACTAAACAGCAGGAAGACTGAAGTCATGGTGATCAGTAAAAAACATGAAATCCCCTCATGCAAAATAACAGCAAACGGCACAACCTTGAGACAGGTTGATAAGTTTGAATATCTGGGAACGATCATTTCACCAGACAGCAGATGCACATCAGAAATACCCAGCAGAATTGGCAAAGCCAAAACAATGGAAGATGAAAAGCATTCTTACCAACAAATGCCTATCAATTAACATCAGGAAGAGAATTCTTGAATGTTGTATAGAACCAATACTGTTATACGGTTGTGAGGCGTGGATAGTCAATAAGCAAAGCCAGAACAAGATTGAGGCAGCCGAGATGTGGATTCTAAGAAGAATATTGAGATTCTATGGATAGCAGAGAAAACAAACGAGACAGTCTTGTTGGAGGCAGACACAAGAAGATCATTCACTATGAAGATTAGGAAAAGACAGGCAACATTTATAGGCACTTTTATGAGGAAAAGGGAATTGGAGCACTTGGTTACAACGGGAAAGCTGGAGGGAAAGAGAGCACCTGGTAGACCCACGGAGAAGATATTGGACGCACTTGAAGAGTGATTGAAGACAAAGAGGGTGGAAGAGGTGCTTGATGCAACAAGAGACAGAAACAGATAGAAGGCCATGATCACCAAGGCCATGTGGCAAGGCACCTGATGATGATGATGATGATGATGATGATGATGATGATGATGATGATGATGATGATGATGATGATGATGATGATGATGATGATGACGACGATGATGATGATGCACACTGACCAGCAATGACCAGCCAGGCTCCAAACAAATATATGGGAAACAGTATCAAACTGGTTTATCACTTGATAAACTATCTTCATTCTAAAAACGTACCTGGCACTTTAATGAGTCCTGACTTTAAAAATGCCTTCGCCTTATTAGTCTGGAAGGAATTAAAATCATTTGATTTAGAAATGAGGTATGTACATGGAAAGATATCTTTTATAAGCCCATCAAATCTATTAGTATTCTAAATGGCCAGTGGACACAATAGTTCCCATCAACAAGAGGTTTAGACAAAGAGACTCAGTTTCACCCTATATGTTCATACAAGGTGCAGAGATATTAGCTAAAATGATGACAGAAGAATAGGAAATATAATATTAAACATTAAAAACTGAAAATATAATGTCTCAGTTTGTGAGTCGATGAAATTTATGAATATCGAGATAAAAAGTCTTTAAAACGTCATGCACATTCTTGACACATTTGAAAATGTGTTAAGTTTGTTTTTAACTGAAGCTAAAACACATAATTCAGCTAGGAGTAAACTAAAATCAAAACGAAGTGTATGAAACATTGCAAAATGGCACAGAATCCACTGATTGTAAAATAGTGGAAATATGGTTCATTATACGTCTCAAAGGCTTGAAAGCTTATGCGCAGGTTTTGGCATATGCCATGATCAATCTGGACTAGTCATCACATGGCATCTGTGGCTTCAGTGCATATGAAAACACCATCTTGAGAAATTGAATTTGAATGGAAACAAAGAAGAAATCAATGTGACGAATAAGTAGTCGTGAACACTTAAACCTGACTTAAATGGTTGATTATTATGCTAATATCAGATGTTCTCTCAGAATGAATATATCGTTGGTTGCTACTACCAATTGTCTCAGATGACTATAAAAAAAACATCACCAAACGCATGCGTTTGAATTGTTTCGATAGCACAGGTTATTATGAAAAGGCATTTTCATGTATCAGGATTCATGATACGAGATCGACCAGTAACACGGTTGAATGCCCCTTTAAACAAAATCTATTGAATAATGACAATGCGATGCAATAAAAATATCTATTGATGATGACTGGACACGAAAGGGCTGTAGAAAATTGGAGTATAAATTCCATGTGGAATGTTCTGGGAAAATGTATCTGAAGACAAGCAATACGCAAGATAAAAAAATTAAAATAGCTACACTTAAGAACTGTACATGGAGTTATGTTGTGATAGAAATGGGAATGATTAAAAATCACAACTGCAAACTACATTACAGAAGAGTAGTATTGAACACATGTTCTGATGATGTGAGCAAATAAGAGGATTTTGGAAACACTGGAAAGTTTATTGATAAAAAAGGCACTGCATTAGCAGTGAATCTTTCACTTACAGAAAACTCTCTGCTATGGAGTAGATACAGAATTCGAAAGTATTAATACGTTTGGTTTCATCATTTTATTTGCAAAAAGATATGTCTGCCATTGCAAAATGAATGCATGCAGTCAATTAATATCTGCATTATAAAATAAAATTACATACAAAGTGAAGGAACACATTGCACAAAAATTACTTTAGTTAAAAATACTTGATTTAGTATAAAACAATTTGAAACTGGTGACATTTTACATTACCGATTCTATTGATTTAATTATCAACATATCAACTGACTGATTAATTGGCTGGTTTATATGAACACATGTTGCGTGAACAATTATTTTGTCAAATAAAGGTTTGGTCGCTTGTTTAATCGTTTGATTGCTCGCATGCTCGTTTGCATGCTTAATAGATTGATCATTTGATTGAATGGTTGGTTGACTAACATATGAAGTTTCAAATTAAGTGATTAATCAGATGTCTATGATCACATAAATATAAATACAATTACATGAACTTGATTATTTGATTGAATGGTTGATTGACTTACATTTGACTTTGTTGAGTAATTAATTGATTAGATGGCTACGATTACATAAAGATAAACACAGTGTATGTCAATAAACAATGGCTTTTCATGTGATCAAGAGTTGTCCATTTTTATGGGTATGATTAGCATGTGTAAAGAGTGTACGTGTATGTGTGTGGGTCGCTTGCATAAGTGCGTGCGTGCGTGTGTATGTGTAAGTGTGTGTGTATGTGTGCGTGCGTGTGCATGTGGTGAATATGTTGCACATTGTGTGATTAGAACAGATCTGTACAATATATGATAATGTTCAGGGGATACAATAATCTGCAATAGAATATTATGTGTGTATGTATATATTTATCTATGTGCATAAGGCATGTACGTATAAATGTACGTAGTATAAGTATGGTAAATCCGTGTGAATATGTATATGCATATTATGCATCAATATGTCTAAAATGTATACACTTTTTCATATCCAAACGATTTGGAATGTCTGTTTAACCTCATGCTAAATCGTCGTGGTGTATATTTTGCTTATGAATGAAAACATATAAAACCTCTCTGTAGTGACGTACTGTATGCCAGCAATCAAATACAAACACTAATCTACCATGACACATGGTATGACAACAATCCATATGAAATATATCCACTGTGACAGACTGTGCAGGTCAACAATTTTAAAATCTAGCCATTGTGATACATTGTATGCCAACATGTACAAAATGTATCCACTGTTATATACTGTACGCCAACACTTACGAAGTCTATCTACAAAGACCAATGTGTATGAATAAAGAGTAAAAAATCCAGTCGTTCTGACATATTGTATATCATATGATGTCATGATATTAGCTCTCAAGAAGAAATAGAAAAAAAAATATTAACTGTCAACAGTCTGCAAAATCTATCCACTGTGATTGTTTCAGCAATACCGATTTATATCATATTTACTACAACACATTCCATAACTTTTAGCAACAAATCCGAAAATTTAGTCAGTTGTCGTTTTCATTTTTTCCCGATTAAATCTCGTCAAGTAGATGCTAGGTGCAGTTTCTGGATAAAAGACTGTAAGCAGTAGCACGAAAATCTGTGGACAACTGGACAGCAGAATGTCCTCAGCAGAAAAGTCCCCCTCAGACAAGTATTTCGGCCCCTGAACTCCTTGCACTCTAAGGAGGCCAGGCCACATCTATGCCATGACTCCTGGATGCCTTCCTGCTGTCGTCTATGTCAACAATTACATTACATGTGTTGATGGATTTATACATGGATGAATCAGTTGAGTATATTGCAAGACGAAAGACGTGGTGCTCCTCAGGCATTGTCTCGCAAGTTGACGTACTCAGGGCCACTGGCAGGCTGGCTGTTCTCATAGATTGGGCCTGCAAAGTGATACAGTTATAGCAATTGCAATCAAATGCACAATACGTGTGTCTTTTATTTTTCTTATTTATTTATTTATTTACATAGTTAGTTAGTCAGTTAGTCAGTTAGATATTTGTTACTTAGTTGGTTAGTTGGTTAGTTAGTTAGTTAGTAAGTTAGTGAGTTAGTTTGTTAGTTAGTTAGTTAGTTAGTTAGTTAGTTAGTTAGTTAGTTAGTTAGTTAGTTAGTACTTTTGAGTACCCAGACGATTATAATTCAGCTGTACAGACGATACAGAAGCATGCAATCTACACAAGGAAGAGACCCAATCGTCCTGGTGCAGTGGTCAGGGCCAGACACTACCAATTGGAAATTGTTGGTTCAATACCCCATCAGTCCTATCAAACTCTTTGTAGAATGTTCAGCCCTAACAGCTCCTAACCACAGTTGAGTGTGCTATGGGCTCGTTGGGAAGAGTTTGACTACAAAGTTGAGTCTCACCTATATCGATGTATAACTGACGGTACTGTTAAAATCTCCTGAACCACACCAAATGTGTTTGTATCTCTCCGGCCTGTTTGATGCCAGGATATATTATGATAGTAATCGTAGAGTACGCCCCAGTTGCACAGTCTTAATCATAGATAGAACTCAACAACATTATGAATATCCTCCTCCTTCTCTACCTCCAACTCCTCCTTATCTAATATTTCGTCTTTAACTTTCAAGCAACCATTTGATGTGCATGTCTTTTCCTGTGAGCAATTTCTTCAATGTTTCTGTACATAAACTTAGGGTCTGTTTTTTGTTTTGTTTTGTTTTGGTTTGTTTTTCGTCTTCTATTTCTTTGCACTTCGTTTCCAGCCGAGGTTCCTTAGCTTCATTGCACCTATTCCTGATTTCCTTATGCGTATTTTTGTATTCTTCCTTCTTTCTTTTTGCCATCCTTCGTTCTTCCATCGAGCCTAACATTTCTTTTGTCATCCCGTTCTTCTTTGCTTTTCTTTAAACTCTAGGGATTTCTTCACAAGCTTATTTATAGAGTTTTTCAACCGTCTCTATTGTTCCTCGCTGTCACCAACGTCCTCCAGAGCACTGGATTTGTTTTCAACATATACGTTAAATTTTGCACAAGTCTCTAAGAGTCCAAGTTTTAGTCTGATGTTACTTTTGGTTTGCTTTCTTTTCTTTAGTTTCAGTCTAAATTTTCCTATTACAGGGTTGTGGTCACTGTTGCAGTGTGTGCTTGGTAATGTTTTTGCTGCCAGTGAAGAATTTCTTAATCTTTGATTTTTCAGGATGTAGTCAATCTGATTTTTTGTGCTGTCTCCTGGATTCATCTATGTTCATTTTCTTCTGTTACATCGCTCAGACCCAGTGTTTCTTATCATTAACACATTTACTTGTGCCCACTCAACAAGTTTCTCTTCCCTTTCATTTCGTGTACCAAGGCCGCGGGGTCCAACTATGCCATCTACTTTTTCTTGTCCCACTTTAGCATTAAAATCTCCCATTATTATTGTAGTGCCATATGATTCACACTGTGCCTTGACTGTGTCTAATTCTTTGCAGAAGTTGTCAATTTCATCCTCGGTACTTGCGGATGCTGGTACGTACATATACTTGGATGATGTTGATATCAAATGGCTTGCTATCCAATCTAACTAAACTCGGTATGATATAGCCCAGTATCCTTTGACAGACATTGATTTGTCCCTGTCCATCAAGATGCCTACTCCTCTTTCAATGTATCTGAAAGATAACAATAGCTATCAATCAGTACATGGCACAACAGTCAATCAAGTGGTTTGGCCACCAAGATGCCAGTCAGTTAGCGAGCCCTTTGGATCTGCAGCAGCAATCGCTCAAGGCATTAGTGCCAGAAGACCACAGTGGTACTCGATAGATGTGATGCAGGCACAGTCCACATACATGTACACAACGTGACTCTTCCCCAAGCTTTCTGTCTATCTGCAGGGTGTCACCATCATCTGCTAGCTTCACATCTGCAGGTACCAGTAGATTGAAAATTAAAAGTAATTGTTAAAGTTCTTATCATACTTTATCAACGCTATGTTTATCATCATCATTATCATCAGATTACTACAATAAGTACTACCTTGTTGTGCAGTTGCTCCCACATTACGGTAGAGTGAGAGAGGCGAGTAGATGGTTGGGACTCCAATATCACTTGTCTGTAGATGATTGTACACAGACTCTGGATTTTGGCCTGGATAAACACACACACACACACACACACACACACACACACACACACCACACACACACACACCATGATATATATATATATATATGTGTGTGTGTGTGTGTATATATATATATATATATATATACATATGTATACATATATGTATGTGTGGATATATATATATGTATATATATATAGATATATTATATATACATATACGCAGACAGGATTCACAATACTAGTTTGTACATTGTCCAAAGTTAGATTAAGCCCTGCCTCTTAATTTTCTAACACATATACATGTTCATATGAACTTAAAAAACACAAAGGACATTATCATCACCAAGAAGAAAGACAGTGAAATGCGGTAAAATAATAAAACAGACATGTCTACGTATTTCACTACCAACAAACATTTGTTCTACCCAGTTCCTCCACTGGTTAAAACCAATGCGTTCTGCTACAAGTGCATGATCAGTTTTGCACCTACGTATTTCTGCAACCACTTCCAAATGTACACACCTGCCCGACTTCTCCATTCTGCATTTGACACTATTTGTTTACGAGTTCCTTCATACAGATATTCCACAATCAGTCACCGTTCATATTCTGTGTGTGGTCCACACAACTGGAATAAGATTCCTCTGCACTTTGACAGTCACAAACTCATTCAAGTCTAACGCGAAGACACCTTTTGTCCATCAGTGATTTTTCCCTTCATCCATCACATCCTTTCACCTTACTCCCCTCCTGTCCTTCCCTTCCCCCAATGTATGTGCTTTGCTTGCTTAGTTTGTTCTTGTCACTTTTGTTGTTCTTCTTCTTCTGCTTTGTCTTTTGGCTGCTTTACCTCTGCAGCATTGCTGAATCACTACCCTTACACTGCTTATTTCAGCTTTCCAACACACCTTCGAAATAATCAAAACTGAGTCCACCACAAGAGTAGGGTATGAAGGGCCACAGAATCTGGGACCATTTTACACAATGTCTATATCAGTGTTGATAATACAGGGTTTCATTTTGGATTTTGACTTCGTGACATGGTGGTACTCTATGCTAACTTTGATGTCAACCAGGCCAAAAATAATAAGTACACCAGATATATTGGTAAAGACATTTAACCACCACCCTCAGTGACATGTCCATAAAGAGGACGAGACTCAACTGTGTGGTCCCAGTCTTCTCAACAAGCCCACAGCACGCTCAACCCTGGGAAGGAGCACGTCGGGATAAAACATTCCACTGTTTTTTTAATTTCTAGTAGGGGCTCAAACCCAAGACTTCCCCGTCAATAATCCACTGCCCTGCTTGGGGAAAAGTTTCGGGTTAGGTCTTCATTACTCAGGGAGATCTGATACAACAATACATCGATGCACATTGCAATTTCTGGCAGAATTAAAGCTAGGTAATTATAACTTTAACCTCAGCCTGCATAATTAGCTTTTTATCTCTCAATTAACTTCTTCCAAATGTCTGTCTGGTTTTAAATCATCTTTTTCAAATTTGCGTCAAAGGTGTGGATTGTTCAAGAATCATGAATGTATAACCTTGGAAGTCATTGCACCAAAAGGCACCACAAGCCTAAGTAGAGTGCCTACCTCATGAACATATGACAACAGCTAAATTGTTGTGAAACAATCCTCCTGTGTCCTCATCTGATATTAAATTATGTTTTATTTGATGCTCTTTCAAGGTCAAAATGACTTTTTTTAACTAAATTTTTTTTTTATAAAAATCCAGATATTCAGAATGTCTGACAATCTTGTTTCAAATTAATGTTATTATATCATTGCAATTACCTTGTTGTGCAGCAATCACTATGTTATAGTAGGGTGTGTCAGAAGGGGAAGTGGATGGAGCTCCAATGTTGCCTACATGTGGAAGACTGAACGCTGACCCAGGTTGGCTGTCTGGAAACAATGTTCAATGCTCAATGTTTAATAGATCCCTCAACTCACTTCAGGCATAGAGGGTGACAGTAAGTACACGAAAATCCAACGAAATCAGTTAGACATTCAGATCAAGAATATTTCACAATCCAACTGGCAGAAGTACAGGTGAAACTGTTTTATGATATTCACATGTTTAAAACATGAAGAAAGAAGATAACTACATGTCTAGAATATAGCAAAACAATTTCAGAAAATTCACACATGTTTCAAATTCTTTTTTTTTTTTACTTTCCACATGTGAAGTTCCACTATGAAAACATTAATGTACATTTACATATACATTTTAGAATAAGACACACCCACATACCTGCATACGTACTCGAGCACATACATACACACGCGTGCGCGCATGTACGCACACACACAGACATAGCACAAACTGCTACTTCAAATGCATTTACAACACAACACACACACACAAACACACACACACACACACACACATATATACACACACACACCACAACACACACACACAAGCACACACACACACACACACACACACACACACACACACACACACACACACACACACACAGAGCTACATAGCCAGATACACAGCCAAGCAGGCAAATGTTTAAATAACTAATGATTGACGTATACTGATCCAAACCTTTGGCGTTTCGGGGTGAAACAACATAGTCTGGCACTTCAGAGAAAGGCTGACGAGACTCCACTCCTCTGTTCTGATCCATCTCCACCCTTGGAGATAGATATATATATATATATATATATATATATATATATTATATATATATATATATATATATATATATATACACATATACATATGCATACACATATATATATTACACATATATATCACTTTTACTCTATCTCTCTCTGCCTGTCTGTCTCTCTGTCTCTGTCTCTCTCTGTCTCTGTCTCCCTCTGTCTCTCTCCATCTCTCTGTCTCTGCCTGCCTGTCTCTCTGTCTCTGTCTCTGTCTGTCTGTCTGTCTGTCTGTCTCTCTCTCTCTCTCTCTCTCTCTCTCTCTCTCTCTCCCTCTGTCTCTCTCCGTGTTCCTGTCTGTCTGTCTGTCTCAGTCTCAGTCTCTGTCTCTCTGTCTGTCTGTCTGTCTGTCTCTCTCTCTCTCTCTCTCTCTCTCTCTCTCTCTCTCGCTCTCTCCTCTCTTTCTCAAATAAACACATTCACAAAGGCACACATATTAATTTTACTCTCTGTCTGTCTGTCTGTCTGTTTCTCTCTCTCTCTATCTATCAATCTATCTATCTATCTATCTATCTTTCTCTCTTGAATAAAAACTCACACACACACACACACACATATTCACGCATGGAGGCACACAAACAAACACACACATAGACACGCACAGACACATGTATAAAGACATACATACACACGTACACAACATACATACACACACACACACACACACACACACACACACACACACACACACACACACACACACACACACACACACACTGTATATCAAACTTATGCATGTTTATGCAACAATTGGTAAAGATCCATCCAGTAATAGCTAATTTTGGTGGCAGCCACGCAGACTCACAATCCTCTTGGGTATTATGAAATGATCAACCCTCAAAACTAATAAATGAACACACACAAAAGAATAAAAAGGCATACGACAAAAGAAACATACCTTTCGTCCTGTGTTCCTTTTCTGTTTGCTACTGAAAAAGAAACAAAAACTTGAACTTTAAGGAAGAGTGCGGGAAGAAAACTGCACTGAATGATGACGTGAAAGAAAGCTAAGCCTTCATCTTGACTGACTTGATGAATCTATTTTTCAAAAAGTGCAAAATGGAGTATGGACCACACAATGGCACAAAGCAATGAACAGTATCGACCTAAAAATCTCACGTGGATCTACTGCCCTGGACATGCTGGTGTTAAGGGAAATGAACGGGCCGATAAACTTGCAGGCAATGCCACTACAACAACAATTCTCCATCTGGGAAAGTCTGAGGTCCTCAGACGCTTTAAATCTGTCTGTGTAGTATTGTCCTCATTTGACAGTAATGAGTGAATCCCAATCATCAGTAAGGCAATAAACCACAATGGAGCTATGACCTTTGTGGTTAAAGTGTTCGCATAAGACACAAGAACAAATAAGTTCGTTTCCCAGGCTGGACAGAGATCCCCTCCCCCTCTACTACAGCTCGATTGCTGGTGTGAGTGCTCATCATAAAAATATATATAGACATAAAACTCTGTCAGATTTGTTTTTCTCAGGAAAAGCATACACATGAACAGATTTTTTGTGACAAAAAAGAAAGAAAAATACGAAAACACAAACAAGTAAAAACAAAACCAATATATGACGTTTACCTTTTCGCCGATTCCACACAAACACTCCAGCACCAACTAATGCGATGACAAGCAATCCAGCAACAATACCACCAACAGCAGCGACTGGGAAACCATCATCATCACCATCACCGTGGGGTGAAATTGCTGCCCATACATAATGAGTATGTTAAAAACCAAACAAATGTCTGAAAACATGAAGGACCTAATAGAAAAAGACAAAGCAAAGTGTGGGAATTGTGACATTCTTGACATTTTCATGAAAGAGGAAGAAGAGAGAACCACAGACATGTGATGTAAAGGCTACCAGCCTGTATTCCAACAGTTACAAGTGCTATTTGCACACATAGCACAAAACATTCAAGGGCAAAAGTCTCAACCACCATAAACAAAAAACCGTGTACATACTGTTTGTACGTGTAGCATATTTGAAAGTCATGTTGACAAAGACTTAACATAAAAGAAAACTGAAGATGGAAAAGCAACAATAAGAGAGACAGACAGACAGGCAGACACGTAGGTTATGAACTGTCACTTATTTAAATCGGAAGCATGCTTTCCCGTTCTCATTCAACAGTGAAAACCCTTAGAAACTCCGTCTTTCAGCAGTTTCTATTCACTGACTGCTTACATATTTTAACTGAATTGAAAACAATATTTTGATTTCAACAACTATTTTGTACACTAAATAGGCTCCTTCTCTTTCCGCCTATCAGTCTCCCTTTCTTTTTCTGTCCAAGCATTTTCAATGTGTTTGTTTCTTCAACGTGTAAGGTACATGAAAGTGAGAAATTTCTGTTCATAGGAATGCGATTAGGTGTTCATCAGATTAACATGCATAAGTTGTAGTCTGTGAGAAATCTAAACTGAACATGATCTGTTATGTCCAGAATTCAAAAGTGTAGTCAAAGTCAGTCTGACACAGCTTGGACTCCACAGTTAGGGAGACAATCCAAAATATTGTTTTGTTCATATTGTTCTCGTTCAGTGTCTTGCTAACGCACTGTATATAACTATATAAACAAATGGAGAAAGCTGACAACATGATTATAAAGAAGTTTCATATTTTTGTACTACTGAATCAAACCATGTATTCAAATTTGTGTTAACTTATTTTAATCAGTTTCCTTCGTTTTGATGTGATCCATTTATTGCAGAAACCAATCTATGGGACACCAAAGAATTAAAAAAGTGTATTCAATGTGTACATGATCTACACACATTCTCAAATACTACGTGTACCTAAACTATAATACCTTATTAAATAAGAGGGAAGCAGGGAGAAATTTTAAATATCAACTAAGTAACATAACTCTTGAGAGTCACGGAGTTATCTCCCATGTAGAATTTCTCAAACCCAACACAGTTTGCGCTACCCATTCAGTTAGCATAGACGCAGCCACAAAGCATAAAGGGATCTGAGCTTACCACTTTATGCTTTGTGGCTGCGTCTATGCTAGCTGAATGGGTAGCGCAAACTGTGTTGGGTTTGAGAATTTCTACATGGGAGATAACTCCGTGACTCTCAAGAGTTATGTTACTTATTTGTTATAATACCTTACCAAGTTACTTGAAAAATAAAAATAAATAGATATCCATACCTTTTTTAGCGTAGCAATTTTTTCAGATGCATTTATGCACACTGTTCAGACCACACGTTGCTGCACAATCTACACACTCCATCTTCAGTGAGATGGATATGGAGCTTTCATGTTTCCATAGGCCACTGGACATCGACATAACTGTAGATCCTATAGATCTTGAAAGTGCACATTTGATGTCGTGCATGCGTATAAACATGAAGCGGATTTAGGCTCTAATAGGTCTGCACAGATGTTAACCTGGGAAATGGGGAAAAGGTCCATCTTATACCCACCAAGCTGAAGGTGCCAAGACAGGGTCAAAGCTAGACCATAAAATTCAATGGACAATGTCTTATGCACAAGAGTATGAACCCCTTGATATCTTGTACTCTAAGTAAAGAAGTATTGTGTATTTCACATTCTAAGCACCCAACATTTATGCTTAGAAAACATGTTTTGTTTTTGTACCAATAGTATCATCAAGTCTCAGCATGTCTACATATTTACTTTAGTGATCTGGAGCTGATCAATATTCTGTGATCCAGTTTGATTTGTTGAGACAATGTCACAGCCATACAAACATCCATAGGAAGCAATAACTTAGAAGTCTTTATCGGGCATGTATCTTACAATAAGATGATAGACCTTTGTGAAAATAAATCTTCGTTGACCTTATCCATTTGTGTAGTCAGTGTCAATTACAGAGACTCACAAACTGACTAAGAATGAGCAAATGCTGGTGGAAAAACACAGAGCTTGGATGGGTCCTCAAATTATGTTCACGCAAACAGGCAAGACTCCACTGTCAAATGAGCCAAAAACATCAGGCTTATTTCAAGTACCAGACTGATCAGCAACATGTGTGATACTCAAGTGGGTCAGCGTCGGACTTGCAATCACAAAGTCTGGGTTTGATCCTGCCAGGGTACCCCTACGGTGGATAAAAGGTGGTGAATTTTCTGATCTCAAATGGTCTGTGACATGTGTTGACAGTAAACAGCATGTGGATAGCAGTACAGCATGATATTCGTTTAAATGATAACTGATTGCTGTTCACTGTGATATGTATATATACTGTAGTCAGTTGAGAATCGGAGAGCGACGAGTAAAGACGAAGAAGCATTGCCCTGTCTTCCGAGTTGGCTGTAGAAAGAACGAAACATGGTCCGAGTTTATTTTCTGACCTGCCAGTGCCAAAACCCAGTTCAAATGTCTGCACATGTGGAACATCATTTACGCCCATTAAAAACCTTGTCAATCGTATCAGTGTCTGGTGGTTTTAGGTGTTTGTTCAGGAGAGATTCCTCGCACTTGGACAATTCCATATGTGCTCCACTAAGATCTGCTGGCACATATCTGGCAGACTTTCTGAACCTACATATTCACTGGAAAGGTCTTGAAACCATGGCTGGAGGGGAGGGCTGAAAGATCCATGAAACACTAAGCTAGCATCACTGAAATGATGGAGACATTAAGATTAACAGCAGACAAGCCAAAAGTGGAGTATGCAGACTGCAGTTAAATACTGCCTGCCCAGTGTGGGAAAAATAGTGTGCATACATGCATGCAAGAAAATTGGAAAGCTATGAAAAAAAAAAAAAGTTATCAGTTTGACAGTTAACAAAGGCTGTTTCGGAAGGAGACAGAGAGAGGTTCTCTTAGAAGAAAAATTTCTGTTACAGCATTTATCCGATCAAAACACTCACCATTAATCTTGACCTCAAAGGTAATGGCCAGGTTGCCAAAGTCATTGCCAATCATAGCCTGATAGAATCCTTCATCATTTGACGTCATGTTGTCCACAGTGATGTGACATCTGGCGTTGAGTGATGTTTCACTTGCTGACAAACACGTCACAGCCACTGTATTCTGGCTGGCTGATCGGCCCACACTGGTGGCATTGGGTCGTTGATTGAAGTGTTTGACAGACATCAAATGGGGTACAGGGTATGCGATGACATCAACAGTGAAGTTCTCGGCCACAGTTCGAAAATTGACAACAGGGATCTCAACTTCACCACCGCCTGTGGAATCTTCTTCTGCTTTCTCGGGGCCACCTGACAAATTAGTAAAGAACAAAAATCTGACTCAAAGTGACTGTCACCGTTCAAGCAAATATGAACCAGATAAAAACACAAAAACAGAATTAGATATCACGAAACAAGACAGGCACAAATTTTCAGCCAACTTGTCTTTGTCAAGCATATGCAAAAGACAACAAGGAATAAATCACAACACTTAGCACAAAAAGCAATAGACAACTTCCCAAACGTAGCATTGGGCAGGAGATGATGGCATACATGTACACGTATACTGGTAACTAAGAAACAAGGGAGACGAATGTATTCTACAACATAAAAGTGGTTATGAGGGGAGACAAATGTGTTCCACAAAATAAAAGTGATTATGAGGGGAGACAAATGTGTTCTACAACATAAAAGTGGGTATGAGGGGAGACAAATGTGTTCTACAACATAAAAAGTGGTTATCATGAGAGATAAATGTGTTATACAACATAAAAGTGGTTATGCCTTGCAATAGATGTCAAAACCCAAGCAGGGCTAGGGTCAAAATATTGGAATTGGAAATTAACCATCTAAAGCACTATTTGAGTGTCTTGTCTTGAGGGAAAGTACACATATGTATATAAACACAAAATATACATATGTGGTCGAGTCAATGGAAAAACATGAATGTAAGAAATATGGCCAATGTAAATTGATTGTATCTAGTACAATGAATCCAGCATTACCTTGGAAAAGAAAGAAGAATAAAAAAAAAAAAAAAAACGTCTACACCCAACAGCCAAATGGATGAAGGGAAACCCGATGTACCCAGAGAAATAACCCTCAGTCAAACACAACTGGGTCTATATTGAAACAGACAAGAAGTAAAGAAACATGTGTACAACCTCTAAGCCAAGACTTCATTGAATGGGGAAGGGGAGAGGGTAGCAGTCAAAGGATGAAATGGTCAATGTCACAAGGATAAGATATTAAGTGTTTGAATTAAAGTATATCGGGGGGAGGGAGGGGGGGAAGCAATCAAAACGGCATGAAATGGTCAACATTTAAAGGATAAGATATTACATGTTAGAAAGAAAGAATATCACTTGTCAGAATTAATGTGAAGCATGCATGGACACACAATTAAAACTGACTGTGTGAATAAATTTATCAAAATGCTACAAATAATGACTATACAAGCATGGTTAAAGACTGTATAAATCTGTTCATCAAAACTATACACAAACCTACAAAGCTACAGCTGAATGGAAATAAGGCGGAAGCAATGCTCACTGGCACCAAGCACAAGCCTTCCACTATAAAAATGTGTTCTATCCTACTAGGGGACAACACTATTGTACTTTCTGATTCAGTGAAGAACCTTGGCGTTGTTCTTGATCCTCAACTCACCATACAGAAATTCATCACCAAACCTGCCAGTCATGTTACTGCCAACTGCAACATTTCAGTTCTGTTACTCGATGTCTATCAACTTCAGCAGCATCTAAACTCATGACTTCTCTTGTCCTTTATTGATTTTAACTCTCTGCTCTCTATGTTGCCTGCTTCTTCTACTGCATGCTTCCAGCATATTCAGAACTCTGCGGCCTGTCCTGCCCTTCTTAAAAAGAAGCATAATCATATCACTCTCTTGTTTCACTTTCTCCATTGGTTGCCTGTTTCTCAAAGAATTTCATACAAAATCAATACATTAAGATATATACAAGTGTATCAATCAATGGTGCTGCATCTATTTTTCATTGTGACTACTTCCAAATGTACACCCTGCCTGACCTCTTCATTCCGCTTCTGATACTACTTGTTTACAAATTCCTCAATACAGATGTTCCACAGTCGACCGCCACTCTTTTCTGTGTCTGGTCCATACAACTAGAATGAGCTTCCTCTGTCTATTCAACAGTCACATACTCTGTCTTTCTTGAAGTCTAATTTGAAGACATACGGTTTTGTACAGCAGTAATTTCCACCTCTATGTGCACACCTTTTGTCCTACTCCTTTCTTGTCCTCACCCTCCTGGTCTGTGTGTGTTTTGTACCTTTGAGTTTTTGTCATTGTGAGTGAACGTGTTTGTGAATAATGTGAGAGTGTGCTTTGAAGTTTGATTTGATTTATATATCAAGATTTGGTGCCATATAATGTCATTATTACTATTTTATTATTATTATTGTTATTATCGTTATTATTACTGTTGTTGTTGTTGTTATCATTATTATTATTATATTATTTATATTATTATTATTATTATCATTATTAAGTAGTAGTAGTAGTGGCAGAAGTAGTAGCAGCAGCAGCAGCAGTAGTAGTAGTAGTAGTAGATGTGGATAGTTGACATATACATCAACGTAAATGCTCAAAACATCAAATCAACAGTCATACAGAACGAAAGGATAAAGGAGTCACTATCTATACACATTAACCACAAACGAAACCATAAATGTAAACATACAGGCACACATGCATGCACATTACGCAACCATGTGTAGCTAAAGAAATGTAAATATGTTGATGCATGCAGCGAAAAAACAAACAAACTGAAGACAGAGTATGTTGTACTGCATTCTGTCGTAGACAAATTATTATTGTTATTGTCATGTGAGAGTTCTTAGCGTTTCTATCAGATGGGGTTCCATGTGTGTCTGGTCTGTGGTGCTGCTACTGTAGACGAGTCAAAGACCTTTCAAAGGGGTATCACTGATTGACTGGTCTGGCCAGCTGAAATGATTTCAGGTTGTTTTGTCTCTCTGGTCTCGAATATCAGCCAAGCGTTCTTTGAAAAGTGTGTTAAGGGTGCATCCAGTTTCACCAATGTAAAGTCAACACTTTTTTAGAGTGGCTGATCATGCTGACAATGTTGTGGGTTGGCAGTTGAAATATTTTGTGATTTTCATATGAGACTTGGGGCCTTTGACTGGTGGTGGTTGAGCACACAAAAGAGCATGTAATACATTATAGATTCCTGTCTCTTTTGTAGACAGTTAATGATGGCGGGTCAGAGATTTCAGCTGTCGTGGGACTAGACTCGAGAATGTCTCAGCTAAACAAGTCTTTTTAATACAGAGCATAGAAGGGTGGTAGAGTAATTTCAGTTTCAGTTTCAATTTCTCAAGAAGACGTCTACTCGCTGGGAATGAATTCCATATGCACTAATCTCACAAGTGCCATGTGATGGAGAAGACCCACAATGATCACGGCGCAAGTCTTAAGCCTGCACATAAATCCAAGAGCAGACCAGGTCCTGAGGTCCTACCTAGATAGTTCCATAACCCTGGGGTCACAGGGGGAGTGAGGTGGCAGAGACCTCAACTTTTCCCTGGGCCAGTACCACGAGGGCAGCACCCATCCCCTGTCTTCCCAAGTTAAGACAGTTTACTGACCAGTTAAAAAAGTTTACTGACCAGTTTAGACAGTTCATTAATTAAGACAGGTTAAGCCAGTTTACTGATCAGTTGATACAATTTGCTGAGCAGCTAGTACAGTTTGCTGACCAATTAAGATAGTTTACTGACCAGTTAATACAGTTTACCAATCAGTTGAGATAATTTATTGACAAGTTAATACAATTTACTGAGCAGCTAAGACAGTTTACTGACAGTTGAGACCGTTTAGTGACCAGTCTAGACAGTTTATTGACCTGTTAAGACAGTTTACTTACCAGTGAAGACAATTTACTGACCAGTTAAGACAAGTTATGAAGTTTATCGACTAATTAATATAATTTACTGACCAATAAAGACAGTTTACTGATCTGTTAAGACAGTTTACTGACCAGTTAAGACACTTTACTGACCAGTTAAGAAGTTTACCGACCAGCTTAGACACTTTACTGACTAGTTAAGACAGTTCACTGATCAGTTAAGACAATTTACTGACCTGTTAATACAATTTACTGAGCAACTAAGCTGTCAGAACTGCTCAATAAGTTGGCTTAGCTGCTCAGTAAACTGCATCAACTGGTTAGTAAACACTATTAACTGGTCAGTAAACTGTACTAGCTGCTCAGCAAATTGTATTAACTGGTCAGTAAATTGTATTGACTGGTTAGTAAACTGTCTTAATTGTTCAATAAACTGTACTAGCTGCTCTGTGTATTGTGTTAGCTGGTCAGTAAACTGTACTAGCCTAGCTGCTCAGCAAAGTGTATTAACTGTTCAGTAAATTGTATTAACTATTAGTAAATTGACTTAATTGGTCCTAAACTGTATTAGCTGCTCTGTGTATTGTGTTAGCTGGTCAGTAAACTGTACTAGCTCATCAGCAAATTGTTAACTGGTCAGTAAACTGTCTTAACTGGTTAGTAAACTGTCTGAACTGCTCAATAAATTAGCTTAGCTGCTCAGTAAATTGCATTAACAGGTCAGTAAACTACCTAAGCTGATCAGTAAACTGTCTTAACTGGCCAGTAAATTGTCTTAACCGGTCAGTAAACTTCTCAACAGATCAGTAAAATGTATTAACTGGTCAGTAAACGTTTTAACTGATCAGTTAACTGTCTCAGATGGTCAGTAAACGGTCTTAACTGGTCAGTAAACTGCCTTAGCAGCTTGGCAAAATTCATTAACTGGTCAGTAAACTGTCTAAACTGGTCAGTAAACTGTGTCAGGTGCTCAGGACATTGTATTAACTGGTCAGTAAACTGTCTAAGCTGGTCAATAAATTATCTCAGCTGATAAATAAACTGTCTTAACTGCTCAGTAAATTTGCTGGTCAGTAAACTGCCTTAGCTAGTCTGTAAACTATCTCGCTTTGATGGTCGGTAAACTGTCTTAGCTGGTCTGTAAACTATGCATGCTGGTCGGTAAACTGTCTTAGCTGGTCTGTAAACTATCTCAGCTGGTCAATAACTGTTTTAATTACTCAGTAAATTGTCTTACCCGGTCAGTAAACTATTTCATCTGGTCAATGAATTGTTTCAGCTCATCAGTTTCTTCAGCAAATTGTCCTAGCTGGCCATTAAACCATCAACTAGTCAGTAAACCATCCTAATTTGTCAGTAAAATGCGTCAGCTGGTCATAACTGTGGTCTGGACAGACATAACCAAAGATTTCAATTTCATTTAGCACTGATCTGAATTTGCAGTTCACAAAAACTAAGGTCGCACCCCCCCCCCCCCCCACACACACACATACACATATATATATACATGCGCTCTGCCTCCACCCACCCCTCACACACACTTTTTAGTTTAGATGAAAAATGACATATGCCCACCACTTGTTCTCTGACTGAATTGTCTTACTGTGTAAAAGAACTACCTTTTTGTTTCTCTGTCTTTCTTTATGGAAGCACAAATATTACACACACACACATACACACACACACACACACACACACACACACACACACACACACACACACATACACACACACACACACACGCATACATACACACACACACACACACACACGCATACATACACACACACACATATGCATGCACACACACACACACACAGGCACACACCACACACACACACACACACACACACACACACACACACACACACACACACACACACACACACACACACACACACAAATGCTTTTTACCTAGATGCAGTGATCAGTCTATTTTTGAAATACAGGCTGACATGTTTTTGGACTATTCAGTTGCTCACAGTTTCGTTCTGTATGACTGTTGATTTGATGTTTTGAGCATTTACGTTGATGTATATGTCAACTATCTACATCAATCAAATGACCAGGACCAAGTAACATGATAACATAACAATGACTTCTTCATCTGTGTTTATCATGGGATTTTGACTTTATGTCTCTCACTGTTTGGTTGTCTTTGACAGCAGACCCATTGGTCTGTCTATGTCATTCAACAGATCACCAGGATTTGAGATACAGGCTAGCTGTTGGTTTGAAGCCATGAATCAGGTCAAAATATATTTAAGATTATAATGCCTGTAGTAAATACTGATAGCTTCAATAAACAGGAATTGACTGTATATGGGCACAACTAAGTTTCTAATGTGTCTGCACTTCTCTGTAGCTGTTTGTTTATCATGTCTCTGCATCTAATACATGAAGGGTGGCAGAATAATTTCTTTAAAAGCTAAAAAAAACTTATTATCATTTCTATGAAACAACCACTTTCTCTTCTTCACAGTTCATCCTACTACAAAAGAGAGAGCAAACTGTAAGTAGGCAATGTAC
>JAPXFY010000034.1:21481357-21516477 GCA_030674185.1 Monoplex corrugatus
AACTGAGTAAGAGACGGAAAAAAAATTAAAAGGAATCGGCAAGGTCTTTAGAAAAATGATATGGATGATCAGAGAAATGAAACTAGAACAACGCTAACATCAAATGTAAAAGAAAAATCGTCATAAAAAGCAAAACAAAACAAAATAAGATAATGATAATAAAAATAATAACCTTAAAGTAACGCATTAACAGGACTGTGAACCAATGATTCTGAAATTTTAACTAACAGAACTTGATCTGATATCACTTCTTTAAAATGCTTTTCAAGATAGTTTCCTTGTGTAAACATCTTTGGTAAAAAATAACGAAGCTTTCTGCAGTAAAACAAACAGTGATACAATGTGAATTGTTCACCGCAAATACATAAAACGTTTTTACAATATTTTGTTTTCAAAGCGTTCATTTGAATACGAAAATATGTGGTAACAATTAATCTCAAATAATATATCGAAGAATACTGCATTTTTTTACAGATATTTTGAACTGAAAGTTTGATTCTTTTTTGAGACACAAATTTTTCATTTAAATGTTCATGAAATCGAACCCATGATGCTAATTCTAGCGAGTTGTAAGCTTCTTTTACCGAGATGTTAACATGTAATTCTATGGAATTTTCAAAACGGAGTGCACCGGATTTAGCTGCTCTGTCAACTACGTTGTTGCCGTGAAGACCAACGTGAGAAGGCACCCAGCATAAACTGATTTCCGAGCCATTTATCTTTAAACAGTGTATTAGATGATTTGCCTCAATTATTAAATCAGGTCTTGTGTCTGTATCAAAAGACTGTAAGGCATATAATACAGAATTTGAATCAACAAACAGAACCACTTTGAAAGGCACAGGCCGAAGGCTTATTAAATAATGCAACGCTTGAACAACAGCGACCAATTCTGCTGTATATATAGATACATTTGCCCCAATGAAAAAAGACTTTTTAATGTTAAATTTTGGAACATAAAACGCTGCTCCAGCGCTTTGATTTGCTAAGACTGACCCATCAGTAAAAATGTGGAGGTGGGTACGGTACTTTTCATCGATGTGTTCACAAGCTGTGGATAGCGTAATGTTGACATTATCATCTTTTTTAACGTCTGCATAATCGAGATCAAACGTGGCCTTTAGCATTTCCCATGTAGGGATAGGCGTTAACGTTGGTTTTTCGGCTATTTCATCCATAGTTATGCTGGATTGTTTGATCAGGTCAGATATGTAAGTTGCGGTTGTAATTTGTGATGAAATGTTTTTTGCTCGTTTTGGAAAATCAATATCAGATCTGATTTTAATTTCTTTGCTCACAAAATTATTCGCTTGTGAAGTAGTTCTAATTGCAAACTTTGCTGTAGCTAGCTCACGATGGTTGTTTAGAGGTAGAATTCCAGCAACTTTGTACGCTTCCAGAGTAGAAGCATGAGTTGGTACACCTAGTGCAATTTTAAGACTTTTGCAGTCCAAGTTCTGAATCTTTTTTAGTAAATATTTAGGTGCATTGAAAAAAACTTCTTGCGCGTAGGATAATTTAGACCTGACCAGCGCTGTTGACAGATGAATCAGTATATTTGTATCCATTCCCCAGGGTAATTTGCTTATTATCTTTAGAAAATTTAAGGTTTTTCGTGCTTTTGTTAAAATATAATCTGTGTGTATGTGTGTGAATGTGTACATTTCTATTTTCACTTTTCATTTGCTTTTCTTAGGGAGGTGGAAGACAGACATGAGGAGCTACAATAAGGGAAACGTAATTTCAATTATGTTGAAAGGCAGATATGGCCATGTGCTGTATTGATGGGGGGGTGCTTTCTGTGATGTGATTAAATCAAACATTGGTGGATGAGCTTATACTTAGTGGCTGGTTTGCAGTTTCATTGGGTTTCTTTTGTTGTTGTTGTTTTTTAACAGAGGAGGTACACAAATTCACATATCATTACAATGTAGCCAAGATTGTTCCAATGAAAACTGATACAAATATTTGACATAAAACCCATACGCAAGGTAGAACCTCAGGCCTTTGTTCATGGGGCTTATGTGCTGGCTTAAGGCTTGTACAAAGATAACTTTGGACCTATTCCCTCACATGGCATCAGTGGTGTAAGTGTATTTGGAATTTCCAAGCATGAAGACATTATGCTAAGAAACTAAAACTGAAACTGTTGTGATACCTTAGACTCATTGGCTTCAGAAGACAGGGAATCTGGCAGACACACCATACTTATCATATCATCTGCACTTCAGCAATTATTTCATTCGTTCTGGCAGTCTTTAACACACACACACACACACACACACACACACACACACACACACACACACACACACACACACACATTATATGTATATACATGTATATATATATATGTATATATATATACATATGTATATACTTCTACAGATATAGATATAGATATATATACATACATATATGCATACATATTTACATAAAAAGAACTACATACATAAATATATATATATATATATACACATACACACACACACACACACACGCACACACACACACACACACATATATATATATATATATATATATATATATATATATGTATATATATATATATATGTATATATACATATATATATGTGTGTGTATATATATATAGTATGTAGTTCTATCATGTTTACATGAAACATCAGGTACTCTAGACTTCTATTCTTTTGTTGTATCAGATTGGTTATTTTAGAGTTACCGCACACAGATGTAAACTGGAATAAAATTAATAACATGTACATTCATCCGTTCCTCTGATAACAGTTCGTGTGTGGTTGGTTTTATTTTTATTGAAAAAAAAACTTGAATTAGATTGGGCTTTTCTTCAAATTAGAGGCGCTCTGTATATGGAAAGCACAAAACCAAAACCATATTGTGGTTCAATCTCTTTTTCTTAATTTAAAAAAATTACTATACCCCATCTTCTGCACAGCTTTTGTGTCATACCCCCATGCTACCCACTTCAGTGCTTTAACACATTTCCAAATGGACCCGTACAAAAGTCACCATGACAGCATGACACAAAGGGCTTCAAAATCCAGTATTATAACGCTATTAAGATGAGAATGGGGATAATACTAATGATGCTACAAAATTCTATTTCACACTGAGACTCAGACAAGACTGTACTCTACACTTGCCTTCATAACATATCCTGGCATCAACCAAGCCTGAAAAATATAGACACTTGCAGTGCTGGTCAAGAAGTTTGTGCAATAGCCTTGATCACACTACCATAAAAAGGATAAAACTCGACTGTGTGGTACCGATCTTCCCAAAAGGCTCACAGCATGCTCAACAGAGGATACGATCCAGGTAGGCCTGAAAAATCTGACTAATTTTTTAACTGATGTAGGTTCAAACTCATTACTCTCAGTCTGCAGTCCACTGCACTAACTACTTCTTGCACTGACTAGTCCAATCTTTCTGTGTGCATGGATTTTTGTTGACACGTCAGATTGATACTTTGTTGGACTGATGGGAGAGTTGTTCATCATTATCATGATCATCATCATCATCATCATCACTAAGTGCATACTGCACCTGGGATTTCAATTCTCTGTCTCATCTTAAAAGATTAGCACTTAGACCATTACCCAAGGTCTTTTAGGAGGGACAGAAAAATCCTTCTCCAACCAGGAGCTGAACCTGAAATCTGTCACTAAGCCTGGTGATCACTTTAACTAATGAGCCACCAATCCATTCATGAAATAAAATACAATAAAACAGTTAACATACTCACTGTTGACAAACAAGGTGACGCTATCATCCCTGTTATACCAACTGGTCTCTTTCCATTTGGTAGTGCATCTGCACATTGTGCCATGATCACTGTCATTGAGGGCATTAAAGGTCACACTGTTACTGACCCCTGCTGGCCCCACAGCTGTCTGACCTTGGTTTGGAGGACAGGTGAAGGTCAGAGTTGTAGCACTGATGGGTTTACCTCCAATGACACTGCAGGTCAAGGTCACTCTATCACCTTGGTATAGATGACCTCCAGCATTACTAGGTGTGGATGTGATGGTGATAGTGGGGTCAGTGCTGGGTGGATCTAAAAACACATACATACAAATAGATACAAACTGCTAACAAAAGGGCTTGCTTTTCAACACATTTATGCCACAGACTTTTTTGGATATGACTGATGAAAAAGAAAACACAACACACCCCACACACACACACACACACACACACACACACACACACACACACACACACACAACACACACACACACACACACTCACACACACACACACAGAGAGAGAGAGAGAGAGAGAGAGAGAGAGAGAGAGATTCAAGCAAACAAATGAAATGAACATTCATATCAAACCTGTCCACACTTTATCCATGACCTGATGCAAAGGCAATCTACACACACCAGTGCATAAGCACAAACACATACATGCATGCACACACACACACACACACACACACACACACACACACACATACACACACACACACACACACACACACACACACACACACACAATTACACACACACACACACAAATGCACACACGCATGCTTGATTTTTTTTCCTTTCTTTCAATCATCAACTCACAGTGAGAACTCATACTCACAATTCAAACCAACAGTGATGCTGGCTGACCGACTGGTGCTCGTCACAGGATTTTGCACACGACACTCAAACAGTGAGTTGTCATCACCAGGGACTTGAGGAGTGAACCTGACACTGTTATTAGTACCTTGAACTATGACACTGTTGTCTGGTCTATGGGGCCAGGTGAAGGTTGGTGTGGGATTGACATCCTGTGCAGAACAGGTGATGGTCATTTCCTGTGATCCATTGGTGTCAAAGGGGAGAGAGGAAGAGTTGGTGACTGATGCACTGCTAGGTCCATCTGTAACACAGGTAGACAAGCAATGTTCTAGAAGGAGAAAAAAAATCATTTCTTTTATTTGATACAATATGGAAATGAGCTTGTCTGGGATTTCACCACAACATGCCTTACTGTGTTACCTTGAGAGACTTCCCTTAGTCTCTATGTTTGCCATAGAAGTGTCTTTTCAGAATCATAATCAAGTGACACAGGGTGTGTTGCTCGTAATTCTAAAACAAAACATGTCTCTGTTCTTTTTTTCTGTAAGATTGCAAGCCATATTTATCAGAGTTCAATGCTCCTTACTGTATATGTGATAGGTGGCATGCATATGTGTGTGTGTGTGTGTGTGTGTGTGTGTGTGTGTGAGTTTGTGTAAGTGTGTGTGTGTGTGTTTGTGTGTGTGTGTTTGTGTAAGTGTGTGTGTGTGTGTGTGTGTGTGTGTGTGTGTGTGTGTGTGTGTGTGTGTGTGTGTGTGTGTGTGTGTGTGTTAATAGCATGGCTACCTGCACACCATTCCTTAGTTCATGGCAGTGCCACTAAGCATGGTAAGGGTTCTACAGCCACTCCTCCATTTAGTAACAGCTGTAAACCATCCAACAACCATGGCATCCTTAACCTTCCCACACTGCATGTTGAAGGTGAGTTGGAAAGCCATGCAAAATGAGCTAAACATCTTGATATGTAGGAAGACAGCAAAATAGGGTATTGAAACTTGTAGTGTGAAATTCTGAAAAACTCACTGGGATGGATTCTATGGTCTATTTTACTCTAGAATGTAAGGTGAGAATGAAAGAGATCTTCTGTTAGTCCCACACACAGCTCAGTCACTGATGGTCTGATTTCTGTCGGAAGGGGTAAAATCAATAATAGCCATGCTCTTTGAATGAAGCCAAGTTACACACATAGCAGACGCCTTTTTTCAAGTGACCTTGATTACATTTACTTCCCTTGTTCAGTGATTCTGAAAACATTAGGAAATTCTAATATTTCAAGCCCATAAAAGCTAGGAAACGAGTAATTTATGCATTCTACTGTTGCAGAAAAATATGCATTTTTTATTAGAAATATTTTCAAGGTGAAATTTCTCTTGTTTTTCTTGAACGATAATTTTGTCGTTCGATCGTACGGCACTGTTCAATTTCCGACCAGTGAGCCATAACGGTAATCAGAAATTTGTAAAATAATGAAATAATTTTTGGAAATTTCAAGATCATGATTGAAATATTAGTATTCTCATCTTTCACTTGAGCCACATCATGCCTCTAATTATTAGATATTAAGCTTGCATCAGAAAACATTCAGGCCAAATCACAGCGCAGCAAGCCACTAAAATGGCTGTCATTTGTCAGGAACATAGAATCAAATTCTTATTGTTCTTGCTCCTTTTGTATATAGAACTGACACTGCAACAAACTGTTGCCAAGTAGTAACGTATTAGAATACATTGTGGCACTTGACATTGTGGTCGAATTGCATGTGCCCAGATGAAAATCATTTATGTTTTCTATTGCCTACTCACTGATCGAGTTCTGCACAGATTGGTTGATTTACCTTTTGAAAATATGTCCATATAAACTTCTGCATTACCGCTTATTTACTCATTTATATGATAGTTTTCATGGACTAATACTAACTGGTCAATTATGTCAAAAATACAGCTAGAATCCTTTTCTGCAAGGTTTATTCATTGACAAAAATTGCTCACAGTTTCGATATAATTGAATAGTATACAAAATGATGTAGACTACAACAATCTGTGTGATGTACAGATTTTTCTGATGTATAATATCTTGATATTTGTTATATGAACCGTAAGATAATCACCCCTGAGCTTGCATGAAGGAACTCAAATCTGACCCCTCAGAAATTCCTTCCAAGATCACTAAATTCATTAAGAGTTGGCAGTTCGTCATCAGTGACAACTTTACTGTCTGTTCCATATTATTTCACACCCATGACATATCTCTTTCATATCAACTGTCTGTTCCATATCATTTCACACCCATGACATATCTCTTTCATATCAACTGTCTGTTCCATATTATTTCACACCCATGACATATCTCTTTCATATCAACTGTCTGTTCCATATCATTTCACACCCATGACATATCTCTTTCATATCAACTGTCTGTTCCATATCATTTCACACCTATGACATATCTCTTTCAAATCAACAAAATCCCTAAACTGTCAACACCAACCATTAATTCTATCACTTTCATTAAAGTAACAATATATCTACCTCCTACCTCATCACTATGACAACACTCACAGGCCACTTGCAGGGTGTAGGTGACAGACTGCACACGTACTCCATTCCACACCACCTCACACACATGAAGGGTACCGTTCTGGTTTCTGTTGATGTTGTTAAGTGACAGCTGAGCTGATCCAGAAGAGTCCCACTTGACAACACCTGCTGGCTGACCCAAGTCAGTAGACCTGCAAGTGCATTCGACCTTTGTTCCTTCCTCCACGTATTCAGCACATGTGTGAGTGGGGGCACTGCTGGGGCGACCTGTAAGAATGCACAGAGTATCTGTCAAACTTGTTCAGTATGATGCTGCAACAGTTATTACATAAGTCTTTGGTAAAAGAAACTGGCCTTGACTGAAAATATTTTTTAAATGTATAGCCCACACAGAAAGGTTAAAAACACATTTTGATTGTGTGTGTACAACTGGTAGGGTGGGTGTATGACAGTTTTCAGAGGACAACACCAAGATATTCACATGTCTTGTGAATATTTGTGTCACATATTTCTAAATCTAAGATAGGTATGTGAGTACAAATTATACAAGTCAGTGTTTTCCAATACACACTAAAATAATTACTTCACCACGCTCCTGAAGCATGTTTTTGGGACTGCAGCGGAAGGATCCCACGGGCCACTCCTTAACTTTGCAAGACTGAAAGAAAAGACAAAGGTGCGCAAGGCCATGATTAGAGAGACCTGCTCTTCGCCAATGATGCTGCTGTTACTTCACATACTGAGCAACAACTCCATAGACAGATTTTCCCAGGCCTGCAAAGAATTTGGTATGACCATCATCATCATCATCAGGTGCCTTGCCACATGGCGTTGGCGATCATGGACTTCCATCTGTCTCTATCTCTTGTTGCCCCAAGCATCTCCTCAACCCTCCTCGTCTTCAGCCACACCGCAAGTCCGTCTAGCATTTTCTCCCTGGGTCTACCCAGTGCTCTCTTTCCCTCCAGCTTTCCTGTTGTGACCAGGTGCTCCAAATCCCCCTTCCTCATAAAATGGCCTATAAATGTTGCCTGTCTTTTCCTAATCTTCTTTGTGAGTGATCTACTTGTGTCTGCATCCATCAAGACTGTCTCGTTTGTTTTCTTTGCTGTCCATGGAACTCTCAACACTCTTCTTAGAAACCACATCTAGCTGCCTCAATCTTGTTCTGGCTTTGCTTGTTGACTGTCCACGCCTCACATCCGTACAACAGTATTGGTTCTATATAACATTCAGCCCAAAAAGACAAGTGTGCTGACATGGACACTCCACTTGTCATCACCATCAACAACTAAGGACTTATGTCGTCCACCAGTTCAAATCCTTTGGGTCTATCATCAGCAACAATCTGTCCCTCAATACCGAGATCAACAAGCACATGGGCATGGCTGCAGCAGTCTCAAACCAACTTACTACTGGTGTCTGGGAGAACCCAAAGCTGACAACTCCAACTAAGATGGCAGTGTACAATGCCTGCATCATCATCACTCTACTGTATAGCAGTGAATCATGGACAACATATGCCAAACAAGAGTAAAAACTAAACAGCTTTCACTTGCGCTGTCTTTGCTGCATCCTCAGCATCAAGTGGAGCGTTAAATACCAAACGCCATACTCTGGTCTCATCACTATGCACACACTACTCAGCCAACGCAGGCTGCACTGGCTTGGCCATGTGCATTGGATGGAAGATAAATGGATCCCAAAGGATATACTTTATGGTGAACTAATCTCAGGCAAGAGATCTGTTGACCGCCCCCCAGCTATAATACAAAGATGTCTGCAAGCGCGATATGAAAGCTCTGGACATCAGCACAGAGAGCTGGGAAGACACAGCAGCTGACCACAACAGACGGCGCAGTGTGCTCCAGGTTTGGGGAAAAAGGATCCAGATCACAGCTGAGGAAAAGAGGGTCCAGGGAAAGCAAGCTCCTGTGAAAGTAATCCCATGGCCAGGGTCCATATAATGATACATGCATCCAATGTCCGAGACTGCCTTTCCCGCATCGGCCCTACAGCCACAGCTGATGCTGCTCCAGAGATGTCAACTCAATTCGACACGACAATAGGGTGCATCATTCATAATTGATGCCAACTGACAGAGGCCTACTACTACTTTCCAATACACATTACTCAGTCAGTGATTATTTTCATAATTGTTTGCTGAAATAATTATTTACCTCTTCAGCAATAGTAAAAATCAGATTTATGAAATTTCTAATTATGGTTCACTATCTTTTATAATTCAGAAATGATACAATGTCTTTATTCATGGACTTGTCTTCCTCAAACGTATGTCATTGTAGATAGTTTCGGGGGTTACAATAATCAATTTTTTAAGAACAAACTGACCCAATAAAGAACAACCAACCTCATTTTCATAACATGCAGGACAGGTAGATATCTTCCTTATGGCATAGCTCTGATAAACTGAACTACAGCTACAAGGCATATAGTCAGTGTACGAATTACAACCATTTGTAAATCCCCAGCAATAAGTTTAGAAACATATGTGTTTAACTTAAGACAACCTCTGCCATAACTAATAACATTCAATTTTAAAGAAATGTTCCAAAGTTTCAAAGAGACGTAATGCCTTAACACAACACAATGGTCTTGTTTGTGGGAGAGAGATCTAGCAATTTCAACTGGCTGGTTGTGCACATATGCTTTATGTGCCCACTGCCCTAGCTTCTTTTAATCTCACATTTGTGCCGTCATAATTGATTTGATTTGTTACAAGCACTTTTTCCAGTACTACTCAGACATTTAACAGCTTTAGAAGTGCACAGAATTTGTTTCCGAGAGATCCAGATTACTTATGCGTCTTTATCTGGTAATGCATTAACTGTCATAAATTTTTATCTGATTTCTCATATACTCTTTCAAATCTGCATGCAAGACACACACACTGTTGATCTGATCATGTGCGCACATATGCACGCGCACACACACATTCACACACACACACACACACACACACACACACACACACACACACACACACACACACACACACTGACATGTGATCCTCCCAGGTCTTGTGTGTATACAACATTGCGTGTTCTGTTTTATGTTATCCAGCAGAAAAGAAACTAACAGCCAAATGACACAAAACATGATACAAACGGATTCATAGACGCAAATTTTTATATCTGTATAACATACGTCAAAACTCTCACTGACAAAGAAACACTGAAATGTTTGAATGTTCCACTGTTAATATCTCATTAAAGTAATCCCAAAGGGGTGCTCGATCAATCACCATGACAAATAAGAAAGCTCAGTTCACTCATGGCATTTCTGGCATTTGTTCTAATGATGCCAACAGAGTGATGGAATTAGTAGAGAAGAGGAATAACAAAGGAGATCTACATTAAGCATACATATTTTCCCTTAGCACAGGCAACACGCACGCACGCACGCACACACACACACACACACATACACACACACACACACACACACACACACACACACACACACACACACACACACACGTGTGTGCACGGGCGCAGATGCAATCTCAGACAAAATAGTCAATGTGATTGGCTATGTACTTACGTAGAATTCTGTCTGAATATCACCAAGACCATACAACAATGGCCGCAGTACATCACATGATCTAAGTACCTGAACCTGAAGTCACAGTCAAGATAATCCCATCACAAGAAAGAGACATTTAGACATTGTACAAATCCACATTGATGTACTGTGGACTCTTGAAACAACATTATATATCCATGGGATCCTTTTCCTCTACATGATATAAAGAATGGAGAGAAGATGGACGAAAGCAATGACTGAATGAATTAGCAACGATTAGATGAGTCAAAGAGAGCAATGGAGGGACACTGTGAATCGTGGAGGTAATATATAATTATGGTGACAAATGGTAATGGGTGATTATGGAGGGCAATGGAGATAATAACATAAATGAAGGAGAGAGCTGTCATAAATGGAGACAAGTCAACCCCCCACTATTCACAGAACAGCTAAACCGAGGTAGACGTGGGTATACCCTTCCTGAACTTAACACAAACACCAAAATGAAAACTGAAAGATTACCAAAAACACTTACTTCAAGAAGTGCATGAGAAAACAAAACAAGTTATACATATATATGACAAAAGTTATTGCACCAAAATAAAAAATAATTTTAAAAAAACATTAAAAAAACATCCCACGACGTCTGATCAGAACTTCAACTGACAACTAACAAACTATCCATAAGTTTAAAATACCATGCTTCAACCCTTACTTTTGAAGAGTGAGATTTATCAAAGACCAAAACCATCATGTACTCAAATACTGCCTTCTGGTCATTGTGTATACAATAGCAAGGATTAGCTTTAGATAGGACCAGTAGGATCTAATGTTACTATCCTCAGGTAATCAGTGATTTGAAGACCTCAACTTTCAGCGACTCCTCCCGAAGTTGAAGCTTTCTGGCCACATTTTCAAGTGTAGACACCAAAGTACTAACTCTGAACAGACATCATGGTGAGCCTTGACTGGGAACGAATTTTACTTACACACTCTGACTTATAAGGCATTATATCCCCCAACACTGTTCAAACAAAGTTAAAAATCTGCAGATATCTACATAGATCCCAGGTCAACAAAAAATGGGGAAGGGGGACACGACATTAAGCTGGCTAATTTTTCCTGATAACCAAACACAAGTTCTAATTAAAGGACAACATCACAGTTTGTGTGGGACATAAAGCTGTGCTATAACTCTATTTGGACTACTGCACTGACAGACACGAAATCCATGTATGATCTGAAAGATGACCCAACCACACCATTATGGTTTTGAGGCATGTCATTTTGCTGATATGTGAGAAGCACACATCTGCCAATAGAAGCCAAAGTTATTCTTCCCAAGACATGTGACTAAAAACAAACTCAACCTCAGGTGAATGCTCAGATTGTAACTGTTCAATCTTCTCACCTGGGTCAGTGTTAAAACTGACCTGTTCTACATCAGCATAAACTGGCGCCATTTTCTTTGTGTCTTCCTCTCTGAATGTCCTATCTTATGACATATAAAAATAACAATCTCAGTTTTTCATGTACTGACTCTAGGAGACATCCTTTACAACAAAAAATAATTATATCATTTAGGTAGTCCAACTGATTCTCAGATCCACTGTTGGCAGGTTGTTATGAAGAGTTAATTAATTGTTGTATGTTATTATTTCGGGTAGACCCAGGGAGAGAAGGCTGGACGGACTTGCAGGGTGGCTGAGGATGAAGAGGATGGGGGAGATGCTGGGGGCAACGAGAGATAGAGATGGTTGGAAGTCCATGGTCGCCAACGCCATGCGGCAGGGCACCTGATGATGATGATGATGATGATGTTATTATTTGACACTGTTAATTCACTGTTCTGAATTATCAATTGTAATTGTTCCCCTTCTCACATTCAAACTCCCCCCCCCCTCACCATCCCCCCTTTTTTTTCTCCATTTCCTTTTCTTTTTTCTTTGTGTGTGTATGTGTGTGTGTGTGTGTGTGTGTGTGTGTGTGTGTGTGTGTGTGTGTGTGTATGGGTGTGTGTGTGTGTGTGTATGTATGTGTGTGTGTGTGTGTGTGTGTGTGTGTGTGTGTGTGTGTGTGTGTGTGTGTGTGTGTGTGTGTGTGTCTAAAATCACTATTTTGTACAGACATTAAATAAAAGATTCTTTTTTTCCTTCTTCCTCACATTCAGTGCATCTTCAACATGGTCAGCTATGATGACACCATTTCATCAGCCATGAATGAAAGGCAAGCCTCACACCAAAAATATGACAGAAAATACCATGTTGAGTTGCCATGTCTGCTTGATGATCACCGACATAACTGATATGTTTTAAACACCTAGTGATGGGTGTAATGTGGCTTTATGCATGTCAAAGAATACACGCAATGACATGAATGGGTGTGTTTCGAGTGCAAGTATATGGGTGGGTATGCCTGTGCAATTGTGATACAAAATGGGGACTGGAGGAAGGAGAAAAAAAAACATAAGAAAAAAAAGTTACAACTGAACAGTAGACTGAACAAAGATAACAAAAATAAAACCAGACATGAAGAAAGGCAGTCTCACTCATTTGAAAAGATGACGACCCTCCCTCAAAGTTGGCAGTAACATTCACCCTCCCTGGAACAATGGCCATTTGATAACTGTAACTGCCGGTTGTACTGGGGAAAGGACCAGTGACTTCACAACTGCCACTGCCGCCTGTGGGGGTGTAGGTCACCTCAGAACCAACATCTTGCTGTGAGGGTGATGTCTGCATAAACAAACAAACAAAAGACATAGAGTTTACAATGAACACAGTCCACAAATTCACATGACTCACTGATGCATTTTAGTAGTCGGCAATGTGCACAGATGCTAAACGCAAAAAATATTCCACAATACATTAGGTACCAATTTTACAAAGAAGATCTGGCTGTATCTATTTCAGATGACCAAAGCCCAGTGAAACAGCAAGAATAACTAATCAGTCATGGACAGTGACATACATCACTACGTTAAACACTTTCACTGTGTACCACATTTCCACTAGTCAAATGTTTGACAGAGTACAGCAAGACAATCACATAATGGTATGACATTAAAATGAAAAGCTCCTTACAGAGAATACAAACTAAATTCAATACTTAACCAGAAAGCACAGCATAATTAACTTAAAACATGTCTTATGCATCAACCTGAATGCAAGATATACAATTCTGGTCTTTATCCTGGAAACTATGTTCATGAGGTTTACAAGTTCAGACTGTGACACAATGCAGTATTTGAATGAAGCAAATGTGTCTATTATGATAAAAGTAAACAGCACACTACTGAGTTAAGTCACATTTACATCAGTTACAACAGTAGACAACACACAATACTGAACCAAGTGACATCTCTCTCTCTCTCTCTCTCTCTCTCTCTCTCTCTCTCTCTCTCTCTCTCTCTCTCTCTCTCTTTCTCTGTGTGTGTGTGAGTGTGTGTGTGTGTGTGTGTGTGTGTGTGTGTGTGTTGTATTATATATATATATATATATATATATATATATATATGTATATACATATATATATATATATATATATATATATATATATTACAATAAAGGTAAACAACGCACTTACAACAGTAAACAATACACTGTACTGAACTACATGATACTGTGTATCTGATGACATTGATGACGATGGTCTCTCCCATCGTTCCAACATATCAATAGGCATACAGGTATTTTGTCACCTGGTGTTGGTCTTCATGTGGAGGCATGGGAAGGAGTCCTGTGGTTTGAGTTCAATATCTACCAGTCCCTTTTCCGTCCAACAACAGCTGTTTTGTATTCTTCAAATATGAATATGCACTGCTGTTGCCAGTTTATTCTGTTGCAGTTTGCACGCTATATCAAAGGCAGAAGTACTTCCAGCACCAAATCACAGCAACACACACACTACTAGACTGCGTTATATTATTATTATCATAAATTGTTATTTTACAGAGCTTTTGCGCAAACTCATTTGGGCTCAGTCTACATCACACATATCAGATGTTTTAGTTGAGGGCAGAGTTGCTCACAATCAGCTATATTGTTACACAGTCTGTATCTTTGGTGGGCATGCATGCCAGGTATGTTCATGTTCCCATAAGCCAGCCATTGTCATGACTCACAGAAATTTATTACATGCATATCTGATATTCTGCATAATAATAATCATCATCATCATCATCATCATGTGCCCTGTCGCATGGTGTCAGCGATCATGGCCCTCCCCCCATATAGATATATTCTTTGTCACTGAAAATACATTTCTTTGTCACTGAAAATACATTTCTCACCCTCTTTGTCGTCATCCACTATTTTCTCCTGGGTCCACCTGGTGCTCTTTTGCCATCCATTTTTTTCCAGTTGAGACTAGGTGCTCACATTTCTCTTGCCTCATAAAATGTCCTATAAATGTTGCTTGTCTTTTCCTAATCTTCTTCAATAATGGTCTCTCTCTGTATTTGCCTCTTTCAAGACTGTCTCATTTGTTTTCTTTGCTATCCATGGAACTTTTAACATTCTTCATAGAAATCACATTTCAGCTGCCTCAGTCTTGTTCTGACTTTATGTGTTGACTGTCCACGGTTCACATCCATACAATATATTATATGTTCTATATAACACTGAAGAACTCTCTTCCTGATGTTGACCAGGCAATCCATTCAAGCAACAATGTGTTTCAATGAAAAAAATGCCAGGGGTCCAGGGGCCTATGTGGCCCCCTGGTGGAGTCCAGGGGAAGAGCACCTGGTGGGAGTCTGGGAGCGTTGCCCCCAGAAACTGAAGCATTTTAGTCAAGTAAATGGAAACTTAACCCCCTCTGGTGAAAGATAAATTAAGTATTTCAATAAAAGAAAAATAGGGCACAAGCATTGTTAACAATGAACAAAACATGCAAATACATCCCTTTCGCGGATATCCGTGAATTCGTAGACATTTGGATTGCCTGGTTAACTGACAGGCATTTGTGGTAAGAACGCTTTTCATTTTCTTGAATGCTGTTTTAGCTTGGCCAATTCTTCTGGCTATTTGTAATGTGTATCTGCCATGTGGTGAGATGACTGTTTCCAGATAAACTTGTCAACTTGTCTCAATGTTGTGCCATTTGGTGTTATTCTGATTGCGTACACACAAAATCAGGTTTTAAGTACTGGCAGGTCTGCACACATGTTGACCTGTGAGACTGGAAAAATCTTCACCTTTAACCTATCATGTTAGAGGTATCTAAGCAGATCAAACCCAGGACCATCTGATTATAAGTCCCACCTGACTTTCATGCCCGACACCCATATGTATTATGACAGTAAAAACAACACTGTACTGAACCAATTGACATGAGTATCTGTTACAATAGTAAACAACATACTGTACTGAACCAAGCGACATGAGTATCTGTTACAATAGTAAACAACATACTGTAGTGAACCAAGCGACATATGTATTTGTTACATTAAAGTAAACAACGCACTGTATTGAACCAAGTGATATATGTATCTATTACAACAGTAAACACAATACACTTTACTGAACCTAATGACATGTGTATCTGTTACAACAGTAAACAACACACTGTACTGATCCTTACAACACTTATCTCTATTACAACAGTAAACAACTCTGTGTACCTGAACCAAGCGACACTTGTATCTGTTACGATAGGAGGAGACACCAGTAACACTGCAGTTGGCAGTCACTGTCCATGATGTTGATGTGCCAGTGTCATAACGTACGTTACACGACTTGGTCACAGGAACAACTGAAGAAAGTCAACATTTGTGAATGTTAGTTTTACCAAAAAAAAAGTAAAAGACACACATAGGCATACACACATATTAACAAACACCTGAGTAAAAGGTGGTGTACATGTATGTGTGTGTGTCTGTGTGTGTGTGCATGTGTGTGCGTGCGTGTGTGTGTGTGTGTGTGTGTGTGTGTGTGTGTGTGTGTGTGTGTGTGTGTGTGTGTGTGTGTGTGTGTGTGTGCGTTCGTCTGCATCCATGTGTGCACTGTCAGCACAACTTTATGTTAACCTGACAATTTATCATTTATAATGATGGGGGTGCATGCGTGAGAGAGAGAGAGAATGGGGGTGGGAAGAGAGAAGGGGAGAGAGGGGAGAGAGAGAGAGAAGTTCTGGACAGCAGAGATTAAGTTAACAAATAAACAAAAATCACCAAGGGCTTTGACTCGTTTAGTTTGGGAGAGGCTGTATCAAATTTGGTATGTATCACACAATAAATGCAATAATTGGGAGACTAAAAAGAAAAAAAAACAGCCAAACAACCAAAATAAGTAAAGATGCAAACATGTTTTTAAAAAAAAACAGAAACGCGGAAACAAATTTATGAACCAACTTTTCTGTAAAGTTAACAAATTTATTAATTAACTTTCCTGTCAAGTTAACAAATCTATTAATTAACTTTCCTGTCAAGTTAACAAATTTATGAAACAACTTTGCTGTCAGTTTAACAAATTTATGAACCAACTTTTCTGTAAAGTTAACAAATTTATTAATTAACTTTCCTGTCAAGTTAACAAATTTATCAACTGACTTTGCTGTCAAATTACAAATTTATGAACTAATTTTGCTGACAAGTTAACAAATTTCTCATTTTTTAAGTGAACGTAAAACTACCTATGGGATTCTTGAGAATGACCTGGGAAAGGCCATCATTATACAGCAAAAGCAAATTACAGTATGACAATGTTTCACGTTGCACTGTACTGATTTGTACTTTTCAGAAATCTCAAAAACATGCTGATTTCCGCGCCACAGTAACAAATCAACAAATCATTTTAAAAAAAAAGATAAAGAAATCAGGAAGAATTATGCGATATTTGTGGATTAACTTGTTTCATCTTTGACACAGTGGGGGAAAAATGACAATCCTCACCATTCCTCTTTCCGCAAGCGTTGAAACATTGATACAAGCACATTTCTTTTCCTCTTAGCTGCCATGTTCTGGAAAAGCTCCAGGAACCCCTATGTGAACGTAATTTATGGCCCACTACCTCCCACCCCCACCCATCCATGTGGATCACAAACTTGACGTTGGTTGGGGCACTTGAGCGTCTGTCTCTCTGGGGTCATGTAGTATCTCAAAATTACCCCCCTCCTTTGTGTGTGTGTGTGTGTGTGTGTGTGTGTGTGTGTGTGTGTGTGTGTGTGTGTGTGTGTGTGTGTGTGTGTGTGTGTGTGTGTGTGTGTGTGTGAGTGTGCGTGTGTCTATATGTATGTGTGTGTGTCTGTGTCCGTGTCTGTGTCTGTGTGTCTCTGTCTCTGAAGTTTCAGTTTCAGTTTCTCAAGATGACGTCTCCGCGCTCAGAACGAATTCCATATGCACTAACGTCACATGTGCCACGTGTATGGTGATAATGACACAAGCTTTAAAGCCTGCACATAAACCCATGAGCTGGCCAGGTCCTGAAATAAAAGAATGTGAAGATGGTAAAATATTGATAAAACTGTCTGCTTTTCCTATGGAATAAATATGTCGTCTTCACGTACATATGTCACACAATCCCTGATACTATAAAAGAAGGGAAGAAGTTAATAAGGAATTTTTTTTTAAAAATTTCTACGTACCTACAAGATCAAGTTGACAAGTGTCCCCTTGCTCGTCAGACTGAGTGTTGGTCCGGCAGAGTATGGACGTACCTTGAAAAAAAGTATAAAACTGACTGTTGGTGGCGTTCACAGTCACTGTGCTGTCTGAGACTGATGGTCTGTCAAGTGGGAATGCACTTGCAAACTGGGTGGCACATGTCAGCTCGCTGGAGCATACTCCCAGATCCACGTCTCCTTGGTTGAAGGCCAGGAGTCTCCATATTGCTATATCTGAAGACGTCAGCCCACTACAGGTAAGCAGGTTGTCTTCCTTGTTCTCTATCACCTCCAGGGTGTTATCAGTGCCACAAGGAGAAAGGGTCTGTGCTGAAAGACAAGCACAACGTTTAAAATAGCTCTCTCTCTCTCTCTCTCTCTCTCTCTCTCTCTCATATTTTACCTTAATGAGCGTGGCAGTTGTGAGAATAAGAGGAATTATACATTGACTATTCTAACCAACACTGCATACTTCCCAATGTAACTGCCACATATTGTCAATACACCATACACCAACACTGATATAACGTGCAGTATATTCAGCCGTGCAATAAAGCGATCAGTGGTCAGAGTTCAGTGGGGGTTTTTTATTTGTTTTTCTTTTTGTTTTTTAGCTTGAGATGGTAGAAAAATTTGCACAACCATCAAGCTCAAATTTCGGTTCTACATATTCTATTAAAATCTCACACCATGAGAATTTGTTTATTTGTTGTTCCATCTATGAGATCACGCTATTGTACCGTCACGTTTTCATTAAATAAAGCGTATTCAAACTAAATCTACACACACATGTACACACACACACACACAAAATATACAAACATAAAAGATATACATACACACACACACACACACACACACACACACACACACACACACACACACACACACACACACACACACACACATATCTATTATATGGTCACGGCTACAAAATGGTGTCGAACGGGCCGCGTGCGCTACTACCAAACTTCGGAGCTAAATTTACATACTCTATATCTCAAATATAGCTACAAAATTAATGTAACGTGAAAGTAAAGTAATGGCCTTTGCACATGGGTGCATTTTCCCCCACAGCAACTAATAACAGTTCCGAGAATCAATCATTTTGTTGTTTGTTTACACTATCGTCGGAGATCATTTCTGTGACACTTCAAAGAATGTGCGCAATCGATTGAGCGATATGCCACAACGTTGCGTTATGAAATAACATTTTATTAATCCCACATGTATTCAAAAGCAAAACATGGCATCAAACTGTCATTTGAAATAATAAGAACCAAACGTATGATAATTACTTTCGTTTTAAACGAATTGTGATTTCCTAAATTCAGTAAAGATCTCTTTAGTACATAATTTCACAACATTCTGAGAGATAATATGGTGTTCTTTGTACATAACATCACACAAAGTCACAAACCTTGTAAAGGAAAGAACCTGAAAAGGAACAGATTTTTTGCTCAAAATAATGTGAACACATTAACAGCAGGTCCAGTTGGTACATCTGAAGGCGGGACAGCAAAATCAAACACACTAAGTTCAAGAAAGTTAAAGGAGAAGATTTTGTACATAACTTATAATAATAATAATTATAATAATATTTACAATATTTATATAGCGCAAAATCTTGCAATTGTTCCAAATGTTCAGTCTCTTCAATTTTAAAGCAGTACATAAATTGTAAATTTAAACTGTGTATAAGTCCTCCTGCAATTGTTCCAAATGTTCAGTCTCTTGAATTTTAAAACAGTACATAAATTGTAAATTCAAACTGTGTATAAGTCCTCCTGCAATTGTTCCAAATGTTCAGTCTCTTGAAATTTAAAACAGTACATAAATTGTAAATTTAAACTGTGTATAAGTCCTCCTGCAATTGTTCCAAATGTTCAGTCTCTTGAAATTTAAAACAGTACATAAATTGTAAATTTAAACTGTGTATAAGTCCTCCTGCAATTGTTCCAAATGTTCAGTCTCTTGAATTTTAAAACATTACATAAATTGTAAATTTAAACTGTGTATAAGTCCTCCTGCAATTGTTCCAAATGTTCAGTCTCTTGAAATTTAAAACATTACATAAATTGTAAATTTAAACTGTGTATAAGTCCTCCTGCAATTGTTCCAAATGTTCAGTCTCTTGAATTTTAAAACAGTACATAAATTGTAAATTTAAACTGTGTATAAGTCCTCCTGCAATTGTTCCAAATGTTTAGTCTCTTGAAATCTAAAACAGTACATAAATTGTAAATTTAAACTGTGTATAAGTCCTCCTGCAATTGTTCCAAATGTTTAGTCTCTTGAATTTTAAAACAGTACATAAATTGTAAATTTAAACTGTGTATAAGTCCTCCTGCAATTGTTCCAAATGTTCAGTCTCTTGAATTTTAAAACAGTACATAAATTGTAAATTTAAACTGTGTATAAGTCCTCCTGCAATTGTTCCAAATGTTCAGTCTCTTGAAATTTAAAACAGTACATAAATTGTAAATTTAAACTGTGTATAAGTCCTCCTGCAATTGTTCCAAATGTTCAGTCTCTTGAAATTTAAAACAGTCCATAACACAACATGAACAAACAGTTTGCAAACTTGTCTTGTCTTGTTTCAACTACTGTTTATAGGTCAAGTTTTGGGGGGCTTTTTACATGTCGACCACTGCGGGTATCGACTGCACTTGAATTGCTGTATCTATCTGTAGGATTGTCACTATCAGGATGCTGGACATCTGTATGGACATCAGGTTGGGTTTCTGGTGTTTGTTGATGATTCTTTTGGTCTGGAAATGTGGAAATCACTTGAGGAGCACTACCAAATGCTGATAACTGTTGGCTATTTCTGAAGCGGAGATGGCATCGGTTCCTTCTCTGGATTCCTCTATTGGTCTGGACAGCATATGACCTGGTGCAAAATGGTGGTGATGATGAAGTACCCACCACTACTGCTTCGGTATCTGCAGGTGCCTTGATCCAAACTGGTTGTCTTTTTGCTAATGGTGGCAAAAGCCTACTTGGTGACGCCTGCCAAAGTATTTCTTCTGTCGATGTTTCAGTTTGGCATCAACTTCTCTAAAGTTCTGCATGTTTTTTCCCTTCTGGGACATGTTGTTGTGGTACAGATGGAATTCTGGTTCGCAGTTTTCGACCCATCAGCAGTTCTGCAGGACTGATTCCTTGTTGAAGTGGTGTGGCTCTATAATTCAACGGTGCAATGTATGGGTCTTCTGCCTTTTGCAGCAAAGTTTTGATTGTTCTGACTGCTCTTTCTGCCTCTCCATTTCCTTGTGGGTAAAGTGGACTGCTGGTGACACCGTATGAAAAGGCGAACTTCGTGAATTCCTTTGCACTGAATTATGGCCCGTTGTCTGAAATGACCACTTCAGGAATTCCTTGACGAGCAAAGATTGATTTTATATGCTCGATGACAGCAGATGATGTGGTCTGTTTTAGATGTGTCAATTCTATCCACCTAGAAAAGTAGTCCACAATCAGCAGATATGTGTGACCTTTCCATTCAAAAAGGTCCATTCCAACCTGTTGCCAAGGGTAGTCGGGTGTCTTTGTTGGTTGCAGTGGCTCTGGGTGTAGTATTCTTTCCCTCTCACAGACTGCACAATTGGACATTTTTCTCTCAATCTGTGTTGATAACCCTGGCCACCATACACAACTCTTGGCCAAAGCTCTGCACTTTACTATGCCCTGATGTCCTTGGTGCAGACGTTCCAAAATATCTTCTTGCATTTCTGCTGGGATGACAAGACGACTCTGAAACAGTAATAATCCATTTTCTACTGTCAGCTCATTCCGGACTGTCCAGTATGGCTTCAATAATGGATCACATTTTGCTCTTTCTGGCCATTGTGATTTTCACTGTTTTCACTTGGCCGCAAGTAATGTCTTTGTCTTGTTTTTCCTGTATTTCTTATAGCCTACCATCACTTGCAGGAAGTCCTTCAATGACTGCACGGACAAACATTTGTGTCTCGACCTCCTTCTGATGATCCTCTTCAGCAGGGTCACCGACAGGAGCCCGAGAGAGAGAGTGTCCGACGTCACAAGATTCTTTCCAGACACCTCCTATACCATAGGATGACGCATCAGCAGAATGTTTTCTTTCTCAGGACTGTTGTAATTGAGAACTGGTGCACTACTAAGCTGCTTCTTCAGAGCCTGGAAGGCAGTTTCTTGCTGATCATTCCAGGTCCATAAGATTTCCTTCTTCAGTAGATCTCACAGTGGCTCTGTGATATCTGCGAGATTTGGAGTGAATTTTTCAAGATGATTTACCATTCCCAACCGTCTACGCAGCTCTTGCACGTTCTCTGGTCTGAGTAGTTTGGTAACAGCTTCAACCTTGGCTGGATCCACTTGTATTCCATCTTTTGAAATGATGTTTCCCAGAAATTTGATTTTATCTATTTCAAAGACACACTTGTCATTCAGAGTGACCCTAGCTTCCTTCGATCACTGTAGGACAATTCGCAGTCTGTGGTCATGTTCCTGTTTGTCTTTTCCACTGACTAGGATGTCATTTATGTCACAGACAACTCCAGGAATTCCAGCACGATGAAACACTTCTGGACACGAACTGATTCCAAATGGTAAACGTTGAAGTAATATCTTCCAAATGGTATAATAAATGTCGTCAACTCTCGGGATTCTTCATCAAGTGGTATTTGGAAAAACCCAGTGTTGCAATCAAGCTTGCTAAACACAGTGGCCCCAGAAAATTGAGCAAGAAGCTGGTCTGTTGATGGGAATGGAAAATTTTCCCGTCGAACACTTTCATTGTTTGGTCAGGTCAACACATATTCTCACTTTCCCATTCGACTTAGGTACAACCACAATTGGTGCACACCAATCTGTTGGCTTTTTGACTGGGCAAATTATGTCCTGCTTTTCCATGTTATGGAGTTCCTCTTCTACTTGCTTTCTCATAGGTATTGCCAAGCGTCGGGGTACAGCAATGGGTAACGGTTTTGCATCATCCTTCAGTCGGATTTTGCATTCTTTCTTCATTTTGCCAAGGCCTGTGAGTAACTCTAGAAATTCTTTCCGAGGTTCACTTTCTTGCTTGATGGCATTTACTCTTTTCAACAAGTGAAGAGCTTCGATGGCTGGCCTTCCTAACAGAGGTTCCTTTAAGTTGGAAATGATGTACAGATCTTGATCTAAGGAAGTCATTTGTTGACAGTGTTGTATGTACTACTCCAACAACATTCAGCTAACACTGTCCAGGACTGAATAATTTCTAGCCAGTCTTCTTTATCAGTGGAGATTTTTTCTTGAAATATCTCTCTGGTACCACATTAACATTGGCACCAGTGTCCACTCTGTAGTTGACAAGCTTTCCATTGGTCATGATTTTGGCTCGCCATATGTCTTCTTCAACAGCACCAATAGAACTGGAGCTCTCCCTCTCAATTTCAATGGAGCCTAACAGTATGTCAGTGTCAATGTCATTGCTTCTAGTTGTCTGACTACCTTCTTTGACTTGCAAACTGCAGAATAGTGACTCCTCCTAGAACATTTTCTACATTCTGCTTCTCTGGCAGGTCAATCACGTCCACGCATTGGGCTTTTTCCACACTGAGTACATCTCTTGAAGTTTTTGTCTTCTTTGGCATTGTATTTCTTTTTGTGATTCTTATGTTCTTTTATTGGCTGCAGTCTACTGACTTGCATGTAGATCCCTCTTGACCAACACTTATGGCGTGAGACTGTTGTCTTGAAGTTTCATACGCTCGGCCAATGTCCAAATATCTTGCAAAACTAAACTTTTTATCTTCAAGAAGTTTTTCTCGAACTGGCTCTTCCCTAATTTCTACGACTACTTGGTCCCTAGTCAGGCGATCTTCCAACTGAGCATTGCCAAAAATTGTAGGTTTCTGCCAGCTGACGTAGAGGTGCAACAAAAGCTTCGATACTTTCACCTGGCTGCTGTCGACGAGTATGAAACGTGTATGCCAATATGCTTCGTGGGACTCACCTCCGCAAAAGTCCTCAAAAGCCTTCATAACTTTTTGTAAATCTGTTTTGTCTTCTTCCTCATTGAAGTGGAAACCATCAAATATTTCCATGGCTTCTTCGCCTATGGTTGCTAAAAAACGGCAGTCTGGAACAAGCCCTCTTCCTTGTTTAATCTGCTTACTATCATATAATTATTGAACTGATGTTTAAACTTTTTAAAGTTGTGTGCGAGGCTCCTCCCTCTACATTCAACTTGGAAGCCAAAGAAAACAAATGAGACAGTCTTGAAGGAGGCAGACACAATAAGAAGCTTAATGAAGAACATTGAGAAAAGACAAGCAGCATCTATAAGACATTTTATGAAGCGAGAAAAATTAGAGGAGCTGATCACAACATGAATGCTGGAGGGAAAAAGAGCTCCAGGTAGACCCAGGGAGAAAATAGTAGACGGACTTGCAAGCGGATGGAGAGAGACAAGGTGGGAGATGTACTCCTGGATGGCCAACGCCATGCGGAAGAGCACATGATGATGATGGTGTATGGGGAAGTTAATTATCTTCTCCAGACATCATTGCTGAATCAGTCCATCCTAAAGCACAGAAACTTGTGCATTTTAAAGATATCCTGTCTCACTCCCAGCTCCCTGTTCAGCTGCATCAATATCATTATTCAAGAAATGTCAATAAACAACTTAAAGAACATTACTGTCCACACTGTATTATGTATCAATTGATGATGGAGAGGGGGGAAGACCTATTAGGGCTATTTCATTAAGTTATGAACTTGGGATGATGTGTGTGGCTTTGGCTGTTTACCTTTTTTTAAAGGGAGGCTACTCTCTTTGCTCTCTCTCTCTCTCTCTCTCTCTCTCTCTCTCTCTCTCTCTCTCTCTCTCTCTCTCTCCTTCATTGTCCCCCAGAGACACGTGTTTGCAGCAGTGTATGTATTCTTCCCAGCTCATGTGGGCCTGTGTGCATACACACATGACTTATAGTTTATTGCACATTAAAATCTACTGGGTTGATTGTTACTTGGCTAACATTAATTACCATATCCAGTATGTGGATATACATGGCAATGTGTACTCTGATAAATATTCTTTTTTTTTAATGGATAAAATGGGATCCATATGTTCAGTGTTCCATCATGCCGTGATTCCATTTTTATCTCTATTCAGCCGGAGACATTACCACAACGTGCCCAAATTCATATGTGGAAGCAGTGGCCAGCCAAGTGAACTGCACGGTAGACCTGACCGCATTTGCTGTGTGCAGTAATCCTCTCACTGTTTTGTCATTCTACTTCACGCCAAACAGTAGTAGTACCGTAGACCAGTTTTGGTGTTCCACCAGCATCCACAATACGTAATGACGATGCCTGTAACAAATGTAGCTGCAACTGTTTGGATGCCGGTACGTCGACTGCAGCAGAATATCGGCTGAACAACAGACCCATGCAGGGGGAACTTTTTCATGTAACATGTGTGCAGATCTGTTAGTGCCTAATATCAGATATATCTGTTACAGATCATGTAAGTCATGTCAGTGGCTGGCTTATGGAAACGTGAAAACACCCAGCATGCAAGCAATGGCAAATGACTTTTAACTGACAACTCCTACCATTGGAAAATAAAGTGTCATTATCATTATCATCGTTAAAATCATGCTTTCAGCCTTGGAATAAACAGAGAAATTCCATACGGAGCAAAGCAACAAAATGTTCAGTTAGTGACATATCCTTCAGTACAAACCAAGAACTGTGAAAAGTGCAATACTTTCACTCAAAAGCTGACTAAAAAGAGCCATTTATTTCATGTCAAACACAGTACCCAGACTAATGAAACGACTTCAGTTTGCCATGACCATGATTAGACATATTTTAAGCCATCCTGCAAGAATGTCCCTTTGTAGATGACTGTTATGCACTGCACATTCATACAATGCATAACTGATGAATTTGCTGAAGCCTACAAATGTTTCAGCTTTACAGTTTGCATCATCTCAGGCTTCTGACAGCTCCCCACCTTCAATTGTTTTCAAACAACCTGGAGATCAAGACTGTAGACACATTCTGCTACACAGCCAGTAAATAAAGTGAACAGCAATGGATCTCCTGATGCTGATGTAGTTCTGTGCATCTCCAAGGGTAGCTCTGTCTTTGGAAGTTGACTAACAGATTGTGGCAAGACCATATATCAGCTCGTCATAAACATTGCTGTATACAAAGCAGTAATCTTGAGCGTTTTGATGTACTCCTGCTGGACAGGGACTTCCCACTGATGGCATTTTAACGCTGGGAAACGTTTTGTGCAAGATATGTGACACCACGTGGCACGATTCCATGTCTACTCTTCAAGTTCTAAAGAAGTGTGGCTTGCCAAGTGTAGAGATTCTATTTAACAAATACCAGCTTGGTTGGACAGGATGTGTTGTCCATTTGGAAGACCACCTCATCTGATGTATGCTTCTATATGGAAAGCTGAAACAAGAATATCATTATTAAGGAAGACCACTAAAACAATACAAGAATATTCTAAAGGTCAGCCTCATCAAGCGTGGAACCAACACCAACGTGGAAAGACACTGCTTGCAATTGAGCAACGTGGCGAAAGCAGTGCACCCAGGGCACAGTCACAAGTGAACAGCATAAAGCAGTACTATTCAACAGAATAAGGACTGGTGGAAGCAGAACGCAAGGCTGCACAACCCATTCACAAGCAGTGCATGTGGAAGAACATATGACCACACGATTGTGTTCCACATGAAGACTGTATCAGGTGATAAAGGTTCAGCACTTGCATGGGTCAGATTACTTCAGTGACAGAAAGCAATCTATGTTTTATCAATGACCATAGTTCAGAGTGTGCTAATGTACAATTACGTGTTCAACAAGGCTCAGTCATTGTCTCAGTTCTGTACATATTACAAATCCCCTTTCTTTATCGATTAAAAGACGTTCTGACTCCAGTCAGTCATCTGCAGATGGTGCACAAATGTACGGCCTTTGTCCTCTACCGGTAAATCGACTTTTTCAGATTCAAATCTCAGATATAAAAAAAAACAGATGACAGAAACTTAATGATGAAAAAAATGCATCCCTCCTCATCAATTTAAGAATATAATCTTCTGTACATGCAAATACCACGTCCATGCTTGTTGGCGGTGCCATCATTGTATCCATACCCTTAGCTGAGACTAAGGTTTTACGATCTGCGATGATATGTTACATCAGTCTCATGTCTCCACACAATTATCTAGAAATCACACTTCATCTTTGTTCTATCAAAATTAGACTACTGCAATTTTCTCCTTTCTGGCTACCCACGGTATATCTTGACAAATCACTAAATATTCAAACTTCTGAGGCAATACTGGTTTTGAAGGTTTGCAAGTTATGTTGATGTTCTGCCCCTTCCTTACAAACTTCATTGGCTTCCAATTAAAGCCTGGATAGACTTCAAGATCTTACTTATTTGTTAACGTTTTTGTCTTAAACCACTCCTACCTGTATTTCGATTTCCTCACTGTATATGAACACTCCATCAAGGCAGCTCCAGTCACCATCAAATAAACGCATTTTCCACATTCGTTGTATAGAGACTAAAACTTTTGGTTACTATTCATTTTTTTCTATGCGCCAAGCCAGTGAAACCTGTGTTTTATACATCTTCATCATTTGCAATTTTTGTCCTCTTTTAGTATAGCTCTAAAGACTAATCTCTTCAAACAATGCTAATACTAGCACTAAACGTATTGTGTATTTTGTATTCGTGCAACTGGCTTTATGAGATAATGCTACATGTTTCATTGATTTATTTATAAGCCTGTGTCAGTGTATCAGCCTTCATCAGTATGAGTTCCTTGTCTGCCCTTCTTTGTTGAAGCGAGTGCTTATGTACATGTGTGCGTGTGTGTGTGTGTGTGTGTGTGTGTGTGTGTGTGTGTGTGTGTGTGTGTGTGTGTGTGTGTGTGTGTGTGTGTGTGTGTGTGTGTGTGTGTGTTGGTGTACGCATGTTTGTTCATCTTAATTTTTTTTCTCATATCACACCTGTACGATATTGTTGTTTTGTTGTTTTCTTTTCCAAATCTAGTTCCCGTGTGTAATATCAGGTCATACCATTGCTATGTCGTTGATATACGTCTGTTATGTTTTCGTTTTCTATACATGCAAAGACCTTAAGAGCTTGCTTTCTTGGATATTGCAGACAGAGAAAGAGAGAGACAGAAACAGACAGACAGACAAAAAGAGACTGACACGCAGAGAGGGAGAGGGAGGGAGGCAGGGGAAGAGAGACAGACACACAGACACACATACATAGAGAGAGGCACAGATAGAGAGAGACACACACAGACAGACAAAGACAGACACAAAGACAGAGATAGAGACAGAGAGAGAGAAAGAGAGAGAGAGGGAGAACACAAACACGAAAGTTATCGAATAAGGCCAACAGCAATTTACAGTAGGGGTGACAGCAGTTTATCAAACACACAACTATGAGCTCAACAAAATTTAACAAAATATCAAATATATATGGCCAAACGTCGCAATGTAGTCAACATCATACATATATGGAATCATTTATTAATTTATACTGAATAAACATACACGTACTAGCAGGCACACAAACACGTGCTATATACAGCTTTCATAATCATTCTCATACATACATATTGACTTTTCTTCCAACCGCATTATAAAAAAAAAGCAATTCAGTCAGTCAGGTCATCAAATAATTAACGACACCCTTATTTTTACTGTGAAAAGTTCACCTATCTGAGGGCAAAATGATGTAGTGAAAGTATGACTGATCTTCACAAAGTTGTTGTTTAAATGAGAGGAAGAGACAGATAGACAGACAGACAGAGACAGAGAAAAGAAGCAGAGACAGAGAGAGACACAGAGAGAGAGACACAGAGAGAGATGGAGAGAGATAGAGACAGACACAGAGATAGACAAATAGAGAGACAGACAGACAGACAGAGACGCAGAGAGAGACAGATAGACAGAGAGACAGACAGACAGAGAAAGACAAAGAGACAGAGAGAGACAGAGCTTAGAGAGAAAGATGTAATAATACATGCAACAGTAATTTTTGTCCATCTAATCTATAGCCATAAATAAGAGCAAAGATTCCCTCCCACTCTCCTTCACCAGGTAAAAGGTTTAACGCCTCCCCTGCACTCAAGGATACAATGGAAAACATCTGATCTGTCTCCACCCCCACCCCACCCACCCCCTTCCTGTAAGAAGTATCAAATTAAATGTACAATTAAAGTATGCATGTATTTGTTGCAAACTGACAAAAACACTCATATGCTTAAGCACATATGTACAAACACACACAAACACACACCCAGAGACATACACACACACATGAACTCACACACATACAAACACACACACACACACACACACACACAAATCACACACACACAAACGCACACACACACACACAAACACACACACATACACACACACACACACACACACACACAGACACACTCTCTGTCACACACACACACACACTCACACAAAAACATGTGCGTGCACACATGAACGCTTGTATACACACACACACACACACACACACACACACACACACACACACACACACACACACACGCACACACACATACACACACACACAAACACACGCACACAAACACACGTACACTCACTCATTCACACACACACTTACACACACTCACAACACACACACACACTTACACACACTCACAACACACACACACACACAAACACACACACACACACACACACACACACACACACACACACACACACACACACACACACACACACAACACACACACACACACAAATATTACCATTGCAGCTGGTCATGAAACTCCACATCACAAACAGCAAAACGAACATTTTTGCGATTTTATATCATTCGGTGTGAAGGAAGAAACTGAGCACTATGTACTGATCACATACACGACACACGATCTTTCTTCCAATAGCCACTGGTGGCCACTCACCAACTGTTATAGCACAGACTGTTTTTATGTGGTCATGTTTTCTTTAGTGCTCAGGTACAAATGTGAGTGCAAAAGAACGCAAACGTTTCGAGCAGGAAGTTAATACGTGGTACTTGAGTCAGTCAAGTAAGGGTGGGGTACATGCGTGGAGTGGGTTTCTTTCTGTCTGTCTGTCTGTCTGTCTAACCGTCCATCTGTCTGTCTGTCTGACTGACTGTCTGTCTGTCTGTCTGTCTGTCTCTCTTCTGAGAGTTTGTGTGCTGCACGTTTTCGTTTTTATTTTATCAGTTTTTATTTTATTTTATCTCATTATTTTGGGGTAACATTTTTGATATTTTATTCAACTTCTTTGTAATTCTGGGGACATGTCATTCATATGACTCAATGACTGTGCATAAAACATTTGCGTGAATACTAATAAAAACGATGAAACAATGACTGCAATGTGCTATAATGTCCCAGATAGCAGATGCACATCAGAAATAGCCAGCACAATTGACCAAGCCAAAACAGCATTCAAGAAGATGAAAAACATTCTTACCAACTCATGCCTTTCAATTAACATCAGGAAGAGAGCTCTTGAATGTTATGTAGAACCGATAATGTTATACAGTTGCGAGGCATGGACAGTCAACGCGGAAAGACATTGCTTACAATTGAGTGACGTGGCAAAAGCAGTGTACCCAGGACACTGTCACATTTGGATAGCACAGAGCAATACTATTCAACAGAATTAGGACTGGCAGAAGCAAAACGCAAGGCTGCACAACCCATTCACAAGCAGTGCCTGTGGAGGAAAATATGCCAACACGATTGTGTCCCACATAAAGACTGTATCAGGCTATGAAGGTTCAGCACTTGCGTGGTACATATTACTTCAATGACAGAAAACAATCTGTATTTTATCAATGATAGTTCATAGTGTGCTAATGTACAGTTATGTGTTCAACAAGGCTCAGTCCGTGACCCAGTTCTGTTCATATGACTGGTGTATACAAATCCCCTTTCTTTAGGGATTAAAAGACTTTCTCTCTCGGGTCAGTCATCTGTGGATGATGCACAAATGCATGACCCTTGTCCTCTACCATCCATGTTATTGTGAATTATATCTCAGATGTAAAAAATGGATGACAGAAACTGAACGATGAAAAAAGCGTCCCTCTTCATGAAGTTAAGAAGACTACAATCTTCAGACAGACAGACAAACAGACAGTCAGAAAGACAGACAGACAGAGTGAGGGAGGGAGTTAAAACAGAGGAAGAGAGACAGACAGAGAGGAAGTAAGAGACACAGACAGTAAGAGAGACAGACAGTAAAAGACAAAGAAATTAAGAGAGAGAGAGAAGACAGGCAGACAGAGACAGACAGACAGACAGACAGAGAGAGAGAAAGAGAAAAGAGCAGACTAAGAGAAAGAGAGGTTGAGATAAAAAGAGAGAAGAAGAGATGAGAGAGGGATCAAGAGAGAGAAAAAAAGAAGAGAGTGAAAGAGAGGGAGAGAGAGGGAATGATCAAAAGAGAGAACACACACACACACACACACAACACACACACACACACACACACACACACACACACACACACACACACACACACAGATGGACAAACAGAGGGATTAACACACGAAACGTCTATCATACAGGTACAAATATGAACAAAATGTCTCTCCCATTGCATTAAAGCAGTTGAGAGGTGTTTCATATTTACCATGCATTGTAGACTACAGTGTAAAAATATCTGATCCCTCCGCTTTCCAACCCTCTTACCTCCCAAAATGTAAACATATATCAAAGAACACTTAAGCCCTAGCATAAGAACCCCGTCAGCCATATCACCTGAGGTGGATGCCAACGTAAAACTGAACCAAATCCATCTCTAAGGCATTGCGTTATGGTGCAAACTAACACAAACACACGTAGCTGCATCATTACACACAAGCATACACACATGTGCGCAAACACAGACATGCATGCGCGAACACCACGCATACAAGTACGTGTGAGCACGCACACTCACACACACATACACACGCAAACACGTATACACATACACGCAACACTCACATGCACTGAGAAACTTTGAAACTGTCGTGTAAAAGCACTCATGTGAAGAGACGTCTAAAAGAAACAGCGTATGAACTTAAAAACTTGAAATCATTTTCTTAATCAAGCATAGTAACACAGGTCCCACTGAATCGCACTGTTCACACATATGTAAGCATACAAACATGATAGCGAAATGCATAAAAAACACATGCACACATACACATACACATACACATACACACGCACGCACACACGCACACACACACATACACATACACACGCACACACACACGCATACACACACACACACACATACACACATACTCACACACACACTCACACACACACACACGAATACACACACATACAAACACACACACACACACACACAAACACATACTCACACACACACTCACACACACACACACGAATACACACACACACAAACACAAACACACATACACAAATACACACACACAAATGCACACACTCATCTAAAGGCACATATGTGAATAAACGTTAATGAACACACAAACATATATATATAACACACATGCACACACACACACACACACACACACACACACACACACACACACACACACACACACACACACAACACACGCACGCTCGCACGCACGCACTCACACACACACACACATACACAGATTACCTCTGCAGCTGGTCATAAAGTTCCACATTAGAAACAACACAACGATCATTTTCTGATTTTTCTATCACTCCGTGTGAACTGATAACACACACAAAATATCTTTCTAGTGCAGTCACTGCTGGTCGTTAACAGTTTGATTATACCACAAACATACTGTCTACGAATGCCTAGCAAACACAATGGGTGCAAACAGTGCCAACATATCAACCAGGAAGTAACTACTCTATGTACATGTACTGAAGGTAGGCCAGTGAGGGTGGAGTACAGACGTGTAGTCTCTTTATCCCCTATCCATACCTTCTTTATGCAGGCTGAGCATGTGTTTGTTTTGTCATTGTGTCTGTGCGTCACCTTATCCTGGTTGGCGTGGGGGTGGAGCTCTTGCTTTCTAATCTGACTGCACAGGTTTAAGCCTGAGGGTGTTGCCGAAATTTTGTGACCAGCATTGCAGGTGTTTGTGTTTCTTGAGCCTGGTTGAAGCCAGAATATATTATGAAAGTAAGCATAGAGTACAACAGAGAACAATACTATATCATGCAGTGTCAATCCTTGTTAGAACTGCACAGTATACATTTTCCCCAGTTTACATACATGTTAAGGGTTGCAGATGATAGAGCAGTTGATGATATATATATATACATATATATATATGTATATATATACATATATATATATGTACATATGTGTGTGTGTGTGTGTGTGTGTGTGTGTGTGTGTGTGTGTGTGTGTGTGTGTGTGTGTGTGTGTGTGTGTGTGTGTACGAGAGTGAGTCAAAAAGTAATGCCTTTTTCTCTAGTACAGGTACGATTACCGACACAGGAACATGTATCATACATCAAAATGAAGCTGGTCCTCTGGGGATCACATCCCTATTTCTCAACATAGTCACCGTTTTTCTCAATAGCAATGTTCCACCTTCGAATGAGGGCATGTATCCCAATCTCGTAAAATTCTGTTGATTGTGCTTGGAGCCACGTCTTCACTGCAGTTTTCACTTCATCGTCATTGGCATAATGTTTGCCTCTCAAACCCTCTTTCATAGGGCCAAAGAGATGATAGTCTCAAGGCGCTATGTCTGGTGAGTATGGACGATGCGGTAAAGTTGTCCACCCGAATGAGGCGATTGTCTCCCTTGTCCTGATGCTTGTGTGTGGTCGAGCATTGTCACGCAGAAGGTGGACCTTATCGATTTGCAAGTTGGGTCTCACTCGTCTGATTCTTGCTTTGAGCTTCATCAGGGTCTTAATATATGCCTCAGAGTTTATTGTTTCTCCTCTTGGCAAGAAATCAACCAGAATGACACCTTGAGCATCCCAAAAGACAGCCGCCATGATTTTTCCAGCTGACTTTTCTGTCTTGAACTTTTTCGGTTTTGGTGACGTAGGGTGGTGCCATCCCATTGATTGCCTCTTTGATTCCAGTTCATAATGGTGAATCCATGTTTTATCACTGGTAACGAGCCTTCCAAAGAAGGTGTTGTCTTTTTGACTTTGTTCAAGAATTCAGTGCAGGCGTTGACCCTGTCAGTCTTGCTGTCAATAGTCAGCTCTCTTGGTACTCAATGGGCACACACTTTTGAAAACCCAAGTGATTCAACAATGTTATAAGCATTTCCATGGTTCACTTCAAGGTTTTCTTCCAACTCCTCAAGAGATATGCGCCTATCTTCTCTAATCAGACCATCTGTTTTTGCTTTATTGGCAGGATTCACAGAAGTGGACAGACGGCCAGAACGGGGTTTATCGGCTACGCTTGCAGTTCCCACAATTTCATCTTTCAGACGACAGACCCACCTGCGAACATTGCTATAATCTAAAGTATTTTCCTTATACACATTCTGTAATCGTCTGTGAATGTTCAAAGGTGTTTCCCCTTAGCAACAAGGAATTCAATCACTACTCTTTGTTTTTGATGCAGCTGTAAGGGGGCAGCCATTTTAAATTTTCCTCACGTGTCTATGAATCAGAAACATACCAAACAAAATATTTCAGTCTGTAACAGTTATAATCATTTGTAACTGAGCAACATTTCAGGTAATTTTATCAAAAACATCGTCTGATATGAATAAAAAGGCATTACGTTTTCAATTACCCTCGTGTATACATATATATATATATATATATATGTATGTACATATATAATATCTGAATACATAAACGTATATGCATGAATACACATGCAC
>JAPXFY010000034.1:21516577-21617458 GCA_030674185.1 Monoplex corrugatus
CGAAGCACACGCAAACTGGGAGGGGTAGGACAGGAGGGCAGTGAGGCAAAAGAGTGTGCATGGAGAGGGGAGAAATCACTGCTTGGCAAAAAAGGTATGTCTTCATGTTATACCAGAAGGAAGAAGGAGTTTGCGACTGTCGAGCAGACAAGTTAAGAACGTTCCAGTTGTATGGACCAGACCCAGAAAAAGAACAGTGACCAACTATCGTATATTTCTATCCAGGAATTTGTAGACAACTAGCATAAGAAGCAGAAAGGAGAGGTCAGACAGGGGTGTACATGTGGTCACGAAGATAAATAGGTGCAGCACCATTGATACACTTATAGCATAACTTGTTGATTTTGTATGAAATTGTTTGAACCAAGTCTGTGAGTGAGTGAGTCTGCATGCCAGCATGTTCCAGCATGACCGCATGGATAAAATGCGTGCACGGACAATCAAAGCTCTGTGAAATGGAAAATTAAACACTTCACTTATTTTTAAATTATGCATGGTTTATAAATTAGTACAGTACCAAACACTCACACTCATTATATCTACTTGTATCATCATCATCATCATCAGGTGCCCTGCCGCATGGCGTTGGCGACCATGGACTTCCAACCATCTCTATCTCTCGTTGCCCCCAGCATCTCCCCCACCCTCCTCATCCCCAGCCACTCTGCAAGTCTGTCCAGCATTCTCTCCCTGGGTCTACCTGCTGCTCTCTTTCCCTCCAGCTTTCCCATTGTGACCAGGTGCTCCAAATCCCCCTTCCTCATAAAATGGCCTTTAAATGTTGCTTGTCTTTTCCTAATCTTCCTTATGAGTGATCTACTTGTGTCTGCCGCCATCAAGACTGTCTCGTTTGTTTTCTTTGCTGTCCATGGAACTCTCAACATTCTTCTGAGAAACCACATCTCGGCTGCCTCGATCCTGCTCTGGCTTTGCTTGCTGACTGTCCATGCCTCGCATCTGTACAACAGTATTGGTTCTATATAACATTCAAGGACTTTCTTTCTGATGTTAATTGATAGGCATTTGTTGGTAAGAATGCTTGTCATCTTCTTGAATGCTGTTTTGGCTTGGCCGATTCTGCAAGCTATTTCCGATGTGCAACTGCCGTCTGATGAAATGACCATTCCCAGGTATTTGACATTAACCTGTGTCAAGGTTGTGCCATTTGCTGTTATTTTGCATGAGGGGATTTCATGTTTTTTACTGATCACCATGACTAAAGTCTTCCTGCTGTTTAGTTCCAACCCCTTACCTTTGCTTTCTGTTTCTAGTATATTCACAAGGTTTTGTAGGTCCCTTTCATTTTCTGCAATTAGCACGGTGTCATCTGCGTACCGAATGTTGTTTATCATTTTCCCTCCAACCTTTAATCCAGGGTCTTCTTCTAGGTTTCTCATGATGTTTTCACTATATAGTGAAAACAAATCTGGTGACAAAACATAACCCTGTCTGACTCCTATTTTGATGTTTTGAAAAGAGCTTATATTGTTTTCTATTCTCATTGCAGCTGTTTGTTCCCAGTACATACTCCTGATTATTCGTAGATGTAAAATTTCAATTGACATATTTGATAATGTTTTGTTCAGAAAAATATTACCCATTCATTTATGTACTTGCCATATAACTGTAAACAAAGTTAAAAACATAAAGAAAAACAACGAAAACGTGAAAAAGTGATTTTCTGGTTAGTAGCTAATACAATACATATCGCAAATCGATTCAGACAGTGGAGGGGAAACACAGAATGGTTGGGGTAGAGAATGGTGGAAAGGTACTCATGCCCGTACCTATTTTGTTAATGCGACACTACACAACACAAAGGGAGGTCAGTCAGACAATTTAGACAGTGGACAAAGTCAGAGAACTAGGAAAACACAAATGGGGAAACACAACAGTGGTGAGGCCTGTGTTATCAGAGACATGATTTGCCTTTCAATGATAACCTCGTTCAGTTGACGCAAATGGTTTGTGTGTGTGTGTGTGTGTGTGTGTGTGTGTGTGTGTGTGTGTGTGTGTGTGTGTGTGTGTGTGTGTGTGTGTGTGTATGTGTGTGTGTGTGTGTGTGTGTGTGTGTGTCTGTGTCTGTGTCTGTGTGTGTGTGTTGTGTGCGTGTGTGTGTGTGTACGCGTGTGTGTGTGTACATGTTTGTGTGTGTCCATGTGTGTGTGTGTGTGTGTGTGTGTGTGTGTGTGTGAGTGTGTGTGCGAGCGTGTCTGTGTATGTGTGTGCCTGTGTTTGTTCTGTGCATGTACGTGTGTACACACGCGCACATGTGTGTCGTTGTATGTGTGATATAAATAAATAAACATATGCGTGTGTATATGTGTGTGTGTGTGCGCGCGCGCGCGCGCGCGCGTGTGTGTGTGTGTGTGTGTGTGTGTGTGTGTGTGTGCGTGTGTGTGTGTCCGTACGTGTGTGCGTGCGTGTGTGTGTTTGCGTACGTGCGTACTTGCGTGTGTATGTGTGCGTGCGTGCGTCGTGCGTGCGTGTGTGGACGTGTATGTGTGTGCACGTGTGTTTGTGTGTGTGTGTGTGTGCGTGAGTGTTTGTGTGTGTGTGTGTATGTGTGTGTGTGTGTGTGTGTGTGTGTGTGTGTGTGTGTGTGTGTGTGTGTGTGTGTGTGTGTGTAAAAGGAAATCTTAACATTTGCAAAATATATATTATTTATTTCGTGCCGGTTCAATCTATCAGCATCGTTTTGTGCAATGGGTTGTCAGTTGACACTGAAGCAGTCGTTGACATGTTATCAGTCTCTCATAATGTCCCTATTGTTCTTGGCAAGACATTATCACAAATGCCTGAGGTCAGCGATGATCTAATCAATATGTATCCCCTGGTCGTTGATTGTGGACTCATTCCTCACACATAGGGCGACGCTGCATTGTTCTGACCCCAGACTTTCATTGGAAAGAAATCCAGAACAAACGTGACCACTCGCATTCAAGCAAATGGGAACCACAAAAACCGAAACAGAAAATGTCTTTAATATAACAAGACAAGACAAACTCTTTCCTCCAAACGGTCTTTGTTAAACGTGAACATAGGACAACAAAGAACAAGTAACAAACAACAGAGAACAAAAACAAAAATAAAGGGGAAAAACAGCAAAACTGACCTGATGTTTCCTCGAGAAGGAAAGCTGGCTGATATTCATTCATAAGGAGTTTGTGACTTGGCTGATACACAATCATAAGGTGTTTGTGAGTTGGCTGATATGAAATCATAAGGTATTTGTGAGCTGGCTGATATAAATCGTAAGGTGTTTGTGAGTTGGCTGATATAAATTATAAGGTGTTTGTGACTTGGCTGATATACAATCATAAGGTGTTTGTGAGTTGGCTGATAGAAAATCATAGGGTGTTAGTGAGTTGTAAGAAAGAGGAAGCAGGGGAGGCACATACGATTTCTTGCCGGGGTGGGGGGTGGGGGGGATTGAGATGAATTCTACAATGTAAAAATGGTCTGCCATATTATTAGTTTTATGTTAAGGAGCGTCCGTGGCCAAAATGTAAGAAATCAACAGACTATAATGGACTTGCTGAGTAAAAACAAGACTAGATGCATCATCCACAGTAGACAACAATTCCTGCACTTTGATGTGTGCGTTCCTTGATCTGGTAAGAACAGTGGCTCAATACACCCTGTGAAGACCAATTTCTTATATTGATTGAATATACCAAAATGGTTCAGGATGCGTAGCAAATAGATTAAAATCAGTATTATCTACACTGACCAGCAATGACCAGTCAGGCTTCATATCAAACAAATATATGGGAAACAGTATCAAACCAGTTTATGACTTGATAAATTACCTTTAGTCTAAAAACTTAATCTGGCATTTTAATGAGTCCTGACTTTAAAAAAAGCTTTTGCCTCATTGGTCAGGAAGGAATTAAAGTCATTTGATTTAGAAATGAGGTATGTACATGGAAAGATATCTTTTATAAGCCCATCAAATCTATTATTACTGTAAATGGCCATTGAACACAGTGGTTCCCATCAACAAGAGGCTTAGGGAGACTCAGTTTCACCCTAGGGGGTAAAATAAAATCAAAAGGAAGTGTATGCAACATTGATAAATGGCATAGAATCCTCTGATTGTAAAACAGTGGGAATATTGTTCATCATACATCTCAAAGGCTGTGAAAGAAGGTCTTGCTAGCATATGTAGCTTATGTGCCAGTTATAGCATATGCCATGATCAACCTGGACATCACATGGCATCTGTGGTTTCAATGCATATGAAAACGCGATCATGAGAAATTGAATTTGGATGGAAACTCAAAGAAGAAATCAATGTGACGAATTAGTAGTCGTGAAAACTCTTTCAAACCTGGCTTAAATTGTTGATAATCAGTACTTAAGTCAGATATTCTCTCAGAATGAATACATCGTTGGTTACTACTACCAACTGTCTCAGATGACTATAAAAACATCACAAAACGCATGCGTTCAAATTGTTTCGATAGCACAGGATCAGGTAAAAAACAGCAGGATAAGATGTGAATATGGGTAAAGTAACCTGACATAAACAAACATTTGGCAGGGCTGAAGCTACCATGGATAAACAAGATATATACATAAATGGAAAGAGATTTTCACAATAACTTCCCTGTGATAGAAAGCATCCAAAGATACAATCCACATTACATTACACTTTACAAAATGAAAATACTTCCTGACGCTAATTTATTCATACTAATTATTTCACTATGAAATTAATCCAAATAATCAAAGTGAACCTCTTGTCGAACATATGTTAATGTGTAAACAATGAAAATATTCAGTTTGTCATTAGTTGTAAAATCTGAAATCAGGGAGGGGCATAAGGGTTCTAGGATTTATTCAAACTTACTGGGAAAGCCTTGATTTATAAAGGGGTTTGCCAAAATATCATATTAAGATAGACTTTGTATCATTCATTTGTTGATTATTAACATGGAAAGGCATTTTCACGTATCAGGATTCTTGATACGAAAATCGACCAATAACACGCTTGAATGTCCCTTTAAACAAAATCTACTAAATAATGACAATGAGATGCAGTAAGAAAATATCTATTGATGATGACTGGACACAAAAGGGCTGTAGAAAATTGGAATATAAATTTCAGGTGGAATATTCTGGGAACTGTATCTAAAGATACGCAATACACAAGATATAAAATCAAAATGGCTACAATTAAGAACCGTACATGGAGTTATGTTTTGATAGAAATGGGAATGATTGAAATCACAAGTGTAAACGACATTCCAGAAAAGGGCAGCATTGAACACATGTTCTGGTAATGTGTAAGAGGATTTTGGAAACACTGGAAAGTTTATTGATAAAACATGTACTGCATTAGTAGGGAATCTTTCACTTACAGAAAACACTGCTATTTGGAGCAGATACAGAATTCAAAAGTATTAATACATTTGGTTTCATCATTTTACTTGCAAAAAGATATGTCTGCCATTGCAAAATGAATGCATACAGTCAATAACTGCATTATAAAATGAAATTTAAATACAAAGTGAAGGAACACATTGCACAAAACAATTACGTTTGTTAAAAATACTTGATTTAGTACATAACAGTTTGAAACTAGTTACTTTTTACATTACCGATTTTACTGATATAATTATCAACATATCAATTCACAGATTGATTGGCTGGTTTAAATGAACACATGTTACGTGAACGATTATTTTGTCAAATAGATATTTTGATTGCTTGTTTGATCGTTTGATTGCTCGCGTGCTCCTTTGCATGATTAATTAATTGATCATTTAATTGAATGGTTGCTTGATTAGCATATGAAATAGTAAATTAAGTGATGAATCAGATGTCTATGATCGCATAAATATAAATACAATTAATTGATTATTTGATTGAATGGTTGGTTGACTTACATTTGAATTTGTTGAGTAATTAATTGATCAGATGGCTACGACTGCAATATAAACACAGTACATGTATATTTAAGTAAACAATGGCTTTTCATATGATCAAGAGTCGTCCAACTTAGTGGGTATGATTAGCATGTGTAAAGAGTGTGTGTGTATGTGTGTGGGTCGCTTGCATTAGTGCGTACGTGCGTGCGTGTGTACGTGTGTGTGCGTGTGTAGATGTGTGTGTGTGTGAGTGTGTGTGTGTGTGTGTGTGGCATGCGTGCGCATGTGGTGAGTGTGTTGCACATTGTGTGATTAGAATAGATCTGTACAATACACAATAATATTAGAGGGATACAATAATCTGTAGCAGAATATATGTATGTATATGTATCATTACTAATGTGTCAAAGGCATGTTTGTATAAATGTATTTGGTATAAGTAAGGTAAATGTGTGGGAATATGTAAACACATATTATGCATAAGTATGTCTAAAATGTATACACTTCTTCATATCCAAACGATTTGAAGAGTCTGTTTAATCTCATGCTAACTTGTTGCAGTATACATTTTACTTATGAATAAAACCATAGAAAACCTCTCCATTGCGGCAATTAAATAAAAAGAATAATCTGCCATGATACATGATATGACAACAATCCATATGAAATATATCCACTGTGACAAACTGTGCCGGTCAACAATTATAAAATCTATCCATTCTGATACATTGTATGCCATCATATACTATACAAAATGTATCAACTGTGATACATTGTATGCCAAAATATACTATACAAAATGTATCAACTGTGATATATTGTATGCCAACATATACTATACAAAATGTGTCCACTGTGATACATTGTATGCCAACATATACTATACAAAATGTATCCACTGTGATACATTGTATGCCAACATATACTATACAAAATGTGTCCACTGTGATATATTGTATGCCAACATATACTATACAAAATGTATCCACTGTTATATATTGTATGCCATCATATACTATACAAAATGTATCCACTGTGATATATTGTATGCCAACATATACTATACAAAATGTGTCCGCTGTGATACATTGTATGCCAACATATACTATACAAAATGTGTCCACTGTGATATATTGTATGCCAACATATACTATACAAAATGTATCCACTGTGATATATTGTATTCCAACATATACTATACAAAATGTGTCCACTGTGATACATTGTATGCCAACATCTACTATACAAAATGTGTCCACTGTGATACATTGTATGCCAACATATACTATACAAAATGTATCCACTGTGATATATTGTATGCCAACATATACTATACAAAATGTATCCACTGTGATATATTGTATGCCAACATATACTATACAAAATGTATCCACTGTGATACATTGTATGCCAACATATACTATACAAAATGTATCCACTGTGATACATTGTATGCCAACATATACTATACAAAATGTATCCACTGTGATACATTGTACGCCAACATATACTATACAAATTGTATCCACTGTGATATATTGTATGCCAACATATACTATACGAAATGTGTCCACTGTGATACATTGTATGCCAACATATACTATACAAAATGTATCCACTGTGATACATTGTATGCCAACATATACTATACAAAATGTATCCACTGTTATATATTGTATGTCATCATATACTATACAAAATGTGTCCACTGTGATACATTGTATGCCAACATATACTATACAAAATGTATCCACTGTGATATATTGTATGCCAACATATACTATACAAAATGTATCAACTGTGATATATTGTATGCCAACATACACTATACAAAATGTGTCCACTGTGATACATTGTATGCCAACATATACTATACAAAATGTATACACTGTGATACATTGTATGCCAACATATACTATACAAAATGTATCAACTGTGATATATTGTATGCCAACATATACTATACAAAATGTGTCCATTATGATACATTGTATGCCAACGTATATTATACAAAATGCATCCACTGTGATATATTGTATGCCAACATATACTATACAAAATGTATCAACTGTGATACATTGTATGCCAACATATACTATACAAAATGTATCCACTGTGAAATATTGTATGCCAACATATACTATACAAAATGTATCCACTTATATATTGTATGCACATATACTATACAAAATGTTCACTGTGATATATTGTATGCCAACATATACTATACAAAATGTGTCCACTGTGATATATTGTATGCCAACATATACTATACAAAATGTGTCCACTGTGATATATTGTATGCCAACATATACTATACAAAATGTGTCCACTGTGATACATTGTATGCCAACATATACTATACAAAATGTATCCACTGTGATACATTGTATGCCAACATATACTATACAAAATGTATCCACTGTGATAATTGTATGCCAACATATACTTTCAAAATGTGTCCACTGTGATATCATTCTATGCATCATTATACTATCAAAATGTGTCCACTGTGATATATTGTATGCCAACATATACTATACAAAATGTATCAACTGTGATATATTGTATGCCAACATATACTATACAAAATGTTCCACTGTGATAATTGTATGCCAACATATACTATACAAAATGTGATCCACTGTGATACATTGTATGCCAACATATACTATACAAAATGTGTCCACTGTGATATATTGTATGCCAACATATACTATACAAAATGTATCCACTGTTGATATATTGTATGCCACATATACTATACAAAATGTATCCACTGTGATATATTGTATGCCAACATATACTATACAAAATGTGATCCACTGTGATATATTGTATTGCCAACATATACAATACAAAATGTGTCCACTGTGATACTATTGTATGCCAACATATGCTATACAAAATGCATCCACTGTGATATATTTATGCCAACATATACTAGCAAAATGTTCCACTGTGATACATTGTATGCCAACATATACTATACAAAATGTGTCCACTGTGATACATTGTATGCCAACATATACTATACAAAATGTGTCCACTGTGATATATTGTATGCCAACATATACTATACAAAATGTATCCACTGTGATATATTGTATGCCAACATATACTATACAAAATGTGTCCACTGTGATACATTGTATGCCAACATATACTATACAAAATGTATCCGCTGTGATACATTGTATGCAACATATACTATACAAAATGTGTCCACTGTGATATATTGTATACCAACATATACTCTACAAAATGTATCCACTGTTACATATTGTATGCCATCATATACTATACAAAATGTATCCGTGTATATTTGTATACCAACATATACTATACAAAATGTGTCCACTGTGATATATTGTATGCCAACATATACTATACAAAATGTATCCACTGTTATATATTTGTATGCCATATATACTATACAAAATGTATCCACTGTGATATATTGTATGCCAACATTATACTATACAAAATGTGTCCACTGTGATACATTGTATGCCAACATATACAATACAAAATGTGTCCACTGTGATATATTGTATGCCAACATATGCTATACAAAATGCATCCACTGTGATATATTGTATGCCAACATATACTATGCAAAATGTATCCACTGTGATACATTGTATGCCAACATATACTATACAAAATGTGTCCACTGTGATACATTGTATGCCAACATATACTATACAAAATGTGTCCACTGTGATATATTGTATGCCAACATATACTATACAAAATGTATCCGCTGTGATACATTGTATGCCAACATATACTATACAAAATGTGTCCACTGTGATATATTGTATACCAACATATACTATACAAAATGTATCCACTGTTACATATTGTATGCCATCATATACTATACAAAATGTATCCACTGTGATATATTGTATACCAACATATACTATACAAAATGTGTCCACTGTGATATATTGTATGCCAACATATACTATACAAAATGTATCCACTGTTATATATTGTATGCCAACATATACTATACAAAATGTATCCACTGTGATACATTGTATGCCAACATATACTATACAAAATGTGTCCACTGTGATATATTGTATGCCAACATATACTATACAAAATGTATCCACTGTTATATATTGTATGCCATCATATACTATACAAAATGTATCTACTGTTATATATTGTATGCCATCATATACTATACAAAATGTATCCACTTTGATATATTGTATGCCAACATATACTGTACAAAATGTGTCCACCGTGATACATTGTATGCCAACATATACTATACAAAATGTGTCCACTGTGATATATTGTATGCCAACATATACTATACAAAATGTATCCACTGTGATATATTGTATGCCATCATATACTATACAAAATGTATCAACTGTGATACATTGAATGCCAACATATACTATACAAAATGTATCTACTGTGATATATTGTAAGCCAACATATACTATACAAAATGTGTCCACTGTGATATATTGTATGCCAACATATACTATCAAAATGTGTCCACTGTGATATATTGTATGCCAACATATACTATACAAAATGTATCCACTGTGATGTATTGTATGCCAATATATACTATACAAAATGTGTCCACTGTGATATATTGTATGCCAACATATACTATACAAAATGTGTCCACTGTGATATATTGTATGCCAACATATACTATACAAAATGTATTCACTGTGATACATTGTATGCCAACATATACTATACGAAATGTATTCACTGTGATACATTGTATGCCAACATATACTATACAAAATGTGTCCACTGTGATACATTGTATGCCAACATATACTATACAAAATGTGTCCACTGTGATATATTGTATGCCAACATATACTATACAAAATGTATCCACTGTGATATATTGTATGCCAACATATACTATACAAAATGTGTCCACTGTGATATATTGTATGCCAACATATACTATACAAAATGTATCAACTGTGATAATATTGATTGTCCAAATATAACTATACAAAATGTGTCCACTGTGATATATTGTATGCCAACATATACTATACAAAATGTGTCCACTGTGATAATTGTATGCCAACATATACTATACAAAATGTGTCCACTGTGATACATTGTATGCCAACATATACAATACAAAATGTATCCACTGTGATACATTGTATGCCAACATATACTATACAAAATGTTCCACTGTGATATATTGTATGCCAACATATACTATACAAAATGTATCCACTGTTATATATTGTATGCACCATCATATTTATATACAAAATGTAATCTACGTTAGATAATTGTATGCCACATATACTATACAAAATGTATCCACTTGATATATTGTATGCCAACATATACTTAACAAAATGTTCCACTGTGATACATTGTAATGCCAACATATACTATACAAAATGTGTTCCACTGTGATATATTGTATGCCAACATATACTATACAAAATGTATCCACTGTGATATATTGTATGCCAACATATAACAATACAAAATGTATCAACGATGATACATTGTATGCCAACATATACTATACAAAATGTATCTACTTGTGATATATGTATGCCAAATATACTATACAAAATGTGTCCACTGTGATATATTGTATGCCAACATATACTATACAAAATGTGTCCACTGTGATATATGTATGCCAACATATACTATACAAAATGTATCCACTGTTATATATTGTATGCACATCATAATATTACACTAAATGTATCCAACTTATATAAATTGTATGCCATCATATACTATACAAAATGTATCCACTGTGATATATTGTATGCCAACATATACTATACAAAATGTGTCCACTGTGATACATTGTATGCCAACATATACAATACAAAATGTGTCCACTGTGATATATTGTATGCCAACATATACTATACAAAATGTGTCCACTGTGTATACACTTGTATGTCATAATTACAACTATACAAAATGTATCCACTGTGATACATTGTATGCCAACATATACTATACAAAATGTGTCCACTGTGATATATTGTATGCCAACATATACTATACAAAATGTATCCACTGTATATATTGTATGCCAACATATACTATACAAAATGTATCCACTGTGATATATTGTATGCCAACATAATACTATACAAAATGTATCCACTGTGATACATTGTATGCCAACATATACTATACAAAATGTGTCCACTGTGATATATTGTATGCCAACATAAAATGACTTATATACAAAATGCTATCCACTGTGATATATTGTATGCCAACATATATACATATGTCATGTAAATTGATCATCAACTTATGATACCACTGTGTATTGCCAACATATACTATACAAAATGTGTCCACTGTGATACATTGTATGCCAACATATACTATACAAAATGTGTCCACTGTGATATATTGTATGACAACATATGCTATACAAAATGTATCCACTGTGATAATTGTATGCCAACATATACTATACAAAATGTATCCACTGTGATAATTGTATGCCAACATATACTATACAAAATGTTCCACTGTGTATATTGTATGCCAACATATACTATACAAAATGTGTCCACTGTGATATATTGTATGCCAACATATACTATACAAAATGTATCCACTGTGATATATTGTATGCCAACATATACTATACAAAATGTATCCACTGTGATATATTGTATGCCAACATATACTATACAAAATGTGTCCACTGTGATACATTGTATGCCAACTATATACTATACAAAATGTATCCACTGTGATATATTGTATGCCAACAATATGACTATACAAAATGTTCCACTGTGATATATTGTATGCCAACATATACAATACAAAATGTGTCCACTGTGATAATTGTATGCCAACATATACTATACAAAATGTATCCACTGTGATATATTGTATGCCAACATATACTATACAAAATGTGTCCACTGTGATATTGTATGCCAACATATACTATACAAAATGTATCCACTGTGTAATTTGTATGCCAACATATACTATACAAAAATGTGTCCACTGTGATATATTGTATGCCAACATATACTATACAAAATGTGTCCACTGTGATATATTGTATGCCAACATATACTATACAAAATGTGTCCATCTGTGATAATTGTATGCCAACATATACTATACAAAATGTATCCACTGTGATACATTGTATGCCAACATATACTATACAAAATGTGTCCACTGTGATATATTGTATATACCAACAACCCTTTAATATGTACTTACATAAATGTATCCACTGTGATATATTGTATGCCAATCATATACTATACAAAATGTAGTCCACTGTGTATATATGTATGCCAACATATACTATACAAAATGTATCCACTGTGATATATTGTATGCCAACATATACTATACAAAATGTGTCCACTGTGATACATTGTATGCCAACATATACTATACAAAATGTGATCCACTGTATATATTGTATGCCACATACTATACATACTATACAAAATGTATCACTGTTATATATTGTATGCCATCATATACTATACAAAATGTATCCACTTGATATATTGTATGCCAACATATACTATACAAAATGTTCCACTGTGATACATTGTATGCCAACATATACTATACAAAATGTGTCCACTGTGATATATTGTATGCCAACATATACTATACAAAATGTATCCACTGTGATATATTGTATGCCAACATATACTATACAAAATGTATCAACTGTGATATATTGTATGCCAACATATACTATACAAAATGTATCACTGTGATATATTGTATGCCAACATATACTATACAAAATGTTCCACTGTGATATATTGTATGCCAACATATACTATACAAAATGTGTTCCACTGTGATATATTGTATGCCAACATATACTATACAAAATGTATCCACTGTGATATATTGTATGCCAAATATACTATACAAAATGTGTCCACTGTGATATATTGTATGCCAACATATACTATACAAAATGTGTCCACTGTGATATATTGTATGCCAACATATACTATACAAAATGTATCCACTGTGATACATTGTATGCCAACATATACTATACAAAATGTATTCACTGTGATACATTGTATGCCAACATATACTATACAAATGTGTCCACTGTGATACATTGTATGCCAACATATACTATACAAAATGTGTCCACTGTGATATATTGTATGCCAACATATAGCTACTATTCAAATATGTATCTCCACTGTGATATATTGTATGCCAACATATACTATACAAAATGTGTCCACTGTGATATATTGTATGCCAACATATACTATACAAAATGTATCCACTGTGATACTATTGTATGCCAACATATACTATACAAAATGTATCCACTGTGATATATTGTATGCCCAATCATATACTATACAAAATGTATCCACTGTGATTACATTGTATGCCAACATATACTATACAAAATGTATCCACTGTGATAATTGTATGCCAACATATACTATACAAAATGTATCCACTGTGATATATTGTATGCCAACATATACTATACAAAAATGTATCCACTGTGATATATTGTATGCCAACATATACTATACAAAATGTGTCCACTGTGATACATTGTATGCCAACATATACTATACAAAATGTATCCACTGTGATATATTGTATGCCAACATATACTATACAAAATGTATCCACTGTGATATATTGTATGCCAACATATACTATACAAAATGTATCCACTTGATATATTGTATGCCAACATATACTTACAAAATGTGTCCACTGTGATACATTGTATGCCAACATATACAATACAAAATGTGTCCACTGTGATATATTGTATGCCAACATATACTATACAAAATGTATCCACTGTGATATATTGTATGCCATCATATACTATACAAAATGTATCAACTGTGATACATTGAATGCCAACATATACTATACAAAATGTATCCACTGTGATATATTGTATGCAACATATACTATACAAAATGTGTCCACTGTGATATATTGTATGCCAACATATACTATACAAAATGTGTCCACTGTGATATATTGTATGCCAACATATACTATACAAAATGTATCCACTGTGATGTATTGTATGCCAATATATACTATACAAAATGTGTCCACTGTGATAATTGTATGCCAACATATACTATACAAAATGTATCCACTGTGATATATTGTATGCCAACATATACTATACAAAATGTATTCACTGTGATACATTGTATGCCAACATATACTATACGAAATGTATTCACTGTGATACATTGTATGCCAACATATACTATACAAAATGTGTCCACTGTGATACATTGTATGCCAACATATACTATACAAAATGTGTCCACTGTGATATATTGTATGCCAACATATACTATACAAAATGTTCCACTGTGATAATTGTATGCCAACATATACTATACAAAATGTGTCCACTGTGATATATTGTATGCCAACATATACTATACAAAATGTGTCCACTGTGATATATTGTATGCCAACATATACTATACAAAATGTTCCACTGTGATATATTGTATGCCAACATATACTATACAAAATGTATTCACTGTGATACATTGTATGCCAACATATACTATACAAAATGTATTCACTGTGATACATTGTATGCCAACATATACTATACAAAATGTGTCCACTGTGATACATTGTATGCCAAATATACTATACAAAATGTGTCCACTGTGATATATTGTACGCCAACATATACTATACAAAATGTGTCCACTGTGATGTATTGTATGCCAACATATACTATACAAAATGTATTCACTGTGATATATTGTATGCCAACATATACTATACAAAATGTATTCACTGTGATACATTGTATGCCAACATATACTATACAAAATGTATCCATGTGATACATTGTATGCCAACATATACTATACAAAATGTATCCACTGTGATATATTGTATGACACCATATACTATACAAAATGTATCCACTGTGATACATTGTATGCCAACATGTACTGTACAAAATGTTCCACTGTTACATATTGCATGCCAACACTTACGAAATCTACCTACAAAGACCAAGTGTGTATGAAAAACGAGTAAACAATCCAATCAATCTGACATACTGTATGTCATGTGATGTATGTAAATTTTATAAGCTCTCAAGAAGAAGTTAACTGTCAACAGTTGGCAACAAATCCATCCACTGTAACTCTGATTCAGCAATACAAAATTTTATCATATCCACAATAGCACATTCCATAACTTAGCAACAAATCCGAAAATTGAGTCAGTTGGCGTTTTCATTTTTTTTCAGGTTATATCTCTTCAAGTAGATGGTACGTGCAGTTTCTGGATAATAGACTGTAAGAAGTAGCAAAAAAAATCTGTGGCGAACTGGACAGCAGAAGGTCCTCCGAAGAAAAGTCCCCATCAGACAAGTGTCTCAGCCCTGAACTCCTTGCACTGTAAGGGGGCCAGGCCACGTCTATATCATGACTTCTGGATGCCTTCCTGCTGTCGTCTACGTCAACAATTACATTACATGTGTTGGTGGATTTACACATGGATGAATCAACTGAGTACATTGCAGGATGAAAGAAGTGGTGCTCCTCAGGCATTGACGTACTCAGAGCCACTGGCGGGCTGGCTGTTCTCATAATTGGGCCTACAAAGTGATACATTTATAGCAATTAAAATCAAATGCACAATACGTGTGAGTCTTTTATATTTCTTCTTTATTCATTTAGCTAGTTAGTTAGCTATTATGTTTTGAGTACCTAGACGATTATAATTCAGATGTACAAATGATACAGAAGCATACAATCTACACTAGAAAGAGACCCAATCGTCCTGGTGCGGTGGTCAGCTTTAGACACTACCAACTGGAAATTGTTGGTTTGATACCCCATCAGTCCTATCAAAAATCTTCGTGGAAATTTTTCAGCCCTAACAGCTTCTTACCACAGTTGAGTGTGCTATGGCCTCGTTGCGAAGACTTTGACTACAAAGCTGAGCCTCATTCCACATCATAGATGTGTAACTGACGAGACTATTAAAATCTCCTGAACCACACCATAAATGTGTTTGTATCTCTCCGGCCTGTTTGATGCCAGGATACATTATGATAGTAAGTCGTAGAGTACGCCCTAGTTGCACAGTCTTAATCATAGATAGAACTCAGCAACATTACGAATATCCTCCTCCTTCTCTTCCTCATCATCATGTGTTGCTGCATGGCGCTCGTTATCATGGCCATCTGTACGAATCTATCGTTTGTCATTGCAAGTACATCTCCCATCGTCTCTGTCTTCATCCAACCCGCAAGTCCATCCATTTTTTTTTCTCCCTGGGTCTACCTGTTCCTCTTTTTCCCCAGCTTTCCTTTTGTGACTAGGTGCTCTAATTTCTCTTGCCTTATAAAATGTCCTATAAATGTTGTTTGTCTTTTTCCTAATCTTCTTCATGAATGTTCTCTTTGTGTCTACCTTCTTCAAGATTGTCTCGTTTGTTTTCTTAGCTGTCCAAGGAACTCTTAACATTCCTCTTAGAAACCACGTTTTAGCTACCTCAATCTTGTTCAGACTTTGCGTGTTGACTGTTCATGCTTCACACCCGTACAACAGTATCGGTTCTATAGAACACTTGAGTAATCTCTTCCTGACGTTTATTAGTAGGCATTTGTTAGTATAAACTCTTCATTTTCTTGAAAGCTGTTTTAGCTTAGTCAATTTATTTTGACATATCTTTAGAGATTTTTCGCACATTTCTTTTGGAAGGACTGTTAGTTTTTAATCCAAATTTATTGACAGCCTCTATCATTTCTGTAGCAATATTGTCTTGTCTAATGGCTTTTCCCGGTTTCGTCTTTTCCAACGCTGCTCTAACTTCGTTTTTCATTGTTGGTGGTCCTCCAATGTTCTTTCTTATAATGTGTTCTTCCTTTCTGTCATCGTCAAAAAGGTTTTTTAATGTTCACTGCCTATCTATCTAATATTTCGTCTTTAAATTTAAAAATTTAAAGTAACTATTTGATGTGCATGTCTTTTTCCTGTGAGCAATTTCTTCAATGTTTCTGTACATAAACTTAGGGTCTGTTTTTTGTGTGTTTGTTTTTGTTTGTTTGGTTGGTTGTTTTTGTTTTTTTGTGTTGTTTTTTTGTTGTTGTTTTTTTCGTCTTCTATTTCTTTGCACTTCGTTTCCAGCCGAGACTCCTTAGCTTCATTGCACATATTCCTGATTTCCTTATGCGTATTTTTGTATTCTTCCTTCTTTCTTTTTGCCATCCTTCGTTCTTCCATTAAGCCGAACATTTCTTTTGTCATCCAGTTCTTCTTTGTTTTTCTTTAAACTCTAGGGATTTCTTCACAAGCTTCATTTATAGAGTTTTTAAACTGTCTCTATTGTTCCTCGCTGTCTCAACGTCCTCCAGAGCACTGGATTTGTTTGAACATATACGTTAAAATTTTGCACAAGTCTCTAAGAGCCCAAGATTTAGTCTGATGTTACTTTTGGTTTGCTTTCTTTTCTTTAGTTTCAGCCTAAATCTTCATATTACAGGGTTGTGGTCACTGTTGCCGTCTGTGCTTGGTAATGTTTTTGCTGTCAGTGAAGAATTTCTTAATCTTTGATTTTCCAGGATGTAATCAATTTGACTTTTTGTTCTGTCTCCTGGATTCATCTATGTTCATTTTCTTCTGTTACGTCGCTCAGATCAAGTGTTTCTTATCATGAACACATTTACTTGTGCCCACTCAACAACTTTCTCTTCCCTTTCATTTCGTGTACCAAGGCCACAGGGTCCAACTATGCCATCTGCTTTTTCCTGTCCTACTTTAGCATTAAAATATCCCATTATTATTGTAGTGCCATGTGATTCACACTGAGCCTTGACTGTGTCTAATTCTTTGTAGAAGTTGTCAATTTCATCCTCAGTACTTGCGGATGCTGGTACGTACATATACTTGGATGATGTTGATATCAAATGGCTTGCCATCCAGTCTAACTAAACTCGTATGATATAGCCCAGTATCCTTTGACAGACATTGATTTGTCCCTGCCCATTAAGATGCCTACTCCTCTTTCAATGTATCTGAAAGATAACAATAGCTATCAATCACTACATGGCACAACAGTGAATCAAGTGGTTTGGCCACCAAGATTCAAGTCAGTTAGCGAGCCCTTTGAACCTGCAGCAGCAATCGCTCAGGCATTAGTGCCAGACGACCACAGTGGTCCTCGATAGATATGATGCAGACACAGTCCACATACATGTACACAACGTGACTCTTCCCCAAGCTTTCTGTCTATCTGCAGGATGCCACCATCATCTGCCAGCTTCACATCTGCCGGTACCAGTAGATGGAAAAAATAACAGGTCAAAATAACCTGTTTTTTTCATTAAATATTTTCTATAAAAGGCAGATTCTTAGAATGGTCTGACGAGCTAAAAGGCAAATTCTTAGAATGGTCTGACGATCTTGTTTTAAATTAATGTTATTACATCATTGCAATTACCTTGCCGTGCAGCAGTCCCTTTTATTATAGTAGGGTGCGTCAGAAGGGGAAGTGGATGGAGCTCCAATGTTGCCTACATGTGGAGGACTGAACGCTCACCCAGGTTGGCTGTCTGGAAACACAATGTACAATGCTCAATGTTTGATAGATCGCTCAACCCCATTTCAGGCATAGAGGGTGACAGCAAATAACCGAAAATCCAACGAAATCAGTATGACACTATATAGCAAAAATATTTCATAGCCCAACAGGCAGAAGTACACGTGAAATTGTTTTATGATATTCACATGTTTAAAACATTTATGATAAGATAACTGAATGTCTAGAATATATCGAATCAGTGCCAGGAAGATGTTACAGAAGTCCGTTTATGTGTGACTGACAGAAATAGAATGAAAGTAGATTGTGTGTATGTAGGTGCGTGTTCTCTCTGTTTTCCCCAACCACACACAACCTTCCACTCAGTCACTTCAACAACCTCTGTAAACAAAATAGTATATTTTAATATTTATAATTAATCAGATATCATCAGTTCAATTTTCATCCAACTGGATCAACAAACACATAAGACAGAAATAAATGGATCAGGCATCCACCCCTCAAAACAGCAGGTATTCAGCAGAGTCCTAACAGCATAGGACCAGGGACTGGATCAGGCATCCACCCCTCAAACCAAAGTCACGTACGTATGTGGCTCCCTCGTGAGCTAATCAGACCAGACAGCTCCCCACGTCAGAAGCTGCTAACATAGCAGCTTAAGACAAACAGATTTAGTTCTCTTCAGGCAGCAAGGAAATGCAACCGCTCCACCTGGAAATCTCTGTAGAACTGACTTTTAGTTCACAGATTTTCGGACAACGCACACAACGCTACACGAATTCCACGCTCCGCGCACTCCACGCTTTTACTTCACAGCCAATCAGAATAAAGACACCGAAAACAACACTGGGTGCTCCAGTCCACAAAAGCAAAAACAGCACTATGAAAATATATACAACACATCCGCCACAGAAGACCAAGCTGATAGCTGGCCACACCACCACCATCACTATTGATACAATTGTCCATGAACTGAAGCTAGGAAATGATAAATAAAAATTCACTGTGCGTATGGAAGAACGCGAGTGATTCCATGATTCCCGCTTTTACTTGCATTGTTATATGCCATCTTCCTGTACGCATGCAAGACTTGGACCCTTATAGCAGACATAGGAAGACAAATCTAAGCCATAGAAATAAGGTTTTATAGCAAGGTACTGAACATTAGATTCAGTGATCATATCACCAGTGAACAAGAGCACCACGCCATCAAACAGCACATTGCACTATGCCAAGTTCTGCTGACATCAGATAAGAAAAGAAAATTACGTTGGTATGGCCACGTAACAAGATCTAATGTCTTTGCTTAATTAGTCCTCCAGGGGAGTTTTGAGAGAACAAATGAAGGTGACGACAAAAAAGGACTGACAGCAATACAGAATGGACAGAGAACTCGTTGGCAAAGACCCAGGTTTTGGCACACAACAATACAGTTGGAGGAATATACTGAATAGGTCTTTAGTTCAGGGCCCCATTGACTTTTCATGGAGTTGTTGGAGAAGCGCGCGCGCGCGCACACACACACACACACACACACACACACACACACACACACACACACACACACACACACACACACACACACAAACATTACCATTGCAGCTGGTCATGAAACTCCACATCACAAACAGCAAAACGAACATTTTGTGGTTTTATATCACTCGGTGTGAATGAAGAAACTGAGCACTGATCACATACATGACACACGATCTTTCTTCCTGTAGCCACTGGTGGGCACTCACGAACTGTTATAGCACAGACTTTTTATGTGATCATGTTTTCTTTAGTGCTCAGGTACAAATGTGGTACTTGAGTCAGTCAAGTAAGGGTGGAGTACATGTGTGGAGTGGGTTTCTTTCTGTCTGTTTCTCTCTCTCTCTCTCTCTCTCTCTCTCTCTCTCTCTCTCTCTCTCTCTCTCTCTCTCTCTCTCTCTCTCTTTCTCTTGCTGTCTTCTGTGAGTTTGTGTGCTGCACATTTTTGTTTTTCATTTTGTCACTTTTATTTTATTTTGTCTTGCTTATTTTTGGTTAACATTTGTGACATTTTATTCAACTTCTTTGTAATTCTGGGGACACGTCATTCGCATGACTCAGTGACTGTGCGTAAAGCATTTGCGCGAATCATAATAAAAACGATGAAACGAATGAAGGACTGCACTTAAACATTAATGTGCTATAATGTCCCAGACGGCATATGCACATCAGAAATAGCCAGCAGAATCGACCAAACCAAAACAGCATTCAAGAAGATGAAAAGCATTCTTACCAACAGATGCCTATCAATTAACATCAGGAAGAGAGTTCTTGAATGTTATATATAGAACCGACAATGTTATACGGTTGTGAGGCGTGGACAGTCAACAAGCAAAGCCAGAACAAGATGAGGCAGCTGAGATGTGGTTTCTAAGAAGAATGTTGAGAGTTCCATGGACAGCAAAGAAAATAAACGAGACAGTCTTGATGGAGGCAGACACAAGAAGATCATTCATGAGGAAGATTAGGAAAAGACAGGCAATATTTAAAGGCCATCTTATGAGGAAAGGGGAATTAGAGCACCTGGTCACAACAGGAAAGCTGGAGGGAAAGACATTACCAGGTAGACCCAGGGGGAAAATATTGGACGGACTTGCAGAGTGGCTGAGGACAGAGAGGGTGGAAGATGTGCTTGCAGCAACAAGGGATAAATATATATGGAGGGCCATGATCGCCAGTGCCATGCAGCAGGGCACATGATGATGATGACGATGAAGGTCCCTTGAGGGCCCATTGTGATAAAAGCTTAGTGGATGTCGGCTAGTAAGCATGAGTTTCCTTCCTGACGTTTTCAGAAAATGTCCTGTTGTGAACATTGTTCCTGATGTTTTCCGTGCGTACCTTGTTGTGGAGACTATTTGGGACTTTGCTAAGTTGAACAGGTCATCAAATAATTCCAATGTTTGACTTGTTATAAGCAAACACTGAAGATTTGAAAGGCCACAGTATGGAGAATACAGTTAGGAGTAAAGGCAAACCAACAGTATCCCTCGATGGTTAGTTTCGTAAAAATGATACGTGCCAACTTTCAGTTACGATAACGCGCCTCTAAGTCTTCATTATCAATAACAATATCATTTACATGTAACATCCAAAACACGTTTCATTTTCACTATCATCATCATCGTCATGTTCCCTGCCACATGACGTTGGTGATCATGGCCCTCCATACAAATAATGTACCTTTCGTCACTGCAAGTACATCTCCCACCCTTTGTGTCTTCACCCACTCTGCAAATCCATCCAATACGTTCTCCCTGGATCCACCTGATACCCTTTTTCCCTCCAGGTTTCCTGCTGTGACCAGATGCTCAAGTTTCTCTTGCCTCATGAAATATCATACTAATGTTGCTTGTCTTTTCCCAGTCTTCTTCATTGATGTTGTTTTTTTGTGTTTGCCTCTTTCAAAATTGCATCGTTTGTTTGTTTGTTTGTTTGTTTGTTTGTTTGTTTGTTTGTTTCACTTTGTTTTCGTTTGTTTATTCATTTTACAGAAAAAAACAACAAATCTAGAGAATAAAGAATCAAGGTACATAGACAAACACACAGTGTTGTGGAGCAACAGGTCAGTGTTGAGTTAAATGATGTCAGCAACAATCCATTCAAGCTATAAACATGAGGCATGAAGGAAGAAGGTGGATAGAGTAAGGAGTCAAAGGGTTAAGTTTTTGCTTTGCTAGCATGGTTGACAATGCATGATGCTGGTGAACAGGTTGCGGTAGCAGGGTTAAGAAAATCGTACATTTTCTTCAGTGCAATGAAATATTGTACATGTCGAAAACCATCGAAATTATTTCGTGTTGCGTCCATGGGGTTGAACAATGTAGAGTAAAACCACCCCAGTCTGATTGAAATTTAAGATTGCTACAGATTTCAGCAATATGCTCTTCAATTTTGTATCTTTGTTTCGTGTGTGTGTTATGTGTGTGGGGGTGGGTGGGGGTGGGGGTGGGGGGTGGGTGTTGGGGGATGAGATAGAGATATACCTCTGCTGTCTGGTGGCTGCATCCTACTTGGTAGGGTGGACGGGCATCACTGGTCCTCATCACAGACCTAATTTGTCTGTGGTCCTCATCCATCTCCTAAATCTCTCACGTGCTGGTTCCAAGTGCCACACCCCGGCACACCGCTTCAGCTGGCGGGCTAAACCACGTGAGGGGATGGTATTTACACTGCACCACTAGGCGGAGGAGCTGCTCTTTGCAGCCAATGGCTAGAGGGCAGAGGAGATCCTGGATGGATCCAACAGCCAAGTGTTGGGGAGTAAATCTTTAAAATCAGGAGTGGAGCCCTGAAGGCGGACCAGTGCGCTGTGCTCACTGACTCCGGCAGCTCCTGCAGCCAACCTGGTGCCAAATGTACTGCTTTGCATTTCTTTGGAGTACATTGGCGAGGCCAAGAGGGGGGTCTTGATAACTGGGTCACCCAGGACCTCCATATATCTTGCCCAGGCTTGCGCCCTGGAGAGGTCACTCCAGTGCCGCTGTCTCAGCGGCAGAAACAACACGGGATGCAGCAGTTACGAGTTATAAGTCTAGAGCGTATTGGCGTGAGCTCGGGCGCTAAGGGTTGCCTCCAACAGTGGGAGGGATCATCGCGTCTCACTGGTCAACTATTGCCCGCCTCAAGCTGGGCAGCCCCCAACCAGTAAGGTGCTGACCAGTCACAGTCTGCCTGCTTCAATGGGTGCTTGGAGCTCAGGATAATACCGAAGAGCAGACTGTAAACCCTGCACCAGGCAAAGAAAAAAGAAATAGAACAAAGCCGCCAGTGCTGAGACTGGCAACCTGGAACGTCAGGACCATGTGTCCTCGCCTCTCTGACGATCTCCATCAGGTCGACGATGCAAGAAAGACAGTAGTCATCAGTCGCCAGCTCAAGAGGCTCAATGTTGATATCGCTGCACTGCAGGAAACCAGACTTCCATCAAACGGCAGCCTAAAACAAAAGGACTATAATTCTTCTGGCAGGTGAAGGCCCCAGAGGAGCACCGAGTGCACGGCGTAGGTTTTGCAGTAAGAAACTCCTTACTGTCTTCAATAGAACTGCCTTCAGAAGGCACAGCTCGCATCCTTTATCTTCACCTCACAACCACCTCAGGCCCCGTGAACATCATAAGGTCTATGCCCCCACACTTTGCTCTTCAGCAGAAGTGAAGGACGAGTTCTACGAGGAGCTTGAGACTGCCATCAAGAAGCTACCTACCTCAGAACACTTGTACCTACTCAGAGATTTTAATGCTCGAATTGGTTCAGACCATATCTCCTGGCCCCGATGTATCGGCCACTTTGGCGTCAGCAAACTTAACGAGAATGGGCTAAGACTCCTTGAGCTATGCTCCTTTCATGACCTCTGCATCACGAACACGTTCTTCCCCACAAAACTCAGCCACAGAGTGTCCTGGTGGCATCCCAGATCTCGTCACTGGCACTAGTTGGATCTCATCATCACTCGAAGACCCTCGCTGAATTGTGTTCTCACTACTCACAGCTATTACAGCGCTGACTGCTACACTGACCACTCTATGGTCGCCAGCAAGGCGCGTCTTCAACCCAAGCAAATCCATCGATCAAAGCAGAAAGGACGCCCTCGCATCAACACAGCCATCTCATCAGTCCCTGAACTATGCGAATGCTTTGCAGACGCCATCCAAGAGACCCTTAACAACTGCCCAACCAGCAGTGTGGAAGAGAGATGGAAACACATCCATGATGCCACATACAAGTCTGCAGTTGGCGCTTTTGGAAAGGGAGGGCAGAGAAATCCCGACTGATTTAAGTGAATGACCCTTGAGCCAGCCATCTCATTCAAAAGAACTGCCTTACTTAACTACAAACAAGACCCCTGTGAAAAGACACTTGCCGCCCTTAGGAGGGTTAGAAGCGACGCCCAACGGATCGCTAGACAGTGCGCCAACAACTACTGGCAGAACTTATGTCAAAGCATCCAACTGTCCGCCGACTTCGGCAACATTTGAGCCATGTACGAGAGTATGAAAAAGGCCTTTGGCCCATGCGCCATCAAGATCGTCCCGCTGAAATCTACCACAGGCGAAGTCATCACCGATCGTGCAAAGCAAATGGAGAGATGGGCAGAGCACTACCAAGAGCTAAACTCGAGGGAGACCATTGTTACAGACTCAGCGGTGGTAAACAAAAGCCTCCTGCCAGTCATGGAAGAGCTCGACGACCCACCCACCACCGAGGAGTTCAGCATGGCCATCGACTCTCTAACCAGTGGCAAAGCCCTAGGAAACGATGGCATCCCCCCCAGGTCATCATAGCAGGCAAACATACCAGCCTCCTCGATCATCTCCACGAACCCTTTGCTACAGTGCTGGGAGGAAGGAATTGTGCCTCAGGACATTCGAGATGCCAACATCATCACGCTCTACAAGAACAAAGGCGATCGCAGTGATTGTAACAACTATCGTGGAATATCTCTCCTAAGCGTTGTCGGGAAGATCTTCACCCACGTCGTACTGAACAGACCGCAGTCGCTTGCAGAATGTGTCTACCCAGAGGCACAGTGTGGGTTTAGAGCTGAGAGATCAACGATCGACATGATATTCTCTCTGAGGCAGCTGCAAGAGAAGTGCCACGAGCAGAGACGCCCTCTGTACATCGCCTTCATAGACCTGACCAAGGTGTTTGATTTGGTCAGCAGGACTGGCCTGTTTACACTCCTGCAGAGAATTGGATGTCCCCCCAAGCTTCTGAGGATGATCATATCCTTTCATGAGGACATGAAAGGCACCGTCCAGTACGTTGGTTCCTCCTCGGACCCTTCCCCATCAAAGGCGGAATCAAACAGGGGTGTGTCCTCACCCCGACATTTTTCGGCATCCTGTTCTCACTGCTGCTGCGCTACGCCTTCAGTCAATCCGAAGAAGGTGTCTACCTTCACACCGGTAGCAACGGCAGCCTGTTCAACCTCGCACGCCTCTGTGCAAAGACGAAAGTGCGAAAAGTTCTCATTCGAGAGATGCTGTTTGCTGATGATGTCGCCCTGACGGCACACACAGAAGATGCCCTCCAAGAGTTCATTAGCTGTTTCGCTCATGCCTGCAAAGAATTTGGCCTCACGATCAGCATAAAGAAGACCAACGTCCTGGGCCAAGATGTCAGCTCAGCTCCTCGCATTTCCATCAGTGACTGCACTCTCGACGTGGTGGAAGACTTCACATACCTTGGTCTAGTCTTCACAGAGGAGCTGAATATCAAGAAAGGGCCGTTTATGTTGGACGAACTACTGAGAGCAGTGAAAAGCATTCAGTGTGGAAAAGCATGCGGACTCGATGAGATACCAGCAGAAGTATGGAAAATATAGGAATTTCACCAGATACTGCTGGAATGCTGCAACAACGTTTATAACCAAGACCCAATAAACAAATGGACTAAAGGACACCTGCTTCCTTTCCCCAAGAAAAGTGACCTCGGAATCACAAAGAACTACCGTGGAATCACATTAACTGCAATTCCTGCAAAGATCTACAACCTAATACTCCTAAACAGGATAAGGCCAGAGATAGATCCAGTTCTGAGGAAAAACCAATACGGGTTTCGCCAAAACAGATCGACATCAGGACAAATACTCACCATCAGACGTATATTGGAAGGCATAAAAACCGAAAACCTCCCAGCTGTTCTCCTATTTATAGACTTTTCCAAGACTTTTGATTCGATCCACCGAGGAAAGATGAAGGAGATTTTAACTGCATATGGACTACCCAAGGAAACCATAGACGCCATCATGATGCTGTATGGTTCACTCCCCCGACGAAGACACAGACTTCTTCGACATCACTGCTGGAGTCCTTCAAGGAGATACGCTTGATCCCTACATCTGTCTCGATTATGTGCTGAGGAAAGCTGCAGATAAGAACAAAAAACTCGGCTTTACCCTCACAAAACAGAAGAGCAGACACTACCCTGTGGTAAAGATAACAGATGCGGATTACGCTGATGACCTGGCTGTTCTCGCAGACCTCCTAAAGGATGCAACATCTTTCCTTCACAATGTCGAAAGAACAGCAATGGAGATCGGGCTCTACCTCAATGCGAACAAAACAGAGTTCATCTGTCTGAACCATGACGCATCAGAAGGTATGAGAAGTCTCAATGGAGATACGATCAAACAAGTTCAAGACTTTAAATACCTTGGCAGCTACATTGACTCCACAGAACAAGACGTCAACACCAGACTCGGAAATGCCTGGGGCGCACTAAATCAACTGGACAAAATCTGGAAATCCAATCTACCAGACAACCTGAAAAGGAACTTCTTCCGAGCAGTAGTAGAGTTCGTTCTTACATATGGCTCTTGGACCCTAACAACGACATTGGAGAAGAAGATTGATGGAGCATTCACATGAATGCTGTGTGCATCCCTGAACAAATCCTGGAGAGAACACCCAACTAACAATGAGTTATATGGTAAGATCCGACCAATCAGTAAATCAATTTGTCAACAAAGATTGCGCTTCGCGGGACACTGCTGGCGTAGCAAAGAAGAAGTGGTGGGGGAAGTTCTACTATGGAGACCCAGCCATGGCAAACAAAGACCAGGATGTCCAAGAACACCTTCATCGACAAACTGATGGATGATACGGGCTGTCAGTATGATGAACTACCTTCTGCAATGTCTGACAGAGAAGGATGGAAGAAACGCGTCATGGATAGCCAAGCAAGCTCGACATGATGATGATGAAGACAGAGAAAATGACGATTGATCAATGAAACTTCAAAAGGCCTGCAAACTGTTAAGCTCATGCTGATGAAATGTTGTTGTTATTGTTGATGATGATGATTTTGTTGTTTTACTCCTCTTCTACTGTATTTACGACATCCATGGAAAGAAACGGAGCTGGGAGAAGATGAGTCATACCACCACCACTTCACCCATTTCTACATTTCTTCTTCTCTTCCACATGGCTACAATACAAACATTTTTTCATACTGGTTTTACAGTTGCTCAACATCTCTCAATAAATGTCTTGTCTACTTATGACCTTGACTTCTGAACTGGCTAATGATATTTACAAATTATAGGGACCCAATTTACTACCACATCATACATTTATACTAAATTTGATACCAATCCACTTTCAAACAGCAGCAGGATCTTCGATTATAGTGTCACATTATGGACCATTCCTCGTCCATATATTAGACTGTCTCTGTCAATAGCTATACATTCGAGACTATTCATTAAAATGGATATACAAACCATCCTTCGTAATAGCCATCAACAAGTAGTTGAGAAATCTTTCACACGCACACACACACACACACACACACACACACACACACACACACACACACACACACACACACACACACACACACACACACACACATACATCATCATCATCATCATCAGTCCCGTAGTCTGGTTGACCGTTGGGGCACCATTGAAGATTTTGCAACCAACTTCCTCCACTCCTCACGGTCCTCAGCTTTCCGCAGAATGATACTCCATTCAAGGCCAGTCCACTCTCTGATATTGTCTTCCCATCTTTTTCTCTGTCTGCCTCTTCGTCTCCCTCCCTGAACTGTTCCCTGCAAGACGGTCTTGGCCAGTCCAGATGATCGTGTGACGTGCCCGTACCACCTCAGTTTGCGTCTTTTCACTGAGGTCAGGAGGTCTTCATACGGCCCGATGGCGTTTTCGATTCGGGTTTTCACTTCTTTATTGGTTATATGATCTATGTACGAGATACCAAGGAGTTTGCGGAAGCATCTCATCTCCATTGCCTGTATCCTTCTTTCAATGTCTGCTGTTATGGTCCATGTTTCGCAGGCATACAAAAATATTGACATGACCAGGGAACGCATCAGTCTGATCTTGGAACCGATTGCGATATTCTTGTCGTTCCAGATGACTTTTAGCTTGGTCATTGCAGCTGTGGTCTGTGCAATCCTGGAAAGTACCTCGGGCTTTGATCCTTCATCTGATACTATAGCTCCCAGATACTTAAATCTATGGACGGTCTCAAGTTTCTTGTTGTCTATGGTAATGTCAGTGCTGATGCCATTGGTATTATTTGTCATCAACTGGGTTTTCTCTGCACTGATCTGCATGCCATATGATGTGGAGGCCTCATCAAGATGTTTTATCAAGCTGACTAGCTCTTGCTCTTGCCCAGCTAGTCCGTCAATGTCGTCGGCAAAACGCAAGTTTGTGATTGTTCTACCTCCGATGCTGACTGTTCCCTCGTGGTCTTCAAGTGCGTCAGCCATTATTCTCTCTAAGAAGATGTTGAAGAGAGTGGGGGAGAGCAGGCATCCTTGGCGTACTCCAACTGTGGTTCGGAACCATTCGCCTATGTTGTTGTCATGGTAGACTGCACTGGTCGCCTTTTCGTAGAGGCATTCTATGGTTCTGATCAGGTTGGCATTGATGTTGTACAGCCTCATGGTTGCCCACAAGGCTTCGTGCCAAACTCTGTCGAATGCCTTCTTGAAGTCCACGAAGACGTGGTAAAGGCCTTGCTGGTGTTGCAGGTATTTCTCACAGAGCAATCTGAGGTTGAAAATTTGCTCTGTGGTACTTCTTCCTGGTCTGAAACCTGCCTGCTCTTCTTTTATTATCTCCTCAGCTTGTGGCTTCAGTCTACTCAGAAGGATTTTTAGCATGACCTTACTTGGATGGCTGATCAGGCTGATGGTACGGTAGTTTTGGCATAGTTGTAGGTTGCCTTTCTTCGGGAGAGTGATGATCAGGGACTGGGTCCAAGGTGTTGGCCACTCACCTGTCCGCCAGATCTTATTGCAGATGATGAGTAACATATCTATCATGGCCTCTCCTCCTGCCTGGACCAGTTCTGAGGGAATGTTGTCCATTCCTGCCGACTTGCCTTTCTTCAATGATTTTACTGCAGCTTCAACTTCTTCTCGCACGATGGGGTAGCTGTCGTTGTTGGTTGGTGGAGGAACGTCTAGCACCTTGGGATCTCCTGTTGTTGTGTGTGTGTATAATTCGGAGCAGTACTCTGTCCACCTCTGCAGAATCTCTTGATCTTCTGTGAGACATTTCCCTGCTTTGTTCTGTATGGTAGTGGTTCTGCCTTGTTTTGAGCTTGCTAGTTCTTTCACAAGCTGGTAGGCTTTTTTGCTGTTATTTTTCTGCAGGTTTGCTTCGATATCTTGGCATTGTACTTCAATCCATGTTTCCTTTGCTTTCCTCATGCCTTCTTTAACTTGTTGGTTGGCTTTTCTGTATAGTTTAGCACCTTCATCCGTACTCTTCTTTTGCTTTAGTTCTCTGCGTTTGTCGCTCAGCTTTAGTACTTCTTCCGTGACCCAGGGCATCTTTGTTGGTCGGTGTTTTCCAAGGATGTCGTTGGCTGCTTCGGTCACGGCAGTGTTGAAGTTGTTGATCAGAGTGTCTACTTCGGTGTCCATGTTGTCAAGGACGAGGAGAGGAGCAAACTTCCCTCCTATCGTTGCTTGGAAGTTTTCAACTATGTTGGGGTCTTTGAGCTTCTCAAGATTGAACTTAATTCTTATGTTGCCCTGTTTCTTCATCCTCTGGAGGCGGAGTTTGAAGGTCATCATTACAAGCTCATGATCGCTTCCAATGTCGGCTCCTGGAAAGCTCCTGGTCTTTGCGATGTTAACACTTGACTGGAAGCGTCTTTGAACCATGATGTAGTCGATCTGACTGTGGTATTTTTCTCCTGGGCTGTGCCATGTCCAGCGTCTAGATGGTTTGTGTGGACCGAACGTGTTCACCACCCTCAGGTCGTTGTAACTGGCGAATTCTAGGAGCCTTAAACCTCTTTCGTTGGTCTCAGGGTTGCAGTATTGGCCACATATCCCTTTCCAGTTATTGTGTTCATCCTCTCCAATCTTCGCATTCCAGTCGCCCTGCACTATAATGATGTCTTTCTTTGGCGTCTGATCTACGATTTCCTGCAGTTGATCATAGAAATCTTCGACAGCCTCGTCATCATAGTCAGTTGTTGGGGCATAAGCTTGGATGACGGTGATGTTAAAAGGTGAAGCCTTAAGCCGAATAGTAATGAGTCTGCTAGAGACTGTCGGCATCCCATGATGGCATTCACAGTGTCTTTGTGAATGAGGAATCCAACTCCATGTTCATGTTTGTCTTCACTGCCACTGAAGTAGAGTTTGTGGCCTTCTGGGGTAGACGTTTCTCCGAGGTTTTTCCATCGTACTTCACAGAGCCCAAGGACGTTCCATCGGTATCTCTTCATTTCATACGTTAGTTCTGCAACTTTTCCTGCTGCTCTCAGCGATCTCACATTCCAGGTGCCGATAGTAACATTTTTTCTTGTACGTAGGGATTTTGGTCCATCAGTCACATACTTTTCACCTCCGCCCTGATGGCCAGCGACGGAAGGCGCGGTCCTTGTTCCGGGCGACGACCGGGCCGGTATGGATTGAGTTGCGGTTGTAATCTTCATTTAGTGTGTCTTGGGCAATGTCGCATGGCGGAGCCCATCCCTCTCCATGCCAGACCACAGCCGACGTCCTCCATCTAGGTGGTTCGCCTTGGTCTTGAACACATAGCCGTTGAGTTCCTTGCGGAACTTCGTCCGCCTTGGCCGGTAACCTGCATCGTGGAGGTTATTCGCCCAGTGATGCAGTGTTAACATCACCCCCTCACATGGTTTGGCACGCCTGCTGAGGCGAGGTCCCGGGGTGTGGCGCTTGGAGCCAGCACGTGAGAGATTTAGAGGATGGACGAGGACCAGTGATGCCCGTCCACCCTACCAGGTAGAGTGCAGCAGCCAGACATCAAAGGTACTACCTCTATATATATATATGTCGTGCCTAACTCGTATGATTGCCTACTTTGTAGACTGGGCAGTCACTTTGCCTAACATGTAAAATAGGCAAAGGGGTTGCCTAACTTGTAAACTGATTTTTGGGAACAGCCTAGTCTGTAGACTAGGCAGCCTAATTTGTAGACTAGGCAGCCTAATCTGTAGACTAGGCAGCCTAATCTGTAGACTAGGCAGAATGCCTAGGTTACAAATTAGGCACTCATACCTTTTAAACATTACAAGATATAAATGATAAATGTTCATGCTCTTATAAAAATTGAAAGAAGTCAATTAGGGGTGAAAATGCCACAGTTCTTTCAGAACTCCATGCTTTTCAATGATTAGCATCAGCTGTTTTTTCTCAGGAGAATGTGCTTTTTAACTATTGTTTTTGCATTTTTTGTTGTTAGGGTGGCAGTGGCTGTGGCACAGTGTTTTGTTCATCCGACACAGGCATCTCTTTGTGACACACGATCCATTGCACGAGCACTTGGTGAACCCTTGTCCACCATGCCTTGAGTGTAGTGTAGCAATGCGCCGGAACGGCAAAACCACGTCCTCTTTAACCATTTCTCTGGTGACGATCGGAAAGTCTGCTTTCAGTACTTGGTTCCTTGACAACCATGCAGCCAAAACGCCGTGCTCTGTTCCGATTTTGTATTTGTCGTGGTTGACACTCATTATAATTCCTGGAATATTTCTGCAATCTAACCTACCGCGGTCAAATTCACTGACTGGCACAAGTACCGCATCGTTTTCATGCAGTGGAGTGAGTTTAGCATTCGTTGTTCGGAGCATTTCTGACCTGCTTTTCTCTTGTCCCTTCTGAGCATCATCTCGGCATGTGTCCATGTAAGAAAGATGCTGGGTCATTTCCTCTGAAGGTTCTGATTCAGATTCTGAACACCCGTCAGCCATGTTTGAAGAAAGCATCTCGATGTCATCGTGTTCTCTTCCTGAAATGTCACCCCCAACAGCACCTTCAGCTCTGTCGTCACTGTCCTCTCTTGTGTCTTCAGCATTGATGTTGAGCTCACCATTTTCACTGGACCCAGTAACAGTCATATCAGCAAGAAGCTGTTCGAGTTCCTCTTCTTCCTGCAGCCTTTCGATGATGTCCTTTGGGAGACTTGTTCTCTCCAAACCCGAAGAGCCCCTCCGACCACAGAAGACCTCCAGTGGCGTTCTGTTGTTCAGACTTCTGTGGGGAGAAGAGTTTTTCTGGAGCATCACAAAGCGGAGTCCTTCAGCCCACTGGGATGTGTCATTGTCGATCGTCCATGCAATTAACATCTGTTTCACATCACAGTTGGACCTCTCGATGCTGCCTTGCGACTGAGGGTGCCGTGGTGAGCCATGGACGATGTGTAGCCGAGGCCAGATCATTTTCATCTCGGTGATCACTGCAGCAGTGAACTCGCGGCCGTTATCAGATTGCAAAATGGCAGGTGGTGTCATCCAGCAGAAAATGTCAATGAGATTGTAGGCTGTCTCGGCCGCTGTTTTGGATTTCATTGGCCTCAGAACAAGGAACTTGGAGAAATGGTCCTGATAGTTTAAAATGTACTTGAATTGGCGATCAGGGTTAGACTGCATCACTATCAAATCCACCTGACCTCGTTCAGCAAATGCTTTGCTTTTGAGTGGGCGGACAACGAGGCCCTTGTTTGGCTTCGTCTTTTTCTTTTGGCAAGTCTCGCAGTTGCTCACAAACGCGGAGATCATTTTCTGGGTGATATTACAATACTTATCACACAGTATGTGTCGGAGCTTCTTCTCTCCTCCATGGCCGGTTGAAAGGTGACCTTCCAGAATAGCATCAAATACCTCAGATTTCATTAGCAGGTACCTGATTGGGTCGTCCGGTGTTTTCTTGACCTAAAACAAATAACGAAAGAAAACATTCGAACAGTCAGGAAGGACAACAGTACACAGACTGAGAAAACAGACAGTTCGTAGGAAGCCGGACGGATTACATGGTGTAGGATGACAGGAGGTAGAAAGAAAGGAGGCAGCAGGAACCAAGAAAGGAAACAGGTAGGAATACAGGCGACTGACATGAAGCCACAATACAGACAGGAACCAAATAAGGGAGTGCTTTCTTCATATTCTTCATCATCATTTTGATGGAGACACTGACAAACTGACAAACTGTCCCACTGCATGTTTAAACACTTTCAAAAAAAGAAGAGAGAGAGAGAGAGAGTGGGAGAGAGAGAGTAGGAGAGAGAGAGTGGGAGAGAGAGAGAGTGGGAGAGAGAGAGAGAGTCGGAGAGAGAGAGAGAGAGGGAGAGAGAGAGTGGGAGAGAGAGAGAATGGGAGAGAGAGAGACCGACCGACAGACAGACATACTGACTTACCTTGATAACTTTCTTCATTCCCCCAACTTCAATCACGTCGAATTTTTTCTTCAGGTAGTAGGCCTTCTTGGAATACCTTGATTCTGACAACTCCCGAATAATGTTTTGGTAACCATCTCTGTCAGGTAACATAAATGTATTACAACTGCCTACATCCATGCAGGCTTCAAATCTTTCCTTGAAACTTTTTTTTTCTTCACCCATAGCTGGATCGCTTATGACTGATTCCTCTTGCGAGCCAACACAACTGAGAACACAAGTGAGAACTCAGTTCAGATAATTCGGAAATTGCACTTAGTCATCGGCTGTTATACCCATACAGAGGAGGAAGTGAATAACCCTGCTTCATGTAACTACATCTCACTATGTCAAAGAATTCAAGCATGATTAATTCAGAAAAGAGTGAGCGTGTGTGTGTGTATGTGTGTGTGCGTGTGTGTGTGTGCATGTGTGTGTATGTGTATGTGTGTGTGTGTGTGTGTGTGTGTGTGTGTGTGGGTAAGCAGTATGTGTGTATGAGTGCCTAATTTGTAACCTAGGCATTCTGCCTAGTCCACAGATTAGGCTGCCTAGTCTACAGATTAGGCTGCCTAGTCTACAAATTAGGCTGCCTAGTCTACAGACTAGGCTGTCCCCAAAAATCAGTTTACAAGTTAGGCAACCCCTTTGCCTATTTTACATGTTAGGCAAAGTGACTGCCTAGTCTACAAAGTAGGCAATCATACGAGTTAGGCACGACATATATTTATATATATATATATATCATCCATCATTATCCATCTCCATCCGGGTGGAAGACGGTGGGAGCTCTATTGTTTATCAAGAAGGATCGCCAGGCGACACGGTCTCTGCTCCTGTGTATGATTCATGGAGCCCCAGTTTGCAGGCGTCAGCGATGTAGTCCATGAAGGATTTTGCTGGCCTTCCTTAGTTTCGCTTTGCTTCGACTCTCCCCTGCAGGACTGATGTCATCAAATCGGTTCTTGTGTTTCTGTTCATGTGCCCAATATACTTCAATTTTGTTTTGTTGATCTCTGGGAGCATTTTACGTTGGACAACTAATTCCATTAGCACGCTTTTGTTGGTTCTTTTGTCTGTCAACATTACTCTGAGAAGACGCCTTTAGAACCACATTTCTGCTGCGTTTATTTTATTTTCGTCATCTGTCTTCAAAGTCCAGGCTTCATAACCGTACATGACAAAAGGCTAAATCAAGCAGAGTAAAATTCTTATTTTCAGTTTCGTTGGTATGCCTCTGTCTTTCTATATGTTCTTGAACTGGACCATATTTTGCTTAGCCAAGCCTATTCTTGACCTGATGTCCTTGCTGCAAGATCCTGTGTTGGTTTTGACAGACCACAAGTACTTGAAGTTGTCCACGTTTTCCAGCTCTGTTTTATCTATTCGTATGCTCTGTTGTGGCTAATTAGCTGATCCTTCTATGTGCATAACTGTGGTTTATTTTGGTATTCAATTTCAGTCCTGCTATGTGTCATGCAGCATCTACTCAATATAAAATTCCCCTCATACTTATGTCGTTCGCTAAAAATAGGGCGGTGTTATTAGCATATCTTAGGTTGGTGATATTCCTTCCTCCTATTTTCACTCCCATACCCTCTGTATCTGCCTCTCCCATTGCTTGCTCTGTATATATGTTGAAGAGGTGGGGTGAGAGAATGCAATCTTGCTGGACTCCTTTATTGATGTTGAAGAAGTCACAGTGCTTTCCATTCTATCTGATTGTTGCCTATTGGTCTTGGTAGAGTGATGCAAAGAGTGAGATCAGGTATCTTGGGGAAGCCCAGTGTTGACACGGTTGTGAACAAGTGGTTGTGTATAACGCTGTTGAATGCTTTGCTATAACCTATAGAAGCAGTGTAGGCTTCTTTTTCAGTGTTCCTGAATTTCTCTATTAGTATTTGTAGTACAAACAGCATGTCTGTTGTTCCTCTGTCTGTTCTATAACCTGCCTGGCAGTCTGAGAGCTCTTCTTCCACTTTGATTTTCATTCTGTTTGAATAACAATGAGCAGGATTTTGCTGGTGTGGCTGATGAGTGCGATTGTCCTATAATTGCTGCACTCTTTGATGTTCCCACTTTTGTGCAGCATAACAAATTCTTGCTTCTTCCAGTCTTTTGGCCATTTTCAAGATTCCCAAATTCTGGTGCATCGGTGATGCAATGCTTTGATTCCTGTATCACCAGCATTTTTCAATAACTCTCCAGGGATGTTGTCAAGTCCTGGTGATTTTCCTAATTTAATCTGATTTACAGCAGCTTTAACTTCGCTCAGAAGGGGCTTTGGTTCTGTGTTTTAAAAATCAAGACAGGGAGTATCCTGTGGATTTATTTGTGTATTGTTGTCAGAAAGTGCTTTACCATATTCTTGACATCTTCCTAGTACATCTTCCATTTCTGTTAAAGATTTGCTACCTCTACTGTCGATGCATTGAGATTTTGTTTGGCAGCAGGTAGATTTCACTTTCTTTATCTGTTGGAACAGTTAATGTGCTGAGGAAAGCAGTGGATAACAACAACAAAACTCGGCTTTACCCTCACAAAACAGAAGAGCAGACGCTACCCTGCGGTAAAAATAACAGATGAGGACTACGCTGATGACCTGGCTGTTCTCGCAGACCACCTAAAGGATGCAACATCTCTCCTTCTCAGTATTGAAAGAATAGCAATGGAGATCGGGCTCCACCTCAATGCGAACAAAACAGATGTTCATCTGCCTGAATCAAGACGCATCAGAAGGTATAAGAAGTCTCAATGGAGACGTGATCAAACAAGTTCATGACTTTGAATACCTTGGCAACTACATTGACTCTACAGAACAAGACGTCAATGCCACACTCGGAAATGCCTGGGGCACTCTAAATCAACTGGACAAAATCTAGAAATCCAATTACCAGCCAAACTGAAAAGGAACTTCTTCCGAGCAGCAGTAGAGTCCGTTCTTACATATGGATCAATCTCTTGGACCCAAACAACGATATTGGAGAAGATTGATGGAGCATGCACACGAATGCTACGTGCAGCCCTGAACAAATCCTGGAGAGAACATCCAACAAACAAAGAGTTATATGGTAAGATCCCACCAATCAGTAAATCAATACGTTAACAAAGACTGCGTTTCGTGGGACACTGCTGGCGTAGCAAAGAAGAACTGGAAGATGTTCTACTATGGAGACCCAGTCACGGCAAACAAAGACCAGGACGTTCAAAGAAGACCTTCATCAACCAACTGATCTATGATACGGGCTGTCAGTATGATGAACTACCTACTGCAATGTCTGACAGCGAGGGATGGAGAAAACGTGTCATGGATAGCCAAGCAAGCTCGACATTGAACAGAACTGAATCTGTTGGAACAGCTCCTTCGACTTTCTCTCAGCATTAGCCTTTGTGATTTTTGCACTTCCTGTTCTAACCATGCTTTCTTGTCCCTTTTGACTTTGGTTCTTATCTCTTTTCGTTAGTCTTTTATATTCTTCTTTCTTGTTGCTCTTCCGTGCCTGGCTTTTCCTTTTAGCAAGTAAACAGACTTCTTCGCTTATATAGGGTTTCGGCAGTTTGTTTTCCTTCCCAATTTGCTTATATATATATATATATATATATATATATATATATATATATATATATTGTGTGTGTGTGCACGCACGCGTACGTGCATGCGTGTGTGTGTGTGTGTGTGTGTGTGTGTGTGTGTGTGTGTGTGTGTGTTTGAGTGTGTTCCTCATCTCATTGTGAATTAATTTCCTTTTTTCAATGGGAGATTAAATAAAAATGGTGCATCCAGAAACCAACCCAACACAGTATAAAAATGGTGCATTCAGAAACCAACCCAACACAGTATGTATAAAGCTCTGTTTTATTCATTGCTGAGAAAATAAATATACAAAAGCTGCTCTTAATCTTACTTCAATATGAAAAAGTAATATAACTCCAATCAAAAAAAAGATAAAATATTCAAAATATTACAGAAACATACAAATGAATTACAAAAACATAAAACCGATAATAACCTTACACAAACATATATACCAGACAACAAAATTACAGAATCATACAAAACAGATAACACAACAAAAACATACAAAACAGACAATAAAATTACACAACGTAGAAAAGATAGAATTACAGAAACACAAAACAGGCAATATTACAGAAACAAAAAAGCAAAAATTACAGAAACAAAAACAGCAAAATAATACAGAAACACAAAACAGCAGCATTCAGAAACGCGCAAAAACATGACAGAAACATACATAATAGATACCATTACAAGCACGTACAAAACAGATAACATTACAGACACTCACAAAACAAAACATTACAGACACTCACAACAAAAACATACAGAAACAACAAACAATAATACTTACAGAAACAACAAAAACATTACAGAACACTACATACAACAAAACATTACAGAAACATACATAACAGAAAAAACATTACGAAACATACATACAGAACATACATACAGAACATACAATACAGACAAAACATTACAGAAACATACAAAAGACACAAACATTACAGAAACCCTACAAAACAGACACAAACATTACGAAACCATACAAAACAGACACAAACATTACAGAAACCTACAAAACAGACACAAACATTACAGAAACCTACAAAACAGACACAAACATTACAGAAACATACAAAACAGACACAAACATTACAGAAACATACAAAACAGACACAAACATTACAGAAACCATACAAAACAGACACAAACATTACAGAAACCTACAAAACAGACAAAACATTACAGAAACATACAAAACAGACACAAACATTACAGAAACATACAAAACAGACACAAACATTACAGAAACATACAAAACAGACACAAACATTACAGAAACCTACAAAACAGACACAAACATTACAGAAACATACAAAACAGACACAAACATTACAGAAACATACAAAACAGACACAAACATTACAGAAACATACAAAACAGACACAAACATTACAGAAACATATAAAACAGACACAAACATTACAGAAACATACAAAACAGACACAAACATTACAGAAACCTACAAAATAGACACAAACATTACAGAAACCTACAAAATAGACATAAACATTACAGAACCATACAAAACAGACACAAACATTACAGAAACATACAAAACAGACACAAACATTACAGAAACATACAAAACAGACACAAACATTACAGAAACCTACAAAATAGATAAAAACATTACAGAAACATACAAAACAGACATAAACATTACAGAACCATACAAAACAGACACAAACATTACAGAAACATACAAAACAGACACAAACATTACAGAAACATACAAAACAGACACAAACATTACAGAAACATACAAAATAGATAAAAACATTACAGAAACATACAAAACAGACACAAACATTACAGAAACATACAAAACAGACACAAACATTACAGAAACCTACAAAACAGACACAAACATTACAGAAACATACAAAACAGACACAAACATTACAGAAACATACAAAATAGATAAAAACATTACAGAAACATACAAAACAGACACAAACATTACAGAAACATACAAAACAGACACAAACATTACAGAAACATACAAAACAGACACAAACATTACAGAAACATACAAAACAGACACAAATATTACAGAAACCTACAAAACAGACACAAACATTACAGAAACCTACAAAACAGACACAAACATTACAGAAACCTACAAAACAGACACAAACATTACAGAAACATACAAAACAGACATAAACATTACAGAAACATACAAAACAGACACAAACATTACAGAAACATACAAAACAGACACAAACATTACAGAAACATATAAAACAGACACAAACATTACAGAAACATACAAAACAGACACAAACATTACAGAAACCTACAAAATAGACACAAACATTACAGAAACCTACAAAATAGACATAAACATTACAGAACCATACAAAACAGACACAAACATTACAGAAACATACAAAACAGACACAAACATTACAGAAACATACAAAACAGACACAAACATTACAGAAACCTACAAAATAGATAAAAACATTACAGAAACATACAAAACAGACATAAACATTACAGAACCATACAAAACAGACACAAACATTACAGAAACATACAAAACAGACACAAACATTACAGAAACATACAAAACAGACACAAACATTACAGAAACATACAAAATAGATAAAAACATTACAGAAACATACAAAACAGACACAAACATTACAGAAACATACAAAACAGACACAAACATTACAGAAACCTACAAAACAGACACAAACATTACAGAAACATACAAAACAGACACAAACATTACAGAAACATACAAAATAGATAAAAACATTACAGAAACATACAAAACAGACACAAACATTACAGAAACATACAAAACAGACACAAACATTACAGAAACATACAAAACAGACACAAACATTACAGAAACATACAAAACAGACACAAACATTACAGAAACATACAAAACAGACACAAACATTACAGAAACATACAAAATAGATAAAAACATTACAGAAACATACAAAACAGACACAAACATTACAGAAACATACAAAACAGACACAAACATTACAGAAACATACAAAACAGACACAAACATTACAGAAACCTACAAAACAGACACAAACATTACAGAAACATACAAAACAGACACAAACATTACAGAAACATACAAAATAGATAAAAACACTACAGAAACATGCAAAACTGATAATAATATTACAAAAATATGCAAAACAAATGACACGTTACACAAACATACAAAACGCATTACACAAACATACAAAACAAACAACAACATTATAGAAACATACAAACCAGATATTACGGAAAAAATACAAAAAGGTTAATACAGTAATATACAAAGGAGATAACAACATTACAAAACACTTCTGAATAGTTTCTGAAACAGTATACATTTATATATCATGTAGTGTTTTTGTTTTGTTTTTGATTATGTATGATTTTGAATGCATCTATAAAGTTACATTCATATTCGGATCTCTTTCTCTTTGCATTAAAATTGGAAATAAAGCTGTCCAACAAACATCACAGTTATGCCATATGATTGTTAACAATCGCACAATACATATGTATGGTCCATTCTCGCAAAGGGAGACATAGTCGATTTTTGTGGATATCAAGTTATTGATATGTATTAGAAAGGTCGAGAAATTTCTTCTCTGTGATGTCTAAATGAACTCTCTGGACAAAGCGTACAGGACTTCTGACCAATCCAAATGAAACACGTATGTTATCCTTCTCTGAAGAGACAAAATGGTCCTTAGGTATGTACTACTGACTTAACTAGTTTTACAGAAAAGTTAAAACCAAAGACAAATAAAGACATATCTGAGAGCACTGGAAAACCCGGACAATCCACTTCATGAGATGGTCAAAACAGCAACAAGCAGTCAACTCCAGTGTGAAAAATCATGAACAGAACGAGCAGAAGAATCCTACCAGTATATATGTGAGCACACAGACTTCAAAGGGATAAAAATAGGAAACATATCCCAACAGTTTCAAAGGTCTACACTGAATACTCACCAAAAAGAAAAAAAAAATCTAGTGAGACACTGTCGTAACTGGCCAGAAGATAAACCTGATTCAGAAAACAACTAACTCATCCATAAAAATATACAACGCCAAACACGTCAACATACATACGGACGATTCAGTCACCAACAAAAATCTGAATGGGGCTTCACTGTCGAACAGAATAGAAACACCATACATGAAGAAAATGTTATAATGTCGGCCTCCCTTCTAAGGCAGTTACACATGCTCTAAACTAATCACTCGACTGACTCGATGAATCTAGCAAAGAAAAAGTGGAAAGTGGAGTTGAAACCCCACACTGCGAAGCAATGAAAGGCATAAATCTACAAAAGCAGGTACGGTTCTACTGTCCCTGACAAGCTGGTGTCATACGTCGACACACTTACACATAAAGCCTTTATGACAAGAATTCCCAGCAATTAAAACTATATCCTTGTGAACAAGATCTGGGTCATCATACATTTGATCATGTTAATCAAAATGGAAGTGTTACTCAAAAAGGAAGTGGGTGAAACATCGTCCATAGAAGGAAAAACAAAAGCAAACACCAATCAGACAAACATTGGTACTATCTCCAAAGTAACACTATCCAGGCACCTGCAGCATGAAATGATAAATGTCTGGGGTTTTCCTGAACCAGAGATTAAAGTTCATGTTTTCTTTCAAAATGGAAGACAACTGAAGGGATGGTGATAGTGAAGAGGAACGTGGTGTATAGAACATTATGTTGTGGTGGTGGTGGTGGTGGTGGTGTTTCTCAGTTTGTTGTTCGGTTGTGTGTGTGTGTGTGTGTGTGTGTGGTGTGTGTGTGTGTGTGTGTGTTTTTGCTTTTCTTCTTGTTGTTTCGTTCGTTTGTTTGGGGGGGGGGGGGGTTCCTTTTTCCTTTCTTTTTCTTTTTCATTTTTTTATGAAAACGCAGAGGACTGTACACACCTTTGGACTTGAGCATTGTTCACACTAGCACAGATGTAGACGAATGCCCTATTAGTTTCAGCCTTTGGTTCTTCACTAGGGTAAAAAACATATTGGAAAAAAACAAAAAAAGACATATATATACACATTTACAAGACAAGAACAATATGCGGTTGATACATCATACAACAGGAAGAGTAAGGGTTGGGAGGGGTGCGAGATAATGTGCATGGGAAAAGGAGGTAATAATGAGTAGGGAACCTCATGATGCTTTTAAAAGGCTGTGTGTACTATATGTATGAATGTGTGAGTGTGTGTGTGTGTGTGGTGTGTGGTGGGTGGGTGGAGTGTATTGTATAACAAAAGGACGGATTTGTTTTTGTAAAGTTCAGATGTTATATACTTAGAGGGTATATCTATCTATCTATCTATCTATCTATCTGTCTGTCTATTTATCTGTCTGTCTACCTATCTGTCTAATCTTATCTAATCTTATATATAATATCTATCTGTCTTCCTATCTATCCATCTATCTATAGTGTGTGTGTGTCTGTATATGTGTGTACATGCATATGCATGCGTTCATGTGTGCACGTTCATGTGTGTGCACACATGTGTGTGTGGGGGGGGGGGTGTGCGTGTGTGTAAGGGGGCAAGAAAGACAAAATACTACACTAACATCACCAGTAAACCATGGTGCGTTAGTGATGTTTCTATAGTATCTTATCTCTGTGCCCCCCCCCCACCTTCGTGTGTGTGTGAGTGTGTGTGTGTGTGTGTGTGTGTGTGTGTGTGTGTGTGTGTGTGTGTGTGTGTGTGTGTGTGTGTTGTGTGTGTGTGTGTTGTGTGTTTGTTTTGTTTGCGTCTGTGTGTGTATTGTGTGTGTGTGTGTGTGTGTGTGTTGTGTGTGTGTGTGTGTGTGTGTGTGTGTGTGTGTGTGTGTGTGTGTGTGTGTGTGTGTGTGTATGCTGTGTGTGTGTGTCTGTGTGTGTGCGAGTGTGTGTATGTGTTGTGTGTATATACATCTCTCTCTCTCTCTCTCTCTCTCTCTCTTATATAGATATATATATATATATATATATATATATATATACACCTGTGTGTATGTATATAATATTATATATATATATATACATACACACACACACATAAGGATATAGACATATGTATGTGCACACCCTGAACCTTACAAAATGAAATCTATATCTTTCTGTCACACACACACACGCACACTGTCGGGCCCGCTAAAAGCATTACCAAAGAGCCCCTTCCTCTGTTACACGCTAGACAGCTCCTGCTCAGCACGTGGGAAGATAGCGAGTGGAGAGGGCAGGAAAACAGTGTACTATAAAACGGATCCAAGACGGAAGTAAATATCAGCCAATGGGCAGCGCTTATATCACAACAGAAGATGGCTTAGGCCTGTTCCTTATTCATTAGGTAGGTAGGCAAGGTTTTCGCAAGATATTTTAAATAGGAGTGTTTCTGTATTCAACCTCATGACATGCATGGTTAGCGCAACTTGCATGACCGTCATCCTGTCAGTGCTACCTTGCCTTACCTAGTGAATACCTAACCATGCTTGTCATGAGGTGGAATAAAGAAACACTCCTATCTATCATGTCTCACGAAACCCTTGCCTACCTACCTAATGAATAAGGAACAGGCCTAAGCTTTTTCCTCGCCATGCATATTATCTCCACCCCCAACTCCATCTCCTGCTGTTGTACGACATGTCAAATGAGTATTCTCCCTGTCCTATAAATGTGTACACATACAGTTTTCTCACTTAAGTCGCAAAAGCCAAAACCAGTGAGTAATTAATCTACATCTGCATTAGTATAAATAGTATTCATGTCCTAAGGCTTGTTGTACAGTACAAGATTTTTTTTTCTCATGCCAATTTCTCATCTCACATCAGTCATTCCTCCTTTTCTTTTATTTTCTTTCTTTTTTGTTTCTGTATTTGTTTGGTTTTTGTTACTGTTGCTGTTGTTGTTGTTGTTTTTTTTTCGCCTTTTTTTTTTTTTTTTTTTTTTTAAACTATCATTAGGGGTGGAGGAAGGATGGGGGGGGGGGGGGCGGGGAGTTGGGGTGATGTTGGATGAATGAAGGCTGTGTGTGTCATGTTGTTCTGGGCTGGGTTTCTGTGCTGTGGTTGTGCAGACCACTGTTACAGTCACTTCGTGCTGGAGGCTGGATGTGTTTTCATCTGTTTCTACTGGATTGTTTGAATTGTTGCTGTTGTTGTTGTTATATTGTTTAAAGCCCAGCTGACAGCATAGAGCCATATCAGGGCTATAACCACTTCAAAACATACAAAACTTTAACAGGAGAAAAGAAACGAAAAAGAAAAATAACTGCACATATCAATGCATTCGCACACATAATCTAAGGACATGCCCCTGGCGTTGACCACTCCATCCAATTTATCGCACAGGGGATTTAAAAAACACACCTGAATGCACATTTCAGCATAGCTTAGGACACCAAAACATATACATAAAAACAGGCCTAATTACCTAAAATTGCTTCCGCATATCTCACCTCCCTAGAGCCAAAAATGCACTTAATACATGTACCCAATTATCAATCCTAAGAGTAAGTACGTAAGACTTTATCAAACACATACAGGTGAATGAACCAGCAAGGCAGAAAATGATAGGAAGAAATGACAGAAAGCAAAGGAACAAGGCAGAAACAAAGAGAGTGAGAGAAAAGAGGAAATTTCTAGCACAGAATTTCCTGAAGGTGGGGATACTGTTTATACTGAAAGAGCCCCCAGCATTTCCACAGGGGACAGATTGTTTGAATCATCACAAACCAAGATGTACATTTAACTACCATGAAGCCTATGTTATTCCAATGACAGATTGATGATACAAAGACAGGCCTAAAACCCATTGCTAGGTATGACATCAACACCCTGCCAGCCCGTAAGGCTTAGATGTAGGCCTGTATGGGCTTATGCCATGATCATTTTGGATCTTCTCCTTCACGCAGCACCAGTGGCGTCAGTGCATATGGAATTCATCTGAGCATGGAGACACCATCTTGACAAACTGAAATAAAAAAAATAATCGAAACCCTTTTGACAAACATGGAAGTGACCGTTTGATAACATGCACTGTCAGGTTGTCTTTAGCAACCAAACTGAACACTCTCTTGTGACCTCTGAACAGGTTATTTTGAACTGTTGTGTGCAGTGCTCAGACACTGGCATCATATAACCATGTATGTAATGTTGGGATCCTGTAAGTGGTCGGGTTGTAGAGATAGCATATATGATTTCAGAAAATGTCAACCAAACATTCGGGTATCGCCATAATTATTTCATTTTGTTCCTTTTTGAAACAAACTGCACATTGAAACGCATTGCACAGCTAGAGAAAATCCCAAAGATAAAGTTGCAACCAGAACCAAAGTTTCACCAAGACAGACTCCACCATACTTCTGACGTTGTATCTTGGTCTGTTTGCACTCGACTATGTCCCTGTTTGTATGAATGGGTCACACACACACACACACACACACACACACACACACATATACATATATAACATATACATATATATCAGGGCAAACACCATGTCAAAAACGATAACCTGTTAAGATAAAAGACAACAGTTAAAAATCATGCTCAAATCATTTTGCTGAATAAAAATATCCTTTTTCACATTTCAAGGAATGATGCTGAAGAAATCAGTGCAATACATCCAACACATAAACAGGGTAAAGCCACACTGACTGCTTACACTAAACCACAAATAACACAACAAAATGGACAAGTACCTGGTGCACCATCTAAGTGTCTACAAAATCCAAAACAAGTGTGACTGCCCACGTTCAAGCAAACAGGAATCAGAAAAAAACACAAAAAAAGAATAACAATGCGTATTTAATTCGACCAGACAAGACAGGCGCAAATTTTCAACCAACTGGTCTTTGTTAAGCGAAAGATCATAAACAAATAAGCATCAAATGCAGGAATGCAGACTTTTTTCCTAATTTTTGTATCTGGTGTTTGTTTGTTTGTTTAAGATCTTATGCTTGACAGAGGCCAGTTGGCCGAAAATTTGCACCTGTCTTGTCTGGTTGTATTAAATACACATTCTTATTCTTTTTTAGTGTTTTCTTTTTTCTGGTTCCTTTCAGTATCTACATCCCATGCTGTCAGAACACTGCTGCACCACTGTCAAGGATTGCACAGGTATGAAGCGACAGTCACGTGGTTACAGACTGTCTTCCAGCTGAAAAGTCAGAGTTTGAACCTGCTTGGTGGGTAAAGACTGGAGATTTCCCCAATCTCCCAAGTCGACATATGTGTAGACCTGCAGGCATCAGCATTTACAGCAGTTCATTGGAGGGGTGGGGGGGGGGGGGGGCTAGGAATGAAACTCAAAATAAAAGACATCTAATAATCTTGACCAGTCAATCAATCAATCAACTGAATACCAAAACAAGAAAGAGAATACAAATTAAATGTCCCATAAATCTCTTAATTCCTTTCAAGTTTCATGTTACTCTTTGATTCTGAATACAAACGATCAAAACCCCACACTTAAGAGCTTTACTTTTCCTTTGAATTAAAACTGTAATTCTACATGACCATTGGATGGTGTGACTTACTAAATTCACTTGAAATAGTCATATTCTCAACAAAAGACCCAATGACTTTTGTAACCAGCATCAATTTATGTTTCACTGAAACGCCACACAAAATGAAGGGTTCCTTATGGTAAAAGGTTGGTAAATTCAGCCCAATGGTCACAGAGAGAACTGCATGTGAAGGGAAGACAATCAATCACCAATACAAGGACGAATTATATCCCAGCTTTGGACTGCATTGAATAACAGTACCACAAACTCTTTGCCCCTCCTAGAAGATCCACCCAAAATATATTTCCCTGCAGGACGCTACCATCTCAACAGACAGATCAGTTCTGCCTAAAGTTCAACACAAGCACCCCAGACGATACTCGTTGACCTATGCTTTCTGGGCCTTGGCATGTAGCTTCAGCATTCACCTTGGATGTCCTTACTGATCCTTGCAAGAAAGATGTAGATACATGCAGGAGAGAAGGGGCAATAAAACTATGCAATATATCTATATACATATACATATCTAAGGCATGTAATTGTAATCATCAGTGTTGCAATACGAAGTATAGATACATGCAGGAGAGAGGGGGCAATAAAACTATGCAATATATCTATATACATATACATATCTAAGGCATGTAATTGTAATCACCAGTGTTGCAATACGTTTGGAAGTGGGAGCAGAGATATCAGAGGGAAAGATTCAGGAGAAGAGGGGGAGGGGGAAAGTGAATGAAAATAAACCACTTAGAAACTGGAATGACAAACGCAATAGTCAAGTAGTTTAGGAACATCGATCCTCCAAATGGAAGGTCTGAGTTTGATTTTGCCATGCAGCACATGATGGGTAAAGGGTGAACATTTTCACAATCTCCATGTCAACATAGGTACAACCTGACAGTACCTGAGCCCACTACGTGCATGTACTCAGCGTGAACTCAAATACATGTGTTAAATATCCTGCCAGTGTTGGGCGCCCTATGGGATCAATACCACATCCTGCACATACAGCCCTGAAAACATCTGACTGCCTACATGGTGATGCAAGCAATAGTCATACACATGAAAGCCTCCCATGTATGTTCGACTGCACACGTGAGTTGCAGCCCATGAATGCAGAACAAAAAGGAAGTCACAGGAATATCAGCACTCTTGACAAATGAGCATGCCCTACATAACAGCATCGTGTAGATGTTGCCTACTCAGCCACTGTCTCTCAGGCCTTACATGTATACAGTTAACAACATTACCATCATCATTGGAGATCTGGGCTCTGTAAACTTTCTTCATTAATTTGTCTGTTTTACTTTTTGAAACAAAGGCCAACAGACTGAAACAGGAGATATGTACATCCTTCTATACACAAAAGTAGTCTCAATAATCACAGACAAAAAGCATGCTGTAGTAATCAGTTACATTGCTGAAGAATCGAACAGACGCATATGCAGATAAATGATGTAAACAACACAGATATGTACAAAATACTGCACTGAAAGTGACATGTATTTATCACATGCCTTCACTGCTGCACATTTTTGAAACATGTTCCTCTTCAAAAAATATTACATAACATTGTTTAATCATGCAAAGGTCAAAGTCAAAGAGGGTAATACAAAATCCCAAACATCACAATGTAACTGATTATCATATCTGCCCAACTTTCAACCATTTGGGCTTTGAACACGCTTCAAAAAATCCAAAACTTTACAATGTGATTGTTTGAAAAAAATGATTGTTTATCATGTATGCCTCATGTTTATCATATATGCCCCAGTCAAATCATGTTGGCTTTGAAAACATTTCACAAGTGCTTACATTGTTTCTAAGGCCATTCAAGTTAACTAGTGTATTAAACACATCTCCCCACCTCCCAGTAAAAACAGACAGTAAAAGTATTCTACACTGCAACATTAACAAACGATAAAGTTTAATCCATTCAACATAATATAATCCGAGGCACCTTATTTATCAGGTACACACGGCTTCTATCCTGAACCATGATAGAAGTTATTTCAGAAACATTCGGTGGAAAAGCACTGTGCTGTGATGTAGACATTCCTCAAACAAATATTCAGCAACAGTACTATGATACAAACACATTATCTATATAACACGGTTGTAATCTCTTAAGAGAATGAATTTCATTAAGTCTAAAATGGAAGAATTTTGTAAATATTATTGCAATCCTCAAACAGATTTCACTTTCAAAATGCGAGTCAGCATCATTAATAACATGAATATCTACACAAATCAGATTTTGGAAACACACACACACACACACACACACACACACACACACACACACACACACACTCTCTCTCTCTCTCTCTCTCTCACACACACACACACACAGAGCACTTATTCACATCAAAATTGAGAAGGCAAGATAGGTGCACTTTTCCACAAAGCACCTTTTTCTTACTTTCAAAAAAGATGACACTTAATCATTCTGAGAAAAAAGTCAACACTCATACGACAACAGCACCTGCTGCTGGAATGTGTCCAAAAATCTTCATGATAAGACTTCTCTAGTGAATAGTGTTGTCCAAGACAAATGGAACACACACACCAAACAAGTCAAATGACAAATGATGCAATGGTTAGCACAACAGACTATTGACAGGAAGGTTATCAATTTGCATCCTATCAGTCCTGTAAAACAAATCGTGAAATTTTCCATCCAGCCGACTGAGAACGCTCTGTGCTTGTTGGGAAGACTGGCACCACAAGTTGAGTCTCGTTCACTTCAAGGATACGTCCTTGAGATTATTGCTCAAATTCCCTGACCAACAGCGCAGGTGTCTGTATTTCTTGGGCCTGGCTGACACAGTCTCAATCCTAGATAGAACTCCATAGCATTATGATTATCATTCCCATCATCATCTTCATTGTAAGGCTGTGAGACCGACCCTGCTTCTGTGGTTATTAAAATGGCATCGAGAATGTGACCAAAAAAAAAAGGTGAGCACAAATGAAGTACAATGATTAGTTAAATAACATTTTGTAAACTACAATGAAACGAAATAAAACTAAGACAGAAATACTGATGTAAAAATAGATAAGGAAAATAATACAAGGCAAGTGTAATCTGCCATTTCTCACTGTGTTCAATGTTTTGCGTAGTTGTGACCAAAAAAAGATGTTTTGCGCCATTGTAACCTAAGAAAGATGCCACTTAAAACCTCCCTGACATACCCAAAATAAAACCAACATATGAATACCGAGTGAACACTCATGGAAAAATCATTCATTAGAAAAAGTCAGACAACTTAGTGGAATCTGGGTTCAAATATAACTGCTTACTTCTGTCGTGTAGATCTCTTTTCCATAGTCGATATTGTACTGTTTTGCACTGACGACGAATATTTTTGTATCTTTTGGACACAATATTCTCAGATGCCAATCTGTACTATTTTCATTTGTTGTGCTAGTTATGTCTAAAGTAATTTAACATATTTTTTAAAAGCATGTAACAGATACAAGTTGAACACATGTCATGTACCTATGCACTTTTGTACGCTATTCATCTCAGAGGTTAGCCTAATTGTTCCTAATTACCCGGACATGTAAAGCATTTTAGCAAGCTCATCCCCACCCCCATCCCACCCACCACCTATATAATTCAGTTGGTAGCTCAGGGATGTAGGGACTCTGGATAGGGGTAGTACAGTTGTTCTCTGACAGGTGCATCCTAGAATGCACAGAAACAGTGGTCCCCATCTGTCTCCTAAATCTCTCACAGCTGGCTTTTTTTTTTTTATTGTTGTTGTTGTTTAAAGCCCGGCCGACTGCGTAGAGCCGTATTAGGGTTATAACCGCTTCGGAACATACAAAACTCCAACAGGAATTAAAAAAAAAAAAAAGGAAGATTAAGTACACATATCAATACATTCGCGCACATAATCTAAGGACATGCCCCTCGCGTTGACCACTCCGTCCAATTTATCGGTTATCGCACAAGAGATTAAAAAGTGACACCTGAATACAAATATAAGCATACCTAATGACACCAAAATATATATTAAAAACAGGCATAAATTACCTAAAATTGCTTCTGCATATCACACCTTTCTAAAGCCAAAAATGCACTTAATACATGTATCCAATTATCAATCTTAAGAAAAAATACGTACACTTTATCGAACACACAGGTGAATGAACCAGCAAGGCAGAAAATGCTAGATAGAAATGACAGAAAGCAAAAGAACAAGGCAGAAACAAAGAGAATGACAGAAATGAGGAAATTTAGAGAGACAGGTCCTCCCCTTGAAGTTCAACTAACCATCTTGTCTTGGCAAACAAGAAAATAAAAACAAAAGGAACAGTGTGTGTGACAGAGAATATGACAACTTCAGTCAAGGATCATTCGCCGAACAGGTTTGAGTGTACCCTAGCTCAGCATCTCATGTGTAAATGTGTGTAGAAGTGTGTGAGACAGAGTAAGTATGACAGCCTGCCTGGGTCACAGGTCACACACCTTATTCCCCTCCTGTGTCTGGGTCACATGTCACACACCTTATTCCCCTCCTGTGCCTGGGTCACAGCACACACCTTACTCCCCTCCTGTGCCTGGGTCACAGGTCACACACCTTACTCCCCTCCTGTGCCTGGGTCACAGCTCACACACCTTACTCCCCTCCTGTGCCTGGGTCACAGCTCACACACCTTATTCCCCTCCTGTGCCTGGGTCACAGGTCACACACCTTACTCCCCTCCTGTGCCTGGGTCACAGCTCACACACCTTATTCCCCTCCTGTGCCTGGGTCACAGCTCACACACCTTACTCCCCTGTGTCTGGGTCACACACCTTATTCCCCTCCTGTGCCTGGGTCACAGCTCACACACCTTATTCCCCTCCTGTGTCTGGGTCACAGCTCACACACCTTACTCCCCTCCTGTGTCTGGGTCACAGCTCACACACCTTACTCCCCTCCTGTGCCTGGGTCACAGCTCACACACCTTATTCCCCTCCTGTGCCTGGGTCACAGCTCACACACCTTATTCCCCTCCTGTGTCTGGGTCACAGCTTACACACCTTACTCCCCTCCTGTGCCTGGGTCACACACACCTTACTCCCCTCATGTGCCTGGGTCACAGCTCACACACCTTATTCCCCTCCTGTGCCTGGGTCACAGCTCACACACCTTACTCCCCTCCTATGTCTGGGTCACACACCTTATTCCCCTCCTGTGCCTGGGTCACAGCTCACACACCTTATTCCCTTCCTGTGCCTGGGTCACACACCTTATTCCCCTCCTGTGCCTGGGTCACAGGTCACACACCTTATTCCCCTCCTGTGCCTGGGTCACAGCTCACACACCTTACTCCCCTCCTATGCCTGGGTCATAGGTCACACACCTTACTCCCCTCCTATGCCTGGGTCATAGTTCACACACCTTATTCCCCTCCTGCGCCTGGGTCACACACCTTATTCCCCTCCTGTGCCTGGGTCACAGCACACACACCTTACTCCCCTCCTATGCCTGGGTCATAGGTCACACACCTTATTCCCCTCCTGTGCCTGGGTCACAGGTCACACACCTTATTCCCCTCCTATGCCTGGGTCACAGGTCACACACCTTACTCCCCTCCTGTGTCTGGGTCATAAGTCACACACCTTACTCCCCTCCTGTGTCTGGGTCACAGGTCACACACCTTACTCCCCTCCTATGTCTGGGTCACACACCTTACTCCCCTCCTGTGCCTGGGTCACAGTTCACACACCTTATTCCCCTCCTGTGTTGGGTCACACACCTTACTCCCCTCCTGTGCCTGGGTCAGAGACCTTACTCCCCTCCTGTGCCTGGGTCACAGGTCACACACTTTATTCCCCTCCTGTGCCTGGGTCACAGGTCACACACCTTATTCCCCTCCTATGCCTGGGTCACAGGTCACACACACCTTACTCCCCTCCTGTGTCTGGGTCATAAGTCACACACCTTACTCCCCTCCTGTGTCTGGGTCACAGGTCACACATCTTACACTCCCCTCCTATGTCTGGGTCACACACCTTACTCCCCTCCTGTGCCTGGGTCCCAGCTCACACACCTTATTCCCCTCCTGTGCCTGGGTCACACACCTTACTCCCCTCCTGTGCCTGGGTCACAGACCTTACTCCCCTCCTGTGCCTGGGTCACAGGTCACACACCTTATTCCCCTCCTGTGCCTGGGTCACAGGTCACACACCTTATTCCCCTCCTGTGCCTAGGTCACAGGTCACACACCTTACTCCCCTCCTGTGCCTGGGTCACAGGTCACACACCTTATTCCCCTCCTGTGCCTGGGTCACAAGTCACACACCTTACTCCCCTCCTGGGCCTGGGTCACATGTCACACACCTTATTCCCCTCCTGTGTCTGGGTCACATGTCACACACCTTACTCCCCTCCTGTGCCTGGGTTACAGGTCACACACCCTTACTCCCCTCCTGTGCCTAGGTCACATGTCACACACCTTACTCCCCTACTATGCTTGGGTCACAGGTCACACACCTTACACCCCTTTTGTGCCTGGGTCACATGTCACACACCTTACTCCCCTCTTGTGCCTGGGTCACATGTCACACACCTTACTCCCCCTATATGCCTGGGTCACAGTCACACACCTTACTCCCTCTTGTGCCTGGGTCACATGTCACACACCTTACTCCACTCCTGTGCCTGGGTCACAGGTCACACACCTTACTCCCCTCCTGTGCCTGGGTCACATGTCACACACCTTACTCCCCTCTCTTGCCTTGGGTCACAGGTCACACACCTTACCCCTTTGTGCCTGGGTCACATGTCACACACCTTACTCCCCTCTTGTGCCTGGGTCACAGGTCACACACCTTACTCCCCTCTAGCTATGCCTGGGTCACAGGTCACACACCTTACTCCCCTCTTGTGCCTGGGTCACATGTCACACACCTTACTCCACTCCTGTGCCTGGGTCACAGTCACCACACCTTACCCCCCCCTCCTGTGCCTGGGTCACAGGTCACACACACCTTACTCCCCTCTTGTGCCTGGGTCACATGTCACACACCTTACTCCACTCTTGTGCCTGGGTCACAAGTCACACCACCTTACTCCCCCCTCTTGTGCCTGGGTCACAGGTCACACACCTTACTCCCCCTCCTGTGCCTGGGTCACACACCTTACTACCCCCCCCCTGTGCCTGGGTCACATGTCACACCTTACTCCCCCCCCCCCCCCTGCCTGGGTCACACACCTTACTCCCCCCCCACCTGTGCCTGGGTCACATGTCACACACTTACTCCCCCCTCCACCCCGTGCCTGGGTCACATGTCACACACCTTACTCCCCCCCCTGTGCCTGGGTCACATGTCACACACCTTACTCCCCCCCCCCTGTGCCTGGGTCACATGTCACACATCTTACTCCCCCCTCCCCCCCCCCCCCCTGTGCTGGGTCACATGTCACACATCTTACTCCCCCCCCTGTGCCTGGGTCACAGTTCACACACCTTACTCCCCCCCCCCCGCCTGGGTCATGTCACACATCTTACCCCCCCCCCCCTGTGCCTGGGTCACATGTCACACACTTACTCCCCCCCCCCCGTGCTGGGTCACATGTCACACATCTTACTCCCCCCCCCCCCTGTGCCTGGGTCACATGTCACACACTTACTCCCCCCCCCCCCCCTGTGCCTGGGTCACATGTCACACACCTTACTCCCCCCCCCCCATGGCCTGGGTCACATGTCACACACTTACTCCCCCCCCCCCCCCCGTGCCTGTGTCACATGTCACACACTTACCCCCCCCTCCCCCCCCCCCCCCCTAGCCTGGGTCACAGTCACACATCTTACTCCATCCTTCCCCCTCCCCCCTCCCCCGTGCCTGGGTCACATGTCACACATCTTACTCCCCGCCCTGTGCCTGGTCACAGGTCACCACACCCTCTCCACCCCCCAAGCCTGGGTCACAGGTCCTCACACACCTTACTCCCCCCCCCCCTGTGCCTGGGTCACATGTCACATCTTACTCCCCCCCCCCCCCCTGTGCTTGGGTCACATGTCACACACCTTACTCCCCCCACCCCCCCCTCCCTGTGCTGGTCACAGGTCACACACCTTACTCCCCCCCTCTTGCCTGGTCCGTCACCATCATTACCTCCCCCCCCCCTCCCTGTGCTTTTGTCACATGTCACACACCTTACTCCCCCCCTGTGCCTGGGTCACAGGTCACACATCTTACTCCTCTCCTGTCTTCTCCCCCTCAGACTGTGTGAGCTTTGTGCCCTGGAGGTTTCGTCATTGGTTTGCTTTGGTGAATGATGAGAGAGCATGTCTAGATTTGATTACTGAATCAAGATTTGTTGCTGTAGTATAGTAGTAGTAGTAGTAGTAGTAGTAGTAGTAGTAGTAGTAGTAGTAGTAGTAGTAGTAGTAGTAGTTTCATCATCATCATCAGTAGTAGTAGTAGTAGTAGTAGTAGTTTCATCATCATCATCATTAGTAGTAGAAGTAGTAGTAGTAGTAGTAGTAGTAGTGTTGTTCTTGTTGTTGCTGTTATTATTGTATTATTGTTACTAAAACCAGAAACATTTACAATTAATATATTGTACAAGCAGGCACTATCAGACAGTGTTAATGCAGCTTATACAAACCATATGATGTGGACTCAGTTGTTGGACTGCTTTACAAAATAAAATGTAATTACACCAGTCAATGTGTTACACAGTTAGCACTATGGACAGTTGACTGGGGGATCATGAGTCCAGATCCCCATCAATACCAACTCCTACCCCAAGTTCAGTGTGCTGTGTGCCCGTAAGAATGGGACCACACAATCGAGTCAGTTCAGTTCAGTTCATATTGCCTATAGCCCAGTCGACTACTAGAGCCATATCAGAGCTAACATCACGTCAAAAATAAAAGACAACCCATTAAGATAAACGACAACAGCTAAAAAACATGCTCACTGTTAACCTTGCAAATCTAAAATGCGATTAAAGAAAAACAGACATAAAATCAGATCAGGTGAAATCGATTGATCTCTTGTAAAAACCGGAAAATTGCATCAGGAGGGGCGTCTCGCACACAATCGCGTCTCATCATCCATTATACAGATGCGCCATTGAGGTTGTTACTGAAATTTCTTAGTTTAACACTGCAGGTGTCTGTTTCTCTCAGGCCGTGGTGCATTACGGATGTACACATAAGGTACAGCCATGTCACACGGCTTCAATCTGAAAGGCAACTCCACAGCATCGTTACTGTCATCACCATTCTCATCAACACTGCACTGTGAAAAACTATCTCAGATTCTGTGGTCCTTCACGCCCTGCTCTCATCATAACCTAAGTTCAAGTGTGTTTGGTGTTTGGAGAGTTGAAATAAGCAGCGTAGGGGTTGTCACAAGGAGAAAACAGGGCAGCAAAACAAAACATAATCATCAACATTAGATTGAAATAAAAAAAACTGAGAAGAAAAATATTAAAATGGACAGGTGGAAATGAATACAAAGATGACTTATTCAGAATGTGCCAGTAATGTTTTGAATAAGGCAATGTATTTGATCTCAACATTTTCTATACAAAAGTCTTTATATATCAAAAATATTAATGAGCAAAACTCAAGCAAATTATGTCATTGTATTTGTTAACACAGTACGCTTGATAAAACAATAGAAAACATCATCACCAATAAACATGGAACATATTAAAATAAGCAGTTAACAGCTCTGCAATCAATCACTTATAGGTCAACATGACAATTTTGATTAAAAAAAAATAGAGTGGTTCCACTGAAACTACAAGTGTCCATGTATATTTGAAACATTTGTTTTTGTGGAAGTTATGACATTTACATTTCAGAGATAATGTGGCTTGATTTCCTGCAACCAGTCAATTTTAATGAGATAGATACACTGAGGATCACATCTGATGTTCAAATTTCTCAAAACAAATAAAACAACAGATCTTACAATAAAACGTAATCTGTTCCGTCCTATGATTACTCTTTGAAACTTTGGTATCGATTCAAACTTCAAGTGTTTTGGAACAAACACAGCAAAAATAAAAAAGTTCTAACCAACAAATGACAAAAAGGCATACATGTACCATTCTTAACACTACATTTTGAATATACACCAAATAAAAAAAATTCCCATAAACAAGCTATAATGTGTCAACACAAAATAACCACCAAAAAACTATATGTCTGTAAAAAAAAATAGCCACAAAAATGCTATACGTCTACACAAAATAGTCACAAAAAGTTATAATATATATACACAAAACAGCCACAGAAATGCTCCAACATGCCCATTATCAAACACGTCCACTTGGTGCTATACACAGATAAGTGATAAATACACTGCTATTCTGTGTTCGGAAGCTCATTTTAAATTCATTTCCAGTGTCACGTTTAAAGAGGATTTAACAGTGACAATGTAAAAATATGCCATGCCCACGACATCCATCTGATAAATTTTCATGAAAGTATGAGCAGTAAACACATATACATTATAAACATCGGCATATGAGCAGTAAACACATATACATTATAAACATAGGCACATGAGCAGTAAACACATACATTATAAGCATAGGCACATGAGCAGTAAACACATAATTATACTTTTTATTATAAACATAGGTTTATGAGCAGTAAACGCACATACATTATAAACATACACAAATTTAAAGACGAACAACTAGGAAAGACCTGAGAGGGGAGTAACTATCACACCAAACCACTGGGTCAGAGGAGGTGCATGGCCTTCACATTATGAGGGTTAGTTGTAAAAGAAGCCAGGCTTGCTGGAACGAATGTTGATGGTTTCTTTCAAGATGGGACAGAATGGCACTTGGTGAGGCCTCACCTATAAAAATACTCTACATGTCCTATGATGGCGCAAACAGGTAGATAAGGACCGCTAAAGTGCTCACAGAATAGATGTTTTGATTACAAGTTTAGGACAAGGTAACAGAATGTCTAGAGGGTTAAAGTCCAGGTCTGCAGGCACCTTCTAACAAACCTACATTCCATGCAGAATAACACAAATTTCTACATGGTCATCTCATCATACAACAATAGAATAACATTCACCAGGACAAGCTCCAACACCTGATCAAAGCCTTACAGCAAGTCAGAAGAACCACAACAGTAGTTCTCCAGTGCACATCTGCCTACTATGAGATACCAAGAAATGATACAGCAGCTGAGCTAGCAAAAAGAGACGACCAGGAAGACCAGCCATACAACAGCATCATCTCCAGTGAGAAGAGGAACATTATCAGATCACTCCTTTAGCCATGGACAGAAAGGGACGACTTCCATTCTCTGTCCACACACGAGCAAAATGTCCTGATGAAGCTCAGCATCAGCCACAAACGGTTCAATGTATATACGAATCCCAAGTTCAAAATGACATCTTCACCAACCTGCCCTTGCAGTCAACAGAACCAGACAGCTGTACACATATTGCAGCAGTTTGGCTTCTATCAAGTGAAGTGACTACACACATGGCCTACTGTAACTCCTCTGGCCATCAGGCAGCTGGCAGGTACTGGCAAAAACGGCCACATTCTTTGCCAGATGTGGCCTGATCATGCAAGTGGTGAACGAAAGAAGAAAAAAAAAAAAAAACACAAACAGATAATCAATTCATCTCTCAGATTTTAGCCACGAATGAAGGACTTTGTGTACATTTATACATGTAATATTTTTTATCAAAAACTGCATAAATACAAGCAATTTATTGCTATAGCAAAAATACTTCTTGGCTAGTCTCATGGCTTTAATTCTCTTAACACAGCAATGTTAGTATGCATTATTTGCACATCAGTATATTTCAATGCACCAACATCATTTTAAAAAAATTCCACCAGGAATTTGCTCACCAACAGCTGAAAAATAAATGTTGGCTACATAACGATTAAATTTGCATTGACGAACATCAATGTATCAACGAAGTACATTCTGGAATGTATTTGTGACTGTGCATGTAGTGTGTGTGTGTGTGTGTGTGTGTGTGTGTGTGTGTGTGTGTGTGTGTGTGTGTGTGTGTGTGTGTGTGTGTGTGTGTGTGTGTGTGTGTGTGTGTGTGAGTGTGTGAGTAAGTGAGTGTGTTGTGTGTGTGTGTGTGTGTGTGTGTGTGTGTGTGTGTATGTGTCTGTGTATGTTTGAGAGAGAGAGAGAGAGAGAGAGAGAGAGAGAGAGAGTGAGGAGAGAAAAGTGTATGTATGTGTGCAGTGTGCTATATCACAAAATGAAAATGGTATCTGCTCATGCAGTTCGTGTAAATTTCAAGTTGCTCCAGTCACACTAGAACAGCTAGACAAAGACTGACACCCTATGAACCAACATCACAAATGCCACAAGTCTTAAGCAGGGAAATAATCATGACAAATGCTTGTAACCCCATGCACTCACTATACGCACTAACAAGACACATAAAGTTCCATCACCACTGGAGATTCAATCATCTGGTGGTGGTGGTGGAAGTGGCATGTTGTTGACAAAGTCGATGGCAACATAGTTAGTGGTGTCACGCTTTGGTGCTGGGTTCTTTGCTGCCTTCTGCTGTTCGTCTGTAAAAACCACTGAGGTGTACACAAGGCCATCAGCGTTCACAGAGCGACCTGCAGGCTGGCCTCCGCTTGCCTGGTTCTGCAATAACACCATCAGTGATATTAAGGCGAACAATTGTACACACGCACTGTATGGACACACGCACACACTCAAAATTTGCATGCACCCACCCACACATACGCACACACACACACAAAAATGCATACATGTACATAAACACAATACGCACACAAACACACATGACACACGCACATATACACAGAGAAAATATGTGTACATATAGCTGCACACACAGAGCAAAATGTGTGCATACACACACATACAAGAGAGGTAATTGCTATTGTTGATTGACAAGAAACGCCCGGGGATACTTTATGGAACCCAGAGCAACACTGCCTCACCACTGACTTGACAATCACCTCCCAGCTCCCGATGCTACATGGTAGCCATTTCACCCAGAAAAGAGGGCTGACCAAGCACTGCATGACCCATTCAGAAAAGGTTATCAGCTGTTATTGTTAATGTTGTTTAAAGCCCAGCCGACTGCGTAGAGCCATAGCGGGGCTATAACCACTTCAAAACGTACAAAACTTCAACAGGAACAAAAGAAAAGAAAATTAAGTACACATATCATTGCAATCACGCACATAATCTAAGGACATGCCCCCGGTGTTGACCACTCTGTCCAATTTATCACACAGGGATTTTAAAAACACACCTGAATACAAATTTAAGCATACTAAGGACACCTAAACATATGTAAAAACAGGCAAAAAGCACCTAAAATTGCTTCCACATCTCTCACTAACACAGCAAAGAAAACAAACGAGACAGTCTTGATGGAGGCAGACACAAGAAAATCATTCATAAGGAAGATCAGGAAAAGACAGCCAACATTTATAGGCCATTTTATGAGGAAAGGGGAATTAGAGCACCTGGTCACAACAGGAAAGGTGGAGGGAAAGAGAGCACCAGAAAGACCCAGGGAGAAAATATTGGACAGACTTGCAGGGTGGCTGAGGACAGAGAGGGTGGCAGATGTGCTTGCGGCAACAAGGGATAGATACATATGGAGGGCCATGATCGCCAACGCAGCAAGGCACTTGATGATGATGATCTCTCATCTCCCTAGAGCCAAAAATGCACTGAATACACGTACCCAATTATCAATCCTAAGGAAAAGTACGTAAGACTTTATCAAACATATACAGGTGAATGGATCAGCAAGGAAGAAAATGATAGGAAGAAATGACGGAAAGCAAAGGAACAAGGCAGAAACAAAGAGAGTGACAGAAAAGAGGAAATTCCTAGCACAGAATTTCCTGAAGGTGGGGATACTATTTATTCTGAAAGAGCCCCCAGCATCCCCACGGGAGAGAGGTCATCAACTATTTTTATGAGCTGAATGGCTACAGGGTCCAATGTTGCCGTCAGCTGGTTTACCCTACAGAGTCACTATTGTACACTTTAAGATAAGAGCATGAAATTCTCTCTGATCAGGATGTTGTGTTGTTTACGATTTTCTCTTTTGTATTTTGCCACTGAAATACTATAATAGTAACAGTATGTGCTAATTTTGTAAACTTAGGTTTGAGAATTGCTCATGTAGAATCTGCCACATATGGTTATGTTACGCCATGCTAGGCCAAGTCACAGGAACATAAGTCTTTCTCTATTTAACCTGGAGAGAGAAGGATCTTTCTGTGTTTAACATGGAGAGAGAGGGATCCTTCTATAACCTGGAGAGAGAATGATCTTTCTTTTTTAACATGGAGAGAGAGGGATCCTTCTATAACCTGAAGAGAGAATGATCTTTCTGTATTTTAACCTGTAGAGAGAAGGATCTTTTTGTATTTAACATGGAGAGAGAATGATCTTTCTGTGTTCAGCCTGGAGAGAGAAGGATCTTTCTGTATTTAACCTTGAGAGAGAAGGATGCAGATGACTATGCACTGGCTGCACTCTCAAAAACGTACACTCAGTGTATCACCGACCAATTTGCTGTGGCTTGTAAATACTTCAGTCTTACAATTAACCTCAGCAAAACAGAGACTGTTTCAGCCGACAGTACTCTGACTTCTGGTGCTTCACCACTTCCAACTGACCATCAACAACCAGGAGATCAGGACTGCGGACAAATTCTGCTACTTGGCTCGAACAGCAATGGATCTCTTGATATCGAAGTATTAGCATGCATCTTCAAAGCCAGCCCTTTGGAAAGTTGATCAAGAAGTTGTGGCAACACCATGATATCAGGATCACCACTGTGTTCAGAGCAGCAGTCTTCTGCACCATGCTTTACTTTCACACGACCAGGATTACCTATCAGTGACACTTCTTACAGCTGGAACAGTTCCATCACCAAAGACATCTGCCCAAGATCAAGTGTCAATCCTGAATTCTGAAGAAGATTGACTTGCCAAGTTTTGAGTGTCTGCTAATCATTTGCCAGCTTTGTTGGTAAGAACATATTATCCACATGGAAGATGACAGCATCCCAGATGTCCCCGTAAGGAGTCATAAAGCAAGGATACAGTGACCACGGAAGGCTACTACAGCAAACAAGGGCACTCTGAAGGCCAACCTCATAAGTTGCGGCATCAGCATGATGAAATAGTAAGACAAAGCTTGCTACAGAGTCAGCTGGTGACAGGAGTGCACATTCACGACTGAACAGCACAGAACAACAGCTATTCAGCAGGAGATGGACAGGCGGAAGCAGAACGCAAGGCCACAGGACTTCTTCCCATGCAATTCCTGTGAAAGTGCATGCGCATCCAGAACTGGTCTTGTACCCCACATGGAAACCCGCAGCAGGCGATTCAGGACCAGTACACCTATTCATCTATCAGATCAACGAGGAGATCCATCATCATCACTGCCTTTATTCAAACATAACTTTGTGTGTTCTTTTTAACTCTACGTTACACCTTTATCCTAACAAAACAAACGATTGTCAAGATGCGTATGTTCTTGTCAATTACGTGCTACATCGCTATTCCAACAGACGGCTTTTGTGAAATTTACATTCTTGTCAACTCCTGCTACACACCTTCATTCCAACAAACACCAACTATCTGCTACACACCTTTACTCCAACAAACATCAACTACCTGCCACACACCTTTACTCCAACAAACATCAACTACCTGCTACACACCTTCACTCCAACAAACATCAACTACCTGCTACACACCTTCACTCCAACAAACATTAACTACCTGCTACACACCTTTACCTCCAACAAACATCCAACTACTTGCTACACCACCTTTACTCCAACAAACATCAACAGAAAATGACCACATTTCTGACATGAATCCTTTTCCGGCAAAGGGAGTATACTCTTGTCATTTCTTTTCCTTTTTTGGTGGAGATATGTTGAAAAACAAGAAAGATGTACCTTATTTCTGACAATACCCCCTCCGGCCTTTCTCTCTCCTAACATTACTTGGTCAATAGTTAGCACAGTGACCTATTTTCTTGATAGGAAAAGGGTTAATGCCCCAAAAATAAAACAGCCAGAGACCTGAATGTTAGACAGCAGAGTGACTGCCTTCTATCCATCTGCTTGATTTTGAAATGCCATTGATGAACACACACCATGGGTGGGAGCAAATTTTTTTTGCTATACTGAAAAACAGGGGCCAGGGGCCGGCGGAGGCTCCTGGTGGGGTGTAGGGGCAACGCCCCGCTAGGGGTCTGGGGGCAACGCCCCCCATATGCTGAAGAAAAATTAATATGCCCGGTCGCTTCAGAGCCTTCTCGTTGCATCTTAAAACACTTATTTTCAAAAAGCTTGAATATGGCAAATTGTCTCTGTGATAATTGTACAATCACAATGATCTGGTCATGTTAAGTAAAAAGGGGGAACACATCTCATGATCACTCATAGAACCAAAGGAAAATAGAAAGCTGTGTAAAGAATAAATTATAAAACAAAAACAAAACAAAAATCTCACCTGTGTAATCACCAACTGTGTCAAATTTCAATCAGTTTATGTGTGCAAGTTCATTTCAATACTGGGGTGAAGTCTGAGATTGGTAAAGTTCTGTAGAAAAACTAATGGACATACACAGTAAGAGACATCTTAAATAAAATGTCAATGGATGTAGCAAGTCTATCAACAAGGTCAGCAAGTTTATGGCCAGCAAGGCTATCAAATAACCTGCGAAACCATGAAATGATATGTTGGTAATGATCCATCTCCTGGCAAATATCCTTCTTGTTTTGGGTTGTAGTAATTTGTCCTTATTTCCCAGTTGTTATGCAGCAAGACTGGAGGTGGAAATTTGTTAGATATTGTGTTCCTTAGTTTCTTGTTTTCTTTGCAAAGAAGCTTCTGATGTCTGACGGAGCAGCTTTTCTTTTCATCTGCTGACTCTGTTCTTGGGGTTGGAGGCAAATCACAAAATGGTTGGGCTGCCACACTTGTTCTGAAATGTCCCTTCCCAACCAACCAACCAACAAAAAAACAAAAACAAAAAAAAACAAAAACAAACAACAAAAAAAGCTATACGGAATTCCGTATATATACGGAAGGTCTCCCACCCATGACACACACACAAACACACACACACACACACACACACACACACCACACACACACACACACACACACACACACACACACACACTGAGTCCTTACATCGTCATGACTGCCACTGTCATCACCATCAAAGCCAAAGTTTTCATACTCGGTACCCTCTTTTGATGCGGCAGCCATGGACAATAGCGCTGTATTGCCATATTCCGCACCTTGTTGGGACATAAATTAACATACAGAAACAAACATTAACTACAAAAATAATATTCAAAATACTTTTATCAATTTAAAAGATAAAATAATGCACAAAAGTGTGAAAATGATTTAACTTGTTTTTCTTTTAGTTCTTTGCATGTGTTGAAATTACTTCACATTGTGCCACTGCACTGGGAAGAACAACAAATCTTTTCTGCTTATCATTAGTTTTTTGTTATTTATAACTGATGATATTGTTTTGTACTGTAATGCTGCCAGCAATGTACATGGGAAGAACAAAGATAACCTTTTCTGTTCATTATTTGTTTTAATTGCTGTTTGCATGGGTTGATATTACTTTTTACTATGACTCTGCATTGGTGTGTCACCCGTCACCCATCAGCATCATCGAGTTTGATGGTTACCGCCGCAGCACACACCACAACGCCTGTCCTCCGTTTACTCCAGTCTTGCTTTTCTTGTTACTTCATAGACCCTCAAACTGTGATGTTCATATACAGGGTGGCCTCAACTTTTCTTTGCAAAACTGTAGTCACTAGATTGTGTTGGTGTTGGGGATTGCATGGCCAAAGTATTTCATTTTTCTATTCTTGATTTCTGCCAGCAGTTGATGCTGGACTGTGATTTGTTTAAAATGCTTTTGTCTGCTCTTTTAACGCTCCACTTGACTCCAAGCAGCCGCCTGTCAAACCTCATCTCTGCTGCTTCGATGTCATTTTCATCAGCTTTTCTGCATTTCCAGGCTTCACAGCCATATATAGCATTACTGACCAGATCAGACATTTTAGGCCGTTGGTATGCTTCTGTCTTTCCAAATGTAACCAGTTTTGGTCACCTTCTGTTTTGCCATTCCTACTTTATTTTAATGTCTTTATTACAATGCCATCATGAGCTCTAACTGAGCCTGAATATTTAAGATCACTCACATTATCTATTGCAGTATTGTTTATTTGACTATTTTGATATGCTTGACCTTCTTCTGCTTTTTGGTGCATAACTTTTTTCTCTTTTTGGCATTCAGGTTTAGACATCCTTCTTGCCACTTACATCCACTCTATACAGAATTAAAAGATTTATTCTTTTCAAGCTAGTAATATTGTCTAACATCACTGCAGTATCATCAGCAAATTATATGTATGTTTTCAAAGCCAACATTTAATTTCCATGTATTCAATATCTGCTCTTCTTACAACCTGCTTCGTGTAGATGTTGAAGAGATGAGAGAACGCATACCCAATGGACTACATTCTTGATGCTAAAATATTCATCAGTTTTGACTTTCACCTGATTGTTGCTTTTTGGTCATTGTGTAGGGTTGCAATACAAGAAATCAGATGTTCAGAGAAGCCTATCTTCTTCATAAAAAGTTCATGCTATAATGGGAAGAACAAGTGTACCCTATCAAATGCGGTCCTCATGGAAAGGGCATAATGTAGACATAAAACAATATAATATATCCTCTCTTATAATACAGATAGATATAGTATCGATACTGCCGTAGGGGTGTATTTATCTATATATGATATGTATAACATATATATTATACTATATAAATAATTAATAGCTAATATTTAATAATATAAAATTATATATATTATAATATATATATATATACATATATATAGAGGTGGAGGAGAGGAGAGAGAGAGAGAGAGAGAGAGAGAGAGAGAGAGAGAGAGAGAGAGAGAGAGAGAGAGAGGAGGTCTCTAGAACAAGAACTGTAAGAATTGTGGCTAATGGAAAGGTCACTAGTATGTAATCCTTGTTTTGCAGAAGCAGTGGGAGAAATTTGAGAACATTCACGGTCAGGTTTTCCTCAGCAATCACACTGAATGCTTTCTTGCAAATTCTGAATAGATCATTTTGCATTGCTGTGTGCAGCCCTCAAAGTTGACTTCATTAGCTTCAAAACAAAGTTTGGAACGTTGAGGTTCTGCAAGGAGTTAAGTTGTACTGGCAGTGTGAAAACTGCGAATTTCAGGTAATTTCAACAAAGAAAGCCCTGCCAAAGGATATCATTATCTATTTCTTTTTATGGTGAATTTCACTGTGAAACTTACTGCACAACCAACAAAAACCTAAAGCACAAGCTGCGATTAGAATCTGAATTTCACCCAGGCAGGCCCTGACCACTTTTCTGAGGCTGTATCTTAGTTCTCTCCCATGCAACTGATGTCTTTGTGAAATCTATTCACAAAATATTCCTTTCCTTTCACTCATTAAATTCGCCTTTGAAATATAGATCTAAATACAAATACTTATGGATAATACACCATTGTGACTGCTGTTGCGAAGTGTTTAATATCTCAAAAGCAATAAGTTCAAAGTAAGAACAACATTTCTGTGAGACTTCAATTGCTGAGCAAATCATTACATCTGATGTTGAGCTAAACCTATCTAAATCATGCTTTTATGTCTGCCTGAAAAGTTTTATCTTTTCATTATCACACCCAAAACATCATTTGCAAAGCATTGAAAAAAGCAATATCAAAATCTGTAAATTTATTTCTGAAAGTGTTTTGTTTTTGTTTTGTTTTGTTTTGTTTTGTTTTCATTTTTATGAAACTTGGTTTCATTTACAAGTAATACATACAAACCTATAGACTTCACTTTCATATTTACATACGTACAAATACAGATCAATGATTATTACGGAGAAAAGCAAATGGCAAAACAGCATAATATATGAATACACTTACACACAGACAAAATATGGCAGCGAGACAAGCAAGTACATGTATGCGTCTCTCACATGCATTCAACACCATTTCTAATCATAAATAATTACAGATTACTCATGCCAACAAATACAATCCACACACTCATCCTCAACCCTACCCTGCCTGTTGTTAATTATTAACTTCTAAATGTGCACACTGATATTTCATTGGTTAAGCCAGTCTACACTTACATAGCTGACAAGATTATGAACGGAAGCATACCGAGCATAAAAATCAGGTGGCTTGAAGAATTCTTGCCAATATGGCATACTCTGAACACATTTACTCACAGACCTATGCATGCACACACCAATGATCCCTGTTAATTGTAATCAACATCTTTTAAAAAGAAAAAAACAGAGTGAAAAGACACTCCGTCCTTACTAACGGTCTTCCTTTAAAAAAATCCACACCAGGGTAACATGTAATGACAGGACAGCTAGATAGACAGTCACTTCCTTTGCGTGAAGTTTCAGATTTGTAGTTTGCTCAAGAGGGATTCATTGGATTTGGGCACATGTGCTCCCCTCAAATCTGCCAGCTATTATCTGAAAAGACTCTCTGGGCTTGTGCAAAACCCTATGCACTGGCAAGGTCTTCAAATCAGGAGAGGGGGAGGGAGGGAGGGACCAATGAAATTCTAAGCTCATTAAGATCAGCAGCAAAACCCCCAAAATGATAGAAACATTGAGATGGGCAGCAAAGAGGCCAAGGCCAGTTTCTAGATGATGCAGGCTGGGGCTGAACTCAAGACATCAGATCTTAACTTCACAGCTCTGTCATGACCCTATATAAGTCTATTAGTAGCAGTAACTTGCATGTTGTAAGAAAATATCCACGCAAAACAAAGACGGGTTTTGACAAAAGCACATACAGACAAGCCGCTAATTAACATACCTTCTGGAGTTTCTTCAGGTTTCTGAACTGTTTTCCCCCTGAAATGTAAATGTGAATGTTGAAAGTGACGCATATGCTTAGATTTCTATTCACATTGGGCAAGAATGGAAAACAACACTACCTTATAATTCTAACTTTGAGATCAAATAGATGAAATATGATTGCCCTGGACAAATGAAATATCACAAGATTCATGCACAAACATTCATTCCTAAAGCTCTGACCAATAAAGATTATATTTTAGATTCCATACAATGTGTACTTTTTCTTTCTTTTCTTCTATTTTTTGTTTTCTTTTTCTTCCTTTCTTCTATATTCCATAATTATACACACAACAGCAACATGAGTCTTTTTAATATTTCTTGAACTTGCATACAAATAACTAATCCGACTTAAAAAGTAATTTGATATATTACAAAACATAACACATTTTATGTGTGTCGGGGGGGGGGGGGGGGGGGGGGGATTACTGTTCTTAATCTTCATCATAACCAACGATTCGATGGCACATGTTTGGACAAACAAAATTGATCAAAACATGTGTCACTACATTAAACTTTTGAAATTTTGAAAATTACAGGACCAGACAATAATACTACAGAAATAACTGATATTTGATATTGAAAAAATAACAGAGCTCCTAAATAAAAGTTATGACACCAGAAAAAATCCCAAAAGATATGTCAAGATCAATTTTCATTGCACTTCCAAAGAAAAGAGGAGCTACAGAATGCAAACTCCATTGTACAGTCAGCTTGATGAGTCATGAACAAAAATCTTATTAAGAATAATATGATAAGGACAAGGAACAGAATCAAAAGAGAAATAACCGAAGATCAGTGTGGATTTGTCGAAGGGAAAGAAACTATTAATGCCATATACATCCTGAGAACTATTATAGAGAGGTCATTGGAGTTGAGTAAGGATTTATATTCATGCTTTGTTGATTGTACCAAGGTTTCGATCGATAAAACAAAGATGATCACAACAGAAAGGTCATATTGACTTAAGTCTTGGTAATTCCATAAAAAAAAAAACATCTCCTCATGCAAAATAACAGCATATGGCACAACTTTGAGACAGGTTGGTAAGTTTAAATGTCTGGGAATGGTCATCTCACCAGATGGCAGGTGCACATCAGTTATATCCAGCAGAATCGGCCACGCCAAAATAGCATTCAAGAACATGAAAAGCACTCTTATCAATAAATGCCCATTAATTAACATGAGAAAGAGAGTTCATGAATGTTATATATAGAACGGATACTGTTCTACGGTTGTGAGGCATGGACAGTCAAAATGCAAAGTCAGAACAAAACTGAGGCAACTGAAATGTGGTTTTTAAGTAGAATGTTGAGAGTTCCATGGACAGCAAAAGAAAACAAATGAGACAGTCTTGAAGGAGACAAAAACAAGATCATAATTAATAAAGACGATTAGGAAAAGACAAGCAACATTTATAGGACATTTTATGAGGAAAGGGGAATTGAAGCACCTGGTCACAACAGGCCAGAGGGAAAGAGAACAGCAGGTAAACCACGGGAGAAAATATTGGATGGACTTGCAGGGTGGCTGAGGACAGACAGGGTGGAAGATGTACTTGCAGCGACAAGGACAGTTTCATATAGAGGGCCATGATTGCCAAGGGCATACATGATTAAAAAATCTGCTTTCGATAATCATCAACTTTACCTTTCTTATCTTTTTTCTTCTCCTTTCCTTTTCCTTTTGGTTCTTCTGGTTTCTTTGGGGCAGGTTTCGGTTTTACAGTAGGCTTTGGTTTGTTGTTGGCTGAAGCATCTGCAGGTTTCTTCTTGGTCTTGTCAACAACAGCATATACATCTCCAGTGTCGCCAGAGCTCGTTCCAGGTGCAGGTGGAGGCTTCTTTCCTTTGTTGACCACAGAATATACAGCTTCAGCGGCTGATGATTCAGTGGCAGAGTCTTCAGCATGAGGCCTTGGTGAGAGACCATCCCAGCATTATTCACATCAACATCTTCATATGCACTACCCTGTTGTGCAGCTCTGTTCACTCTTGGTGCTGTCAAATGAACAGAAAAGTTGTGAACATTAGCAGACAAAATAAAATACTACTACTACTACTACTACTACTAATAAAAATAATTATAACAATAATAGTTCTGATAATAATGATAACAATAACGATACTAATGATGATATCATTCATATATAATGCCACTCTCTAAACTCATTTAAATTCACTGCACATAACACATTTCACAAGCCACAAAATGCAATACATACAAAAGCACTCATATTATGTATACACACTCGCATTAAAATACAAGTACCCATACACAAATGAATATATACTGGCAAGAGTCTTACCACACCAATGGTCATAGATTAGATAGATAGATAGAAGATAGATAGATTAGATAGATAGGTAGATATTTCCACATGATCAGAAGTTAAACTACAAATAAGAGTAATTATCATATCAACAATGGAAGGTCTAGCACATGTTCACAGAAAAAAGCATAAGCCAGTTACCCATCCCATTTATAAACCTGATCAATTCCCCATGGTGAACAACTAGTCCATAGACATACACAGACAGACCATAATCTACCTCTGCTACACTCTGTGATATGATCACCTCACTATACCACTAGACTCACGAGCATTCAGAGTTAAATAATATCAATGTTGCTGTGTCATTCCACAAGCTTCAATTTAATTTTGTGGTAAATGTGTGTTCCTAGAAAAATAGAATCTGATAACAATCAACTCGCAAATCATCCTGAATGGTGGTTTACGATGATTTTGTCCAGGATTTAAGCTGAAAACAAACAGGACTTGGAAAAAAGTTCACGTTTTGATTAGTAACATACAAATAAGGGCAAACTATCGCCGTGAGATAAACACAATATCAATTAGCAAGTCACAATCTTCACAATAGGCAACAAGCCTGATGTGTTGCCTGTCCTTTCATGTAGCCTAAGTCAAATCAGACTGTGACTAATCCAAGTCCGTTCAGATTTGTGAATGTAGTTCACAGACCTATCAATTCTCCGCTGCCACTAACTAGTCCCAGTCAGATCAGCTCTTGACTTTCACTTTCTCAAGATAAAGTATCTGCTTTGGAATAGATTCCAACACCAATGATGCCACATGCTGGAATAGATCTAAAATGACATTAGCAAGAGCCTTAAACCTGCGCATAAGTCCCATGCATTGGCAAGGTCTTATGGTCCACCTCAGTATAAGGGTTTTAAATCTTTGCATCAGTCTGTTAAGAACAACATGGCTTCATTTTAGCAAAATTATATCTCAATCTGTAACGTCAAAAAAGTATTAAAAAAACAAAAACATGAAAAACCAGCTGACCCCCCTAAACTGACCTCACCTACATCTTATTCAATCACATCATAATGATAATGGCCTCCATCTGCCCTCCAACATGATTAAATTATCATCTCCTTCATTCAAACTCCTCCAGATCATCAACTACCCCAGATAAACAAACACACATACGCACTCACACACGCACATACACACACACACATCACAACAATACACAAACCCACACACAATGACACCAAAAAAATAAAGACAATATGAAAAACAATTAGTAAAAAAAATAATCCCCTCCATGATAACATTCTTTTTTCTTTGTTCATCATTTTCCTCTTCATGATCTCTGCACTTGTCGTTTCTATTTTCTAATACTTTTTATATCATCAGATTCTGTGGTTGTAATTAAACCTAATCCATTCTCCACAGTGGATGACTTAACCTGATCAATTCTCTACTGTGGATGATAAACCTGATCAATTCTCCATTGCAGATGACTAATCTGATCAATTCTCTCTGTGGGTAACTAACCTCATCAATTGTCCACTGCAGATGTCTAACATGATCAATTCTCCATTGTGGATGACTAATCTAATCAATTCTCCACTGTGGATGATCAACCTGATCAATCCTCCACTGTGGATGACTAATCTAATCAATTCTCCACTGTGGATGATCAACCTGATCAATCCTCCACTGTGGATGACTAACCTGATCAATTATTTCCTCTGGATGATTAATTTGATCAATTCTCCACTGTGGATGACCACCCTGACCAATTCTCCACTGTGGATGACTAACCAGATCAATTCTCTCCTGTGGATGATTAATCTGATGAATTTTCCACTGTGGATGACTAATCCAATCAATTTTCCACTGTGGATGATTAACCTACTCAATTATCCATGGTTGATGACTACCCTGATCAATTCTTTCCTGTAGATGACGAACCTGATTGATTCTCCACTGTGAATGGTGAACCTGCTCAATTCTCCACTGTGGATGACTAACATACTCAATTCTCCACTGTGGATAACTAACCAAATTGATTCTCTACTGTGGATGACTACCTTGATCAATTCTGCCCTATGAATGATTAACTTGATCAATTCTCCACTGTGGATGACTACCCTGATCAATTCTTATCTATGGATGATTAACCTGATCAATTCTCCATTGTGGATGACTAATCTAATCAATTCTCTACTGTGGATGACTAACCTGACCAATTCTCCACTGTGGATAACTAACCTGATCCATCCACCACTGTGGATCACTAATCTAATCAATTCTCCACTGTGGATCAATAATCTGTTCAGTTACCCACTCTGGATGACTAATCTAATCAATTCTCCACTGTGGATGACTGACCTGATCAGTTCTTTCCTGCGGATAGCTAATCTGATCAGTTCTCTACTGTGGATGACTAACCTGATCAATTCTCTACTGTGGATCACTAATCTAAGCAATTATTTACTGTGGATGACTAACCTCATCAATTCTCTACTGTGGATGACTAACCTGATCAATTTTTTCCTGGGATGGCTAACCTGATCAATTCAACACTGTGGACGGCGAACCTGATCAATTCAACACTGCGTATGGCGAACCTGATCAATTCTCCACTGTGGATGACTAACATAATTGTCCGCTGTGGACAACTAACCTAATCAATTCTCCACTGTGGATGACTAACCTAATCAATTCTCCACTGTGGATGACTAACCAAATCAATTTCCCACAGTGGATGACTAACTTGATCAATTCTTCCCTATGGATGATTAACCTGATCAATTCTCATCTGTGGATGACTAATCTAATCAATTCTCTACAGTGGATGACTAACCTGACCAATTCCCCACTGTGGATGACCAACCTGATCAATTCTCAACTATGGATGACTAATCTAATCAATTCTCCACTGTGGATGATTAACCTGATCAATTCTCCACTGTGGATGACTACCCTGATCAATTCTTTCCTGTGGATGGCTAACCTGTTCAATTCAACACTGTGGATGGCGAACCTGATCAATTCTCCACTGTGGATGACTAACATAATCAATTTTCCACTGTGGATTACTACCCTACCGTAATGTTTGGGCTATTGGGCGCACTGGTATATAAAGCGCGCCCACTAAATTATAGAAAAATCTTGATTATATTCAAATAAGCAGCACTGGTTTATAAGTCGCACTTTTGCAATGGCCAGGTCGATTGCCTTCAACTTGAAGGCTGCTTCATAGGTATCATGTCGCACTTTCGGCATATGAGGGTGTACGCTTGAGCACAGCAGATCTGAATACCGATCCAAATGCTTCAATGTGTGCGGATTTGATTTAAAAACGTGAACAGTTAACAGTTAACACTTTAGCGTGAACAGTTAACACTTTAACATGAAGCTCACCGAAACATTTGTGACAGTAAACATGATATGGGTGAGTTAAAGAGCAGCTAAGAATAGCCAAGAACGTGACGCTCCTGGGATTGGGAAAATCCGGAAATAAGCCACATCATTTTTTAAGCCGCAGGGGTTAAAGCTTGGGGATAATGTCGCGGCTTATAGCCCGAACTTTACAGCAGATGATTCTCCACTGTGGATGACTAATCTGATCAATTCTCTACTGTGTATAACTTGATCAATTCTTCCTTATGGATGATTAACCAGATCAATTTTCCTCTGTGAATGACTCATCATAATCAAGTGCCTTGCCACATGGCGTTGGCGATCATGGCTTTCCATCTGTTTCTATCCCTTGTTGCGGCAAGCACATCTTCCACCCTCTCTGTCTTCAGCCACACTGCAAGTCCGTCCAATATTTTCTCCCTGGGTCTACCTGGTGCTCTCTTTCCCTCAAGCTTTCCTGTTGTGACCAAGTGCTCCAATTCCCCTTTCCTCATAAAATGGCCTATAAAATGTTGACGGTCTTTTCCTAATCTTCCCTATGAATGATCTTCTTGTGTTTGCCTCCATCAAGACTGTCTCGTTTGTTTTCTTTGCTGTCCATGGAACTCTCAACATTCTTCTTAGAAACCACATCTCGGCTGCCTCAATCTTGTTCTGGCTTTGCTTGTTGACTGTCCACACCTCACAACCGTATAACATTATTGGTTCTATATAACATTCAAGAGCTCTCTTCCTTTTGTTAATTGATGGGCATTTGTTGGTTAGAATGCTTTTCATCTTCTGCCATCTGTTGAAATGATCGTTCCCATACATTTAAACTTACCTACCTGTCTCAAGGTTGCGCCGTTTGCTCTTATTTTGCATGCCGAGATTTCATGTTTTTACTGATCACATGACTTCAGTCTTCTTGCTGTTCAGTTCCAACCCCTTACCTTTGCTTTATATTTCTACTAAATTTGCAAGGTTTTGTAGGTCCCTTTCATTTTCTGCAATTGGCATAGTGTCATCCGCGAATCGGACGATCAACCTGATCAATCCTCCACTGTGGATGACTAACCTGATCAATTATTTCCTCTGGATGACTAACCTGATCAATTCTGCACTGTGAATAGATAACCTGATCAATTCTCCACTGTGGATCATTAATCTAATCAATTTTTCACTGTGGATGAAGAACCTAATCAATTTTCCACTGTGGAGGATTAATCTGATTGTCTACTGTGGACGACTAACCTGATCAATTCCCTACTGTGCTACAAAAGCCTCAATAACGCAGCCCCCGATTACCTGTCAAGCCTACTTGAGATCTATTTCCCTCACGTACCCTCCGCTCTGCCTCCGATCCTCTGACTTTTCGCTTTCCATGCACTAAGCTCAATACCTATGGTCCACGAGCCTTCTCTGTTTCTGGTCCGCTCTCCTGGAACAAACTTCCTCTCTCAGTCCGTCAGCAACCTACTTTTGTCTCCTTCAAGTCCGCTCTCAGAACTCACCTGTTCTCCTCTGCATAAAATCCTGACCTCACTCAATCCCCTCTGCAGCCTGTCTCCACTCGGAGGGGAATCACATTGTAATATATAATTATATATAATATGCTCTCTGTGATTTTCCATCGCTTTTATTCTTTCTCCCCATTTATAGCCGTGTGCATGTGTGTGCGCGCACACGTGTGTGTGTGTGTGTGTGTGTGTGTGTGTGTGTGTGTGTGTGTGTGTGTGTGTGTGTGTGTGTGTGTGTGTGTCGTGTGCGTGCGTGCGTGCGTGCGTGTCTGTTTCAGCGCTTAGATTTGATTTTATCAAGATTTTGCGCTATATAAATATTGTAATTATTATTAATTATTATTATTATTACTGTGGATGACTAACGTATCAATTCTCCTCCATGGATAACTAACCTGATCAATTCTCCACCTTGGATGACTAACCTGATCAATTCTCCACTGTGGATGATTAACCTGATCAGTTCTCTACTGTGGATCACCAATCTAATCAATTCTTTACTGTGGATAATTAGCCTGATCAAGTCTCCACTGTGGATGACTAACTTGATCGATTCTTTCCTGTGGATGACTAACCTGATTAATTCTCCACTGTGGATGATTAATCTTATCAGTTCTCTGCTGTGGATCACCAATCTAATCAGTTCTCCACGTAGATAATAAGCCTGATCAAGTCTCCACTGTGAATGACTAACTTGATTGAATCTTTCCTGTGGATGACTAACCTGATTAATTCTCCACTGTGGATGGCTAACCTGATCAATATTCCACTGTGTACTTCTCCTACCCTTCTTGTCCCCACCCACTCTGCAAGACTGTCTAATATTTTCTCCCTGGTTCTCTTTTCCCCTTCTACCTTTCCTGTTGTGACCAAGTGCTCAAATTTCTCTTCCCTCATGAAATGTCTGATAAATGTTACTTCTCTTTTCCTGATCTTCTCCATTAATGCTCTTTTTGTGTTTGCTTCTTTCATGGTGGTGTTGTTTGTTTTCTTTGCTGTACATGAAACAAAAGAAAATTTAAACTTGATGGATGAATACAGAAAGATAAAGACAATAGAGCAAGAATACAAGAAAACAGATGAGGAAATCAGGAATAAATGCAATGAAGCTAAGGAAGGACGCTTGGCTAGAAACAAAGGGCAAACATAAAGAAGACAAACACAAAAACAAACCCTAAGTTTATGTACAGAAATACTGAAGAAATTGCTTCCGGGAAAAAGTTATGCATATCAACCGGTTCCTTAAAATAAAAAAATGGTTGATTATTATTGAAAAAAGACAAAATATTAGATGGCTAGAGTACACTGAAGACCTTTTTGATGGTGACAGATAGGAGGAACTTATCAGAAAGAACTTTGAAGGACCAGCAATAATAAAAGATTATGTCAGAGCAGCAATGAAAATGAAACATTGAAAACTTCAGGACCAGACACTATTACATAGAAATGATTGTGGCTGTAGATGAATTTGGTAGTGATAAAATGTCTTCCTGACATTTATGACACCTGAAAACAGACGTCTCAAGGTCAATTTTCACTGCACTTGCAAAGAAAGCAAGGGCTACAGAATGCCAATTCCATTGTATAATCAGCCTGATGAGTCATGTGACAAAGATTCTATTAAGAATAATCATGAAAATGAGAAAAAACAGAATCAAACCTAAAGGGAAAGGAAATGTTAATGCCATATGTATTCTAAGAACTCTCAAAGAATATCAACAGAGTTACAGAAGAATCTATATGTTTTGTCGATTATACAAAGACTTTTGATAGGGTAAGACATGAAGGATTGATCAACTGACTGGAAAGCACTGATGGTAGACCTGATAAATTCTACACTCTGGCTGACTAGCTCAAGTCAGATCAGACTGATAATGTGATAAATAAACCCAATCAGTTCACTGTTGTGGCTAATAGCTGAAGTTAAATCAAGATTATATGAATATAGTTAACAAACCTTATCAAATTTTGTTTGTGGCTGAATATCTTAGGTCACACAGACTCTGTTATGGACGTGAAATAAATTAAAACTGAATGATGATAAAACAAAGATCACAGCAGTTGAAACATTGTGATAGAGAAGAGAATGTCAATGCCAAATGTTTAGTCTTACTAACCTGCAACGTTGGATGACTCATACAATGTGTTGACTATCATAGTCTCATCTTCTGCACACATATGTCCCATAGAGATGATATTTATGACATACACTGCAGCATGCCAAACAATTCAATAGCAAAAGAAATCAAAGTAATTGCTAATGAACAACTTCCTATTACTATCATTGCTAGTGAACAACTTCCCATTGCTATCATGTGACAATTTTTCTATACTACCTTATGACATGGCAATGGTTTAAAGATAAAATAAAATGAGAAAATGGAGTTGCAGGGACACAAAATAAAATAAGACGTGGGGTTGGAGTTGCAGGAAGACAAGATAAAATAAACAACATGTGGGACTGGAGCTACAGGGACACAACATAAAATAAACAACATGTGGGTTTGGAGTTACAGGGACACAAGATAAAATAAACAACATGTAGGGTTAGAGTCGCAGGGGCACCCATTAGTGGGCAGATTAACAGAGCACAATGTCAAGAAAACAAATCTGTTTGTATACCAAAATCTGTGGACATTCTTTTTCTGACATTTCCTTACAAAATACAATGAATATATATAATTGCTTTATCATAAACATCACCAGATAAATGTCTGCTATGTTTATACTTTACAAGCACTTTTATGAGGCACGGCAGTCTTTTTTTTTTTTTATTAATCACAACCAATTGCCTGACTTCGAAGATGCCAAAACAAAGTCTTGAAGCAAACAGACAGACCTACACCAGAAATATGCAAGAGGTAACCAAAACACATGTTCACAAGTCTGTCATATCATATCTAATACAAGTGTTTTCATGACAACATACCCCTTCCAAAGGAGACATACATGACACTCTCTGAGACCGTCCACATGATCTGTGTATCAGCTATTACATATGCAGTACATTTGTATCAATACAGACTCTCTGTGGGCAGTACATTTGTATCAATACAGACTCTCTGTGGACATTAAAATGTACTAGTGTTCGTGCCACCCTCCTTGGATGACAGATGGACGTTATAAAAAGATTAATCTGCTTACATCACACCTCTAAAAATGAAAGATCTGTTCTTATTCTTCTATATATAAACAGCTAAGGGCATCCCGCTTTCCTCAAAGAACGAAAAGAGCCATAACGACAACCAAGTGGCTGGAAATGCTTGATGAGGCTGCACTCTGTGATTATTATCATACCTCAATATACGATCATAGTTACTATACCTGGCATCAACCTGGCCCCAGATAGCCCCCCCCCCCCCCCCCCTTGCTCCCCCCCGGGAAAAAAACCACATCAGAGTTGGTCAGGAATTTGATTACCACCCTTAAAGGTTAGCCATCAATGAATGATGCTTGACAACTACAGACTACTGACTTTTGTCTTATCCTTCCAAACCGTTTCCAGGTTTAGGCTAAAAACTGCTCGGTGCCAAACAAACTCTCTCTCTCTCTCTCTCTCACTCACACCACCACACACACACACACACACACACACACCACACACACACACACACACACACACATGCACACACACACACACACACATACCACACATCACAAGCACGCACGCACACACACATGCACAAAGAGCAACAATGCTTTTTGCATACGTACCATCATCTTCATTTCGACTTTCAGGCATTCCATAGATGCTGTTGACAATCATTTCTGTAGGAAAAGAAATTCAGTATCACTTTACTGAACCTTATAAATGAAAACAATCTTTCAGAATATTCATAATTTTTTTTCTTTTCGAGAAATGCCCAGTGGGTTTTAAACAGAAGACCAGGTGGAGACAGAGACAAACTTAGAACATTTTATACACAAGGACAGTAGCATTAGGTCCCACTGGACCTGTCACACACTTAACAGCTAGTCATTATTCTACACATTCATAAGCATACAAACATAAAACCAAAAAATCATTATAGTGATTAAAAATGGAGAAATACAATAACGATTATAAAAGAAAAACATGCAAAAAAGAAAAAGAAGAAAATAAAGGAAGCATTGAAATAACATCATCGAGAAGGCAGGGAGGGGGAAATGAAATGGCTGCCTGTGAAACCTCTCACACAAATTTTGGAACACAAATTGGCTTGCACTTTCAGATACAAATAGACATGTATACTTTGTTACAGATAAGGTGAATAAAATGTAAAAAAAAAATACTCATGACGAGTTTGAATATGGATAGAAGTCACAAGACTAAAGAGGGAGACAGAGGAGCATAAAAAGACACACAGCTATAAAGACAGATGGAAGGAGGGAGAGCAAGATGACAGTCAAGAACTGGACTAAAAAAAATACATGTGTCAGCGTGTATAGCAATGTGACTGACCAGAAGTTTCATTAGCACAGGGTATGTAGAAGAGGAATTCTATCAAAATAATTACTTTAATATGTTATTATTTAAAGAAAATATCAAGCTGTCATTTAAAACTGGTCAGTGACATGTGTGATTTGATGGGTAACATATTCCAGAGATACATACTTAGAAAAGGAGATGCTCACAATAAATGTCGTACAATGTTGGTCTCAGTAGATAAAGCTTTTCTTTTAATTTATATTGTGTCTGGCATGTACGCTGTTTATTCTTGGTCTCAGTAGATCAAGTTGGCTTTATCGGTTTGTTTATTTGTTTGTTTGTTTGTGTTTAATTTGTATTGTGCCTGACATTGGGGGAAATATTCAGTATCTGGGGGCAGACAATTTTGCAAATTTATGTCCTTTTGTAATATCATCATCATCATGTGCCCCGCCGCATGCGATCATGACCCTCCACACGAAAATCTATCCGTTGTTTGCTGCAAGTATATCTTCCACCCCCTCTGTCCTCAGCCACCTTGCAAGTCTGTCCAATATTTTCTCCCTGGGTCCACCTGGTGTTCTCTTTCCCTCAAGCTTTCCTCTTGTGACCAGGTGCTCTAATTCCCCTTTCCTCATAAAATGGCCTAAAAATGTGATTGTCTTTTCCTAATCTTCTTTATCAATGATCTTCTCATGTCTGCCTCCATCAAGACTGTCTTGTTTGTTTTCTTTACTGTCCATGGAACTCTCAACATTCCTCTAAGAAACCACATTTCGGCTGCCTCAATCTTGCTCTGGCTTTGCGTGTTGACTGTCCATACCTCACAACCATATAACAGTACCAATTCAAGAAATATACTTTTGTTATACATGCAAGCTGATTTTAAAGGATAAGATTCCACTTTTCTTTTTTAATTTTTGGTCTGTGGTTAGGGACTGTGAGTTACTGGAAGTTTTCATGCTCTTCTGCGCAATGATTTTTTCCATTTAAGAGAAAGGAGAAAAGTAGAAAAGAAGAGAAGAATGAATATCTAAATGTAACAACAGTGAGAAGAACAGTGTCACCCGTTCATATTTTCATGCTATGTCCAGTCTATTTTACCAACAGTTTCAATGACCACACTATTTACCTGGTTCTTCTCTGTTCTCTGCACCATTCTGATGATTCCGCAGCCTGCAACAACATATATCATTTTTTCTCTCTCTTTAAGACATATGCTGATTTTCCATTTGTCATGAATGATACACAATTCACAAGTCAGGTTTTGTTTTTTTAGTTTGTTGGTTAGCTCTTCAGACCACACAAGTAAAGTAAAGCTTGAATAAATGCATGGTGTTTGACATTTTGATAAACACTCAAGAAGTACTCTAATTCTAGTTTTGTTACATTATGCAGAATATAAATCAATAACCTGCTGATTTCTTTTCTTCTGTTATCTAACTTACCATTTACACTTTTCATGCAATCATATCTTTTCAAAAGAAGCTTGATATTGTTAGCCATTTGCGTCACATTACTGACTTCTTATTGTGAAAATGAACTATGCATGAATGAATGACATCACGCTTTCAGATGCAGCAAATAGTTTCTTGTCTTTTTTTGTGTGTGTGTGGTAATTATGTGCGAAATAAACATAAAGTAATAAGTATGAACTAATCATTAAGACAACAGATCAGACACAGCTAGAAGTTTGTTTGGTGGAATCTTAATATAAACTGAACACGAAAGACGACAAATCACACACAGCTAACAATTTGTATTGTGGTAGTTAATTATGATCTGAACATGCATGAAGACAAATCACACACAGTAAAAGTCTGCACTGTGGTAATTCAATATGAATGAACATGTAAGAAGACAAATCACACACGCAGTAAAAGTCTGCACTGTGGTAATTCAATATGAATGAACATGTAAGAAGACAAATCACACAAACAGTATATATTGTGGTAGTTAAATATGAACTGAACATGTAAGAAGAATGGTAGTTAAATATGAACTAAACATGTAAGAAGAATGTAGTTAAATATGAACTGAACATGTAAGAAGAATGGTAGTTAAATATGAACTGAACATGTAAGAAGAATGGTAGTTAAATATGAACTGAACATGTAAGAAGAATGGTAGTTAAATATGAACTGAACATGTAAGAAGACAAATCCACACAAACAGTTCATACTGTGGTAGTTAAATATGAACTTAACATGTAAGAAGAAACATCATACACAGTAAACACTTTGCACAGTGGCAGTTTAATATGAACTGAACATGTAAGAAGACAAATCACACACGATAAACAGTTTGTATTGTGGTAGTTAAATATGAACTGAACATGTAAGAAGACAAATCACACACGATAAACAGTTTGTATTCATCATCATCATCAGGTGCCCTGCAGCATGGCATTGGCGACAATGGACTTCCACCTATCTCTATCTCTCGTTGCCCCTAGCATCTCCCCCACCCTCCTCGTCCCAAGCCACTCTGCAAGTCCGTCCAGCATTCTCTCCCTGGGTCTACTGCTGCTCTCTTTCCCTCCAGCTTTCCCGTTGTGACCAGGTGCTCCAAATCCCCCTTCTCATAAAATGGCCTATAAATGTTGCCTGTCTTTTCCTAATCTTCCTTATGAGTGATCTACTTGTGTCTGCCTCCATCAAGACCGTCTCGCTTGTTTTCTTTGCTGTCCATGGAACTCTCAACATTCTTCTTAGAAACCACATCTCGGCTGCCTCAATTTGTTCTGGCTTTGCTTGCTGACTGTCCACGCCTCGCATCCGTACAACAGTATTGGTTCTATATAACATTCAAGGACTCTCTTTCTGATGTTAATTGATAGACATTTGTTGGTAAGAATGCATTTTCATCTTCTTGAATACTGTTTTGGCTTGGCTGATTCTGCCTGTTTGTATTGTGGTAGTTAAATATGAACTGAACATCTACTAAGACAAATCACACACAGTAAACAGTTTGTATTGTGGTAGTTAAATATGAAATGGACATGTAAGAAGACAAATCACACAAACACTTTGTATTGTGGCAGTTGAATATGAACTGAACATGTAAAAAGAGAAACAACATGTAGTAAATAGTTTCTTATGTGGTACTTAGATATGAACTGAACATGTAGGAAGACATGCAATAAACAGTTTGGTTTGTAGTAGTTACCTAAGGAAAGAATGTGCAGGAAGGCAGATCACTGAGGTGAACAGGTTGTTTTTTAGTAGTTAAATATGAACTGAACAACCAGTCACCTTGGTGTAGTGGTTTGTGCAACGGACTACTGATTGGAATCCAAACAGTCCTCAACAATCATTGAGGGATTTTCAGCGTCAAATGGTGCCTACGCAGAGCTGAGTGCGCCTAAGGGCTCATTGGGAAGAGTGAGACCACAAAGATGAGTCTCCTCCACTTCATGGATGCATTATTGAAGGTGTTGCGCAAACCGCATGACCAGCACAGCAGATGCCTGTATCTTTCATGCCTGGTAGACGCCAGGATGTATTATGACAGTAAGCATAGAGCACAGCCCTGTCATGCATGATGCAGTCTCATTCAGACAGAACTAATTAACGTCATGGTTATCATCCTCACCGTCACCATCATCACAGCAATGTAAAAGCTGTCTCAGCTTCTGTGGCCATTAAGGCATGTAGCAAATGGGCCCCAAAGAAATGAACTGAACATGTAGAAGACACATAAAATGCAGCAAACAGTTTTTGTGGTAATTAAAAAAATATGGGCTTCCCTGAACATCTAACTTCTCTTTTTGCAGCCCCATACAATGATCAAAAAGCTTTGATTACATGGAACAGTCAAAACTGCAAATGTTTTAGCATCAACAAAGGAGTCCGTCAGGGACGTATCCTCTCATCTCACTCTTCAACATATACACCGAGCAGGTTATGCGACAAGCAGATCCTGAAGACATGGGAATAGAAATTGGTGATGATTAAAACATCACAAATCTACAACATGCTGATGATACTTCACTGGTGTTGAACAATCTCACCAGCATGAAGAAAGTTATGTACAGATGTAGTGGGCAACAAGGCAGTATAATCTAAATGTCAAGAAGAAAAAAGTAATCCACCTAGAAGGTGAACAAAGTCAAGCATATCGAAATAGCCAGATCAAGAAAACTGCATAGAAAATGTGAATGATCTTAGGTTTAGTTAATTAAAGCTCATGGTGGCATCTGTACTAAGACATCAAAATAAAGAACAGAATGGCAAAACAGATAATGGTCCAACTCAGTGACATTTGGAAAGACAGAAACATACCAACAGCCCTTCATATCAAAAATTCTAAAATGGCTGAAAATGGCTGATCTGGCCAATAATGCTATTTGGCTGTGCAGCCTGGACACGCAAAAAAGCTGATGAACATAAGATTGAATGAAGCAGCAGAGATGTGGTTCTATTGGCAGCTCCTTACAGTCAAATGGAGATAAAAGAAACAAAGCAAAGCATTCAACAAAATCTAAAATGTTCAGCAAAACTGCTGGCAGCAGCTTCAGCCGAAATCAAAAACAGCTGATGAACATAAGATTGAATGAAGCAGCAGAGATGTGGTTCTATTGGCAGCTCCTTACAGTCAAATGGACCGATAAAAGAACAAAGGAAAGCATTTTGAATGAACTCACTGTTCAGCATCAACTGCTGGCAGAGTTCAACAGAAATCAAATACATCAGCCAAGCACCTGTAACACTAGCACAACCCTAATACCAACAGTTTTATAAGGAAAGGTGAAGAAAACCAGAAACCCAGCCAGACTACCCACATTCTTATTTGAACAATATCGCCAACATCTGTGGTCTGATGGTCTACAAACTAGCACAGAGAAGTTGAGATCAAAGTGAATGATTAGAGTTGCTGTGATGTCTTCTGCAGCACCTTCCATGAACTCAATGATGCTGATGTGTGACCAGTGATGGGGTAAAAATACATACATACAGGAAGACAAACCACATGCACCAAATATTCTTATTTTGTAGTAATTCATTGTGAACATATAGGAAAATGAATTCACAGGTAATAAACTGTTTTTCGGTAGCTGAATATGAACTAAGTCATAGGAAGACTAATGGTTTGTTTTGAGGTAGTTAAATGAATACATAGGAAGACAAATCACATGCAGTAAATGTTTTTTCTTGAGGTGGTTAAATATGAACACACAGATCTAGAAAGACAAATCACATGCAGTAAATGCTTTGTTTTCAGGTAGTTAAATATGAACACAACAGAAAAACAAATCACATGCTGTGATAAATAAATGTGAACATACAAGAAGAAAAATTGAGCCAGAAATTGACCCTTGCCAACGTCCGTTGTTTTACTATGTTTGAGATTGGTAGAAATCATTATTCACTTTAATTTCTGTAGGTATATTGATGAAAGGATATATATCATAGTTGTTGTTGATTAGTAGTTCTGAGTCACTATCTTTTTGTGTTACTGATCAGTAGTCACCTAAAAACCTTACATTTGCCTATAAGAGATGCAAAATAAACTAATAACTATGGACTGATGTTTAAATATAAAGCATGCATGCATGGAAAATTATTTTATGGAAAGAAAATACTCACGGAGAGGTATCTTTGTCTTTTGCTGCTGTGAATAAAGAAAAAAACAACAAAAAAACGAAGCACCATAAGCGTGTGTCCAAAAACACCAATGTTATTATCATTTTTTAAAGTGAGCATGAGAAAGGGGAGTGCTGCTGTGATACATTGAGATTGTATACTCAAAAACAAATATGCTTTTGTTCAAGTGCGCATGCAGTGTTTGTGCTCCTTAACATAATGACCCAGAATAATCATTCTGTCTTGCTCATAACCCACAGCAGGGATGGGAATGAGAAAATTCCATGAATGCATGCACAACCAAACACACACACACACACACACACACACACACACACACACGGATATGCATGCACGCAATGACGCGAGACACAGACACATGTGTGTACACACACACACACACATACACACACCCACACACACACACACACAGGATATGCATGCACGCACATGAGCGCGCAGACACAGACACATGTGTGTACACACACACACACACATACACACCACCACACACAAGTATGTTTGTAACAACAAAGCCAGAGGATTATATACTGTAAAATGTTTCCTGCCTAGAGAGTCCAAAAGGGTTTGGAGAACAATGATTTATTATTGTCATCATTTATATTCATCAGCACGTGTCCAGCAGCATGGTGTTGGCAGTCATGGCCCTCCATACAAATCTACCTTTTGTCACTGCAAGTACATCTCATGCCCTTTCTGGCTTCATCATTATATTATTCTTATCCTTATTCATATTATTATTATTTATGTCACCTTGTCTATTCACTTACCTTGTCCTCCACCTCCCCAGCTGCATCAAAAACCATGAACGCAATCATTTGTATGAGAATAAGGAAAGTCATTTTGTTCAAAGTGGCTTCCAGCCAAAAATAGCAATCTAAAGAAATATAAAAAAAAGTTATGTAAAAGTTTTGCTTGAATACAACAGAACTGCTTTCTGACAATGTCAAACTTGATTTTACCAAGCAAACTGAATACTGTTTAATAGCTTATGAACTCATCAGATAATCTAACATTTCACACACTTTAGACTTAATTTTAAAATATGGATGACTTAGCCAGTAAGCACATTAAATCATGACTTTTTTTTTTTTTTTTTTTTTTGCAGTTCTGACAGATAGATCACATCTCAGCCTGTGCCGGTCAAGTCAGATATATGACTAGGCCACCTATTATGTTTATGGCATATTTATGGCAGTGCGTGATTGGCTACTACTCATCATCATGTGCCATGCCGCATGGCGTTGGCAATCATGGCCCTCATGTCGTTGCAAGCTGCATCTCCCATCCTCCCGTCCAATATTTTCTCCCTGGGTTTATCTGGTGCTCTTTTTCCAACCAACTTTCCTGTTGTGACAAGGCGCTTTAATTTCTCTTGCCTCATAAACTGTCCTGTAACTGTTGCTTGGCTTCCACTAGGTAGGTTTATTTCTTACCTGTCAATAGCATGGAGTTTACAGACATGACAGTCACAGACAGGGTTAAGTGATTCAAAGTAGTTTCATAGTAACGATAAAATCACGATGGATCGGATAGGATTTACTGTTTGTCATAGGAGAAAGCACACCATCAACGTATTTTTTTCTTTCTTTCTTTACATTATGGATCTCAGTTGCATGCAGCACTGTTCTTTTTCTGATTTGTTCCAGTTTCTCTTAACTGCCACATTTTCTGATTGTTTTCCAGTTTCTCTTAACTGTCACATTTTCTGATTGTTTTCCAGTTTCTCTTAACTGTCACATTTTCTGATTGTTTTCCAGTTTCTCTTAACTGCCACATTTTCTGATTGTTTTCCAGTTTCTCTTAACTGTCACATTTTCTGATTGTTTTCCAGTTTCTCTTAACTGTCACATTTTCTGATTGTTTTCCAGTTTCTCTTAACTGTCACATTTTCTGATTGTTTTCCAGTTTCTTTTAACTGTCACATTTTCTGATTGTTTTCCAGTTTCTCTTAACTGCCACATTTTCTGATTGTTTTCCAGTTTCTCTTAACTGTCACATTTTCTGATTGTTTTCCAGTTTCTCTTAACTGTCACATTTTCCGATTGTTTTCCAGTTTCTCTTAACTGCCACATTTTCTGATTGTTTTCCAGTTTCTCTTAACTGTCACATTTTCTAATTGTTTTCCAGTTTCTTAACTGTCACATTTTCTGATTTGTTCCAGTTTCTCTTAACTGTCACATTTTCTGATTGTTTTCCAATTTCTCTTGTCACAATTTCTGATTGTTTTCCAATTTCTCTTGTCACAATTTCTGATCGTTTCCCAGTTTCTCTTAACTGCTGCAGATGCCCTTCTTCATTACTTTTGTTCATTTGTTTGTTTGTTTGTTTGTTTGTTTGTTTCTTATTTCCTTTATTTCTCCTCATCCCCCTTCCCACTTTTTCCAATGCATTTTCCACACAGCACCTTTTTATGCTGGGTGCATATACTGACTGCATTTTTGGCTCTAAGGAAATGAGATGTGCAGAAGCTGTTTAGGTAATTCATGCCAGTTTTTATGTATGTTTTAGTGTCCTTACCTTTGTATTCAGTTTGTTTCTTAACCCCCTAGTGATAAATTGGACAGAATGGTCAACACCAGGGGCATATCCTTAGATTATGTGTACTATTCTTTCCACAAGGATCTGTCCTTGGCCCTGTTCTTTTCACTCTTTACACCTCCCCCCTGTCCACCATCATCAACTCCCACTCTATAAAACACCACTTCTATGCTGATGACACCCAACTTCAAGACAGTGACTCACCTGACAATATACAGCGCCTCTTGGCTCGCACCACTGAGTGTTACTCGGACATTAAGAACTGGATGACATATAATAAACTTCAGCTTAATGACGACAAGACAGAGGCTATCCTCATTGGCACCCGTCAGAAACTTTCTCAGCTGCCTCCTCTTTCTCTCCCATTATGTAACACATCAGTCCCAATTTCTGATTCAGCTAAAAACCTTGGTGTCTGCATTGACTCTACCCTCTCCATGAACAACTTTGTTTCTCAAACTGCCAGATCTTGCTACTATCACCTCCATCGTATAAGCCTGATCAGGAAGTATCTCTCTGTGGAAACAACTGCAAAACTCGTTCTCTCCTTCATAATGTCTCGCATTGACTATTGCAATTCACTCCTGTCTGGTCTTCCTGCCTCCACCATTCACATCCTACAGCGCATTCAAAACAATGCTGCACGCCTTGTACTCAAAAAGAAAAAAGCTGACCGCATATCTCCTCTCCTGGCACAACTTCACTGGCTCCATGTATCAAAGCGCATACAGTACAAACTAGACACCATGTGCTACAAAAGCCTCAATAACACAGCCCCCGATTGCCTGTCAAGCCTACTTGAGATTTATGTTCCCTCACGTACCCTCCGCTCTGCCTCCGATCCTCTGACTTTTTACTTTCCACGCACTAAGCTCAATACCTATGGTCCACGAGCCTTCTCTGTTTCTGGTCCACTTTCCTGGAACAAACTTCCTCTCTCAGTCCGTCAGCAACCTACTTTTGTCTCCTTCAAGTCCGCTTTGTATTCAGTTTGTTTCTTAACCCCCTAGTGATAAATGGGACAGAATGGTCAACACCAGGGGCATATCCTTATATTATGTGTACTAAATTGTTATTGTACTTAATTTTCTTTTCCAGTTTTGTTTGCTAGTTTGTTTGTTTTTGTTTGCTAGATGCAGGAATACTTCCTCCATAAAGTGCTCTGAATTTCTGACACCAGATACAGTCTAAGTGGTCTGCAGTTTATGAAACAAAGCATGAAAAATGTAAAACAGAATTGGACTACTGAACAGCGATGTAAAACCAAAAAGATTCTGAGCAGAAACAACAGCAGCAAGGCATACCTGATGGTAAAAGACCTCACACACACACAAAGCAAGGAAATTCCTCAACCATTCCAAACAAGACAGGAACATAGCTCACAGAAAAACAGTCCATCTTCACATGATGGACAGCATACAGCTCAGAGCTATACAGCAACTAAGCCACCGAAGTCTCAGAAGTGCTAAATGTGATAACTACCTCATTCTCAGTGAAGAAGTGGAGGCAGCAGTGAAATTCCTGAGAAAGGGAAATCAGCAGGGGTAGAAAACATTCTTATAGAACTGATCCAGGCTGGAGACAAAAATATGATCATTGCCTTCACAACAATCTGCATCAAGGTCTTGGAAGACTGAGAAATGGCAACACCAAGGATACATGTCTTGGTCATCAATGTAGCCAAGAAAGGCAATCTTCAGCTGATCCAGAACTATCAAAAGATTAGTCTTATCAACTACTCTAGCAAAGTCAGTTGGAAATCCCATTAATTAAACAGGCTGATGCCGCAAACAGAACCATTTCACTGCTGAAGAACAAGCAGGTTTGAGAGCAAGAAGAAACATCGTTGAACATCTTTTCAATTTCAAAATACTGTGTACGAAGTATCTTCAACATCAACAGAACCTCTATCATGTTTTCAAAGACTCTAAAAGAACATATGACAGGGTATGGCGTGCAGCCTTATGGGTCACCATGAGAAAACGTAACATCAATGCCATCCTGATTACATGATAGAACACCTCTACCACAATGCAACACATACAGTTTTCATCAATGCTAAGGATGGTGACCAGTTCCAAATAACAGTCAGAGTTCAGCAGAGTTGTTTAGTTTCACTCACTTTTCAACATCTTCCAGGAATAAATCATAACTGATGAGCAGGAAAATCATGAAGGAACAGTCATTACTGGTGGCAGAACAATCACCAACCTACATTTCGCCCATAACACTGACGGCGTGGCTGGATATGAACAGAAATAAACCAACCTGGTGCAAATGCCTCAACAACACTACAACAGCCCCGGGGTCAGGCTACCTCCAATGAGGCAGCGGGGCGACCATCCCCATCCTGGCGGGTCCCCAGGTGGCGGATAGGGGGATATCCCTTAGATATAAGGGTTAGCAGTGATCTAAGTCGAGCTTGCTCGAACGAATAAGCTGTCCCGGACCAACTGGCGGTGTACCTATCAGAGCGGGGTGGTCTACAGGTGGCACTGTAGGCTAACAAATGCCCTATGTGCTCATACGGGTGCATCACGCGAGGAAGAGGCGCGTCAAAACCTCTGCTACCTGTGCTCCCAGGTTTGGTCTTTTGACCAGGAGCTAAGGGTGGGGTAACCCTGACAGAAACCTCAAGTGCTGAAGCCGGCGGTACTGAGCGAGACAGCGCACTTTAACGGATCACGGTACCACGCAAACCATGCCATGATGACACGTCGGGACCAATCTTATCGATATGGTGTTCGCCCTGTGAGGACCCCCCAGGCAGGTTGCAACGCCGGGCTCCAGGCCTCAAAGGAGCCCACCCTCAGCTACTGGAGGTCCCTTCGTCTTGTCCTGTGGAGCCAGGGGACAAGCAAGGAGAGCGACTGGCCGAAGACCAAGCAAGGTCAAGGAGACCCCTGACATCAACATCATGCAATGGAATGCAGAAGGGGTCACCAACAAGAAGGAAGAACTCCAGCACTTCCTTCACAAGAACAGCATCAACATCTGCTGCATTCAGGAAACACATCTGCAAGAGGGAAAGCCGTTCAAGATCAGAGGCTACCAGGTGTTCCTGAATGGACGGAAAGGGAGATCAAAGGGAGGAGTGATGACGCTGGTTAGAAATAACATCAACGCCACTGAAGTCAAGAAACTCACGGGCGAAGCTGAATATATAGAAGTCAAGGTCGTCATCCAAGACAGCACATTTACCATCGTCAACTATTACTGCCCCGATGACAAGATGCTGTCCCTTGACACAATCCAGGTCCCAGACAGCGGCTTCCTCATCGCTGGAGACTTCAACAGCCGGTCCCAGAGCTGGGGATATAACAACATGGACAACAGAGGAGAAGAAGTTGAAGCCTGGCAAGATGAACACCACCTTATTCTTGCTAATGACCCCACGGACACGCCTACCTTCTACTCCCGCCGCTGGCGCACCACCACAACTCCAGACCTGGCCTTCTGCACTGATGACATCCACAGAAAGATCAGCAGAAGGGTAGAAGAACAGCTTGGAGGAAGTGACCATCGCCCGGTTGTCCTTACCATGCGTGCAAAAGCACCAGGACAACCACAACATCCGCGATGGAACTATAAGAAGGTGCAGTGGGGATTGTTCAGCGTACGCACCAACGAGCTGACAAAGAATATAGAAGTTAAAGACAGGAACATCAACAATGTCGTCAAAGATTTTACCAACAGCATTTCCCAGGCAGCCAAGGAGTGCATACCCAACGGCGCAAGAAAAGACTACACCCCCTACTGGACGAGTGAGCTGCAGAAGGCGCATGACGCTCTGACAGAGGCAAGAACAGAGGCTGAAAACAACCCCAGCCAGGAGAACAACATCAAGCTTCAAGAGAGAAAGGCAAAGTTCTTACGTACCAAACTGGAGAGCAAAAGAAGAAGTTGGAGAGAGAAAACAGCAAGCCTCAACATGGAGAAAGACACAACTAAGCTTTGGAAGCTGACAAAGGCCTTGAACGACGAAAGTACCAAAGGCCAGAAGATCACCCTGGAAGATGGAGGAAACATACTAACAGGAAGGGCTGCAGCTAACAACTTTGCAAGAGCATATGCAGCAGAAAGTAACACCACCATACCCCAGCACCGGCAGAAAGAGATAAGACAGGAAGAGAGGGAAAGAAGATCAGGAGAAAAGGAGGTACCAGACGCCATGCACACTGACATCACATTGGCAGAATTAAACATGGCCATCAGGAAGTTGAAGAAGAGAAAGTCTCCGGGACCCGACAAGATCACAAATGAAATGCTTCAACATTTGGGTAACATCGCTGTTAAGAAGCTTCTAGATATTTTCAACCTCAGCTGGAAGCAAGGCCAGGTACCACAGTGCTGGAGAGAAGCCACTATGATTCCCATCCTCAAACGTGGCAAAAACAAAAGCAAAGCCCAAAGCTACCGTCCCATCAGCCTGACAAGTTGTGTCTGTAAGACCCTGGAGCGCATCATCAACCAGCGCCTACAACTCTACCTGGAGACAGAGAGCATCATCGCCCCACAGCAAGCTGGCTTCAGACAGTATAAAAGTACAGAAGACCAAACGACCCACCTCTCCCAGGTCATAGAGGATGCTTTTCAGGCCCAGAAAGCTGTCCTGACGGTCTTTATTGATCTTCAGAAGGCGTTCGACAAGGTCTGGAAAGATGGTCTCCTAGTCAAGCTCCTACGCTGCGGCATCGAAGGCAACATGTTCCAGTGGACCAAATCTTACCTGCACAATCGAAGAGCGAGAGTGTCGGTAGACGGTCACTGTGGCCAGAAGGTGCTGCTAAGGCAGGGAGTTCCCCAGGGAGGCGCCCTCTCACCCAGTTTGTTCATACTCTTCATCAACGACATTGTAGCAGAACTACCAAGAGGCGTCAACGCAGCGCTATACGCAGACGACCTGGTACTCTGGTGCAGCGAGGAGTATGCAACAACAGCAACATACAGGATGCAGATCGTCCTGGAGAATGTTGCAGCATGGGCTGAAAGCTGGTGCGTGACAGTCAACAGGGAGAAATCTACTGCCACTCTTTTCACGCTGTCATCAAAAGCCAAGCCTGGAAAACTCACCCTGGGAAACGCCACACTGAAGTACGAAGACCAACAGACGTACCTTGGTGTCACCCTTTGACAAGAGAATGACCTGGAAACACACATCAACCAGGCAGAAGGAAAAGCCAGAAGGAAGCTCAACATCCTAAGGAAACTGGCAGGAACAACGTGGGGCGCAACTGACAAGATCCTGAAGTCAGTGTACCACACCTTGAGTACGGGTCTAGCTCTTGGATGACAGCTGCCAAGACGCACCTCCAGACCCTGGACAAAGTCCAAAACCAGGCACTTCGAGTCATCACAGGTGCCATGAAAACAACACCCATAGTGAAGATGGAAGAAACATCCAGAATTCCACCACTTACCAAGAGAAGAGAGCAGAAGGCAATGCTTCAGGCCAACAAATTCAGATGCTCAGAGAATCATCCAATGAGAGAAAGGCTCCAAATGTTATCATCAGGCAGACTACAACGATCAAGTTTTGCTGTGGAGACCAGAGCTCTGAATAGAAAGCACCAAGAGACCCTCCCTAGCCAGGTCCTTCCCCTCTCCTTCTCCCTCGACGCTCCGCCTTGGGAAGACAGAGAAGAGACCATAACTGTCCAAACAACTATTCCCTATATCAGCAACAAAGGCGAACACAGCGACCAAGTCCTGAAGACACTGACATTGGCAACGCTTGAGGAAAGATACCCTGCAGAATCGTGGATCAGGGTGTACACAGACGGCTCGGCCACCAATGCCGTCAAGAGTGGAGGTGCTGGGGTCCACATCCAGTACCCCAGTGGAGAACGGGCAGAAGAGGCGCTACCGACCGGCCTTCATTGCACCAACTACAAGGCAGAGGTAGATGCGCTCACCCAGGCAGCAAACACCATCGCTACGAGAGCAGACCGGACCACACATGTCGTCTTTCTTACAGACGCGCTCTCTGTGCTGCAGGCATACAATAGCGACAGGCTACCCTCACTGAAGAAGGCCCTTAACAACATCAAGAGCCTTCGGACCGTGCTGCAGTGGATCCCCTCCCACTGCGGCATTGAGGGAAATGAGAAAGCCGACGATCTGGCAAAACTCGGTGCCGAGCAAGAACAAGACGACAACGCCGTAAGCCTTGCAGAGCTTAACACCATCACCAAAGCTCTGTTCCGAACCCTGGCACAGAAAGACAGCCTCCACCTGCTCACAAGACCTGAGCAGGTTACCATCTTCAGGCTGCGGACAGGGCACAACAGGCTGAACAAACACCTCCACTCGAAACTGAAGGTTATGCCATCCCCAATGTGTCCCTGTGGAGAGGCAGAGCAGGACACGCACCACATCCTGCAAGACTGCGGGAACTTCCGGCGGCTGAGAAGGCAGGTGTGGCCGGAGCCGACCCCCATTGAGGACAAGCTGTACGGCCCAGTGGCGTCACTGCAGGCGACCACTACATTCATCGTTCGGACTGGTCTCAGCGTGTGATGGCAACAAGAACAAGAAGAAGAACTACAACAGCCTACAGACTGGAGATTAATGCAGAGAAGACAAAGCTGGTGACAAACACCAATGGCACTGGCAATGACAGCACAGTCAGAGGACAACTGAAGACAGTCCATGACTTCTAATACATGGTGGCTATTGTCACAGATAAAAACTCCAAACCTGAAGCGCTTTCCAGGATAGCACAGACAACAGCAGCACTCACACGACTGAAACCAATACAAAAAAATGACCATGTCATGTTCTACTCTAAACTAAGACTGATGTGCTCCCTTGTCATTTCCATGCAAAACATAAGACTCAAAGCTGACTCAGAAAAATTCTGCCCATTTCCTACACCCATGACATCGCAACTAAGACTGTACACAGCTCTTGGTCCGTCTGAAGACCTTCTGACTACAGTACAAACTGAGCTACTGAGGTGTTTGCAGGCCTCAGCAGCTCAGTTGGTTGAGCGTCAGATTCACATTCTAATGGTTGTGGATTCGAACCCAGGGTGCGCTACATTAAAACACATATGAATGCATTCGAGCATACCATCTAAGGATACGCCACTGGCGTTGACCACTCCATCAAATTTATCGCACACGGATTAAAAAAAACACACCTGAATACAAATATTAGCATACCTAAGGATACCAAATACATCTATAAAAACAGGCATAAATTACCTAAAATTGCTTCCGCATATCTCACCTCCCTAGAGCCAAAAATGCACTTAATACATGTACCCAATTATCAATCCTAAAAAAAAGTACACAAGACTTTATCGAACACATATGTGAGGACCATTAGAAAAAATGATAGTGACCATATAATGACAAGAAAAATGATAGGTAGAAATGGACAGAAGAGCAATGGAACATACAAGGCAGAAACAAAGAGAGTGACAGAAAAGATGACATTTCTAGCACAGAATTTCCAGAAGATGGGGATACTATTTATACTGAAAGAGCCCCTGGCATCCCCACAGGGGGATGTTTTGTCTAAAATCCCTGGTAAAAGTTTTGATTTCTTTGTCTATCTATTGCTAACAGTAGAGTATATGTTCCCACAAACAATTTCTATCAATTTTCCGTTTGGGGCTTCTTGACTTGCCCACCACTAACCTAAATTTTGCTGTCTCAATCCTGCAACTGACAATGCAGCTGTGTTTGGGATTTTGAAATGTAGCTGAAACTTCTGTTGTGTCAATGTAGAACTGTCATCATCTGACAGTAATGAGTGAATCCCAGTCATCTTTAGAGTAGGAAACCATGATGGAGTTGCGACCTTATAATTAAACTGTCCACCTAGGACACAAGAAGAAACGCGTTCAACTACCAAACTGGATAGGGATTTTTTTCCTCCCCTTCACCTTCACTAAAGCTTGTTTGATGGTCTGGGTGTTTATCTCTTGGACAGGATGATAAACAGAAATATAATTATACACAAGCCAAAAAATGGGAAGGAACTTTGGCAGTTTGGTTTTCTCAGCTACGTACAGATCAAATTCCAACATGATAAATTTGTAGTAACAAGAAAGAAATAAAAATACAAAAACACAAACAAACAAACAAAAACAAAACAGGATGTTTACCTTTTCGCCGATTCCACAGAAACACACCAACACCAATTAGCGCGATGACAAGCAATCCAGCAACAATACCACCAGCAATAGCAGCGACCGGGAAAACATCACCATCACCATCATCATGGGGTGACGTGGCTGCCCACATGCAATAAGTATGTAAAAAAACAAACCAATGTTTGAAAACACTAAGCATCTAAGAAAAAGATCAGCTCAGAGTGGAAACAGGTCAATGTTGACATTTTATAAAAAATAGAGAAGAAAGAAACAAAGAAATTTCAATGTAAAGGCTACCAGGCTGTGTTCAATGAGTTGTAAGTGCTACTTGCATACACAGCATACAACATTTTAAAAGACAAACAAAAACAAAACCAGCATTAATTCTTTCATGCCGACGCGCACTCGCACAGCGCCCCATCCCTCGCAGCTGAATTCACGCACACGCTTACTCTCCCTGCTGACGGCCGATTTTTGCCACTTTTGTGATTTTTTTCCCCGGGCTGTTTTGAACCTACTGCTAAAATGTTTGGTAATGGTATAATGGAAAGTGCGATATTTCAATTTTGAACTAAAATATTAATAACTTGTTTCAGATGAGCAGCTAGTAATTATGACATCAAAGATAAGGTCGCCGACAACAGGAAACATGACACATTGTTTACATCAGAAACACACACAAAATCAACACGGCACAGGGGAACGAGGGGCACAAAATTGTAAATCTTCGAAGTTTGTTGACTCAGGTTCGATACCAGCATTTGGTTCAGTATCAGAACCATAAACATAAACATAAGGCTCCTGGTTCTCTTCAGTCTGACAACGACGCTTCACTGACCATGTGGCTGTCGTCTGCCGTGAAATTTTCTTCTTCTTTAGAATTGTTTTCATCGGCCTCCTCCGTCTGTACATCTTCAAAAAGATCACTTTCCTCTTCCCGATAGTGTTCAGTTACATCGCCATCATTTCCTTCATCATCAGAACCATTTTGTAATATCAATTCAAGCGCTTCTGCAGCCGAAAAAACAGAACGCGATCTTGAGTGCTGCCATTTTTCGCCGGGGCAAAGAGCATGCGCGCCTGGTACCAAGTCTGGAATGCGGAACCAGGTCTGGAATGCGGTGAGGGTCACTATCTTCTGTGACTAATTGCGGTCACTTGTATAAGCCTAAGTGCATGGAACCAAGGTCTATAACTAGCTAAGATACTTGAACATTAGAACCCAAAAGTAGTCCTTGTTTCCCTTAGACCGTAGTCAGGAATTTTTTGCCGCTCTATCTGCAACCAATGGCAGACGAGTCACTGGGGATGTGAGAGGGCACTGCTCTATGGTGCAGGCAAGTCAGATGGGAGGGGGAAAATTGGCCTGACACGTACTGCAGGCGGGTCGTGTAAAAGTTAAACAATCACAACAGAAAAGTATATGTTTCCACATATGTATATTTTCAGACCATGTTAACAAAGGTTAACATGAAAGAAGAATGAAAACGGGAAAGTGAATACCCGAAAAGAGAGACAGAAACAGACACTTGAATTATGAACAGCATTTTTAGTTTTAAATCTCAACCATGATATCCCATTCTCTGTAAACAGTCAAAATACCTTGGGACTCCTTTCAAATGTTTGTATTTAACCATTCACACCCTATCCATCAACTTCAAAAATGTGACCCTTTGACACCCTCATCCTATCCACCAGTTTCCTGCAGGAAGGTGGTGGATAGGATGAGGGAGTCAAAGGGTTGAGTTTTTGTTCTGATACCATGGTTAACAAAGCAGGATACTGGTGGACAGGGTGCGGTCGTCAAAGGATTCATGATTGCCCACACATTCTGAATTAACTGACAACAACTTTCAGATTTCAACAAATCTATGTTGTATACTAAACAGGCTCTCTCTCTCTCTCTCTCTCTCTCTCTCTCTTCTCTCTCTCTCTCTCTCTCTCTCTCTCTCTCTCTCTCTCTCTCTCTCTCTCTCTCTCTCTCTTCCAAGCATTTATCAAGGCATTTGTTTGTTCACATAAAAAACACATGAAAGTGAGAAATTTCTGTTCATATGAATGCAATCAGGCATTTATCAGATTAAAGTGCATAAGTTGTGGTCTGTGAGAAATCTGAACTGAACATGACCTGTTGTACTGTCTAGAATTCAAAAATGTAATAAAAGTCTGTATGGCATGGCTTGGACTTCCCTGTCAGGGAGAGAAATCAAAATACTGTTTTGTTTTTTGTTTCTCTCTTGGTTTTTGTTCAGTACCCACTGTATCACAGCGTATGTAACTATACAAATAGATGAAGAAAGCTGGTAGCATGCTGATAAAAAGCTCCTTATATTTCTGTACCTATTAATCAAACCATTCATTCAAATTTTGTGAAGTTGTCTAAATCAGTTTCCTTTGTTTTAGGAGTGATCCTGTTATTGCAGAAACCAACCTACAGGACACTGATTAATTCAGATTGAAAGAAAATGTATTTATGTACACATTCCCAAATAATATGCACACCATCTAAACAATATGCAGAGGTAAACATAAAATACCTTATGAAGCCATAAGAAAAAGGCAGACATCCATACCTTCTCTCAGCATACCAGTTTCACTCAGACACATGTATGCACATTGTTAAGCACATACTGTGCAGACCACATATTGCTGAAAATCCACATCAGTGGGCGTACATAGTACTTTCATTTTTCCATTAAGCCAGTAGACATGGACCTAACTTACAGGATCTTAAACTTGCATACTTGATGTTATCAGTACATAGACATTAACTCCTTGACTCCTGCAGCTTATCCACCAGCATCCTTTATTGTCAACCATGCTAGCAAAGCAAACATGAGCTGGTGATAGGGTGAGAGAATCAAAGGGTTAAGTTTTTGCATTTGGAGGATAGGGTGCGGGGGAGTTAAAGGGTTAAGTGACTTTAGACTCTAACAGATCTGCACACATCTTGATCTGGGAGATGGGAAAAAGTTCCCCCCTATACCCACCAAGTGGGAAGCATTCAGACAGGATCAAAGCAAGGCTTTTCAACTGGAAGGACAACGTCTTACACACTTGACTACTGTGGCTGCTGATGTCTTTGTTCTATAAATAAACAAGTGTTTTGTATTGCACATTTTCAGCACCCAACAAATAAACAAATGTCTTGTATTGCACATTTTTAGCACCTTACATTTATGCTGAGAAAACTGTTTTGTTTTTGCACCATTGTTACAATCTAATCCCAGCACAACAACATACTACTTTAATGATATACGGAGTTCAGTAATATTTTGTCATCCAACTGGATCTCTTCAGACAATATGATGTACATGTATGCAAACATCCATAGGAAGCAACAATTTACAGTTCTTGATGGGCATGTATCTTACAATCAGTTTTGTGAAAATAAGTCTTTGTGAGATCTTATTAATTTGGTTGGTCAGTTGTCACAAAATGACAAAGAAACAAAGAATGAGGAAATGCTAGTGGAAAAAGACAGAGCATCGATAGGTGCTCAGGTTATGTTCAAGTTTCAGTTTTTGTTTTTCAAGATGACGTCTCTGCGCTCGGAATGAATTCCATGTGCACTGACGTCACAGGCGCAACGTGATGGAGAAAATCCAGAATGATCACAGCACAAACCTTAAGCCTGCACAAAAACCCAAGAGCTGGCCAGGTCCTGAGGTCCTACCAAGATGGTTCCATAACCCTGAGGTCGTAGGGGAGTCAGGTGGCAGAGACTTCAACTTTTCCCAGGGCCAGCATCATGAGGGCGGCGTCCATCCTCTCTCCCTTGCTTCAAATTCATATTCTTATTCACTTTTTTTTTTAACCAAGACTTCAGAAAGGCAGGAAGGCTAATTGGTCTTCAAGGGGTGGGACCTGGGAAATCAACTTATCTCTCCAAGGCAGCCGGGCAATGCCCTGCTCTTCACAATTTTCAACTGCCCTGGGATCTTTAGCGTGTGCAGCCAAAAGGTGCACGGGTCCGACTCATTTTTTTGTCCCCTTCCTATGGACTAGATGTTCAGTTGATTTTCCAGTCAAACTGAGGACAAAGTTGAGGCCTCTACAGGAAGCGAGCCCTGGAACCTTGAGTTTTGTTACTGGCAGGTGAACGTCTGAACCTTTCTGTCACTCTTAAGACTCCCTGGGTTATGTTCAAGTCATGCTCAGGCAAACAAGCAAGACTCCACGTTCCAGTGAGCCAAAAGCATAGAGGCTCGTTTCAAGTACCAATCTATCAGCAGTTGGCACTGTGGTCAAGTAAGTCAATGTCAAACTTTCAATTTAAAAGGTCTGGGTTT
>JAPXFY010000034.1:21617558-21642558 GCA_030674185.1 Monoplex corrugatus
CAACAATCCAATGAAGAAAAAAGGCAGTTTAAAATTGTTTTAAGCTAATCAATTGACCTAAAAGGGAAACACTGCCAAGAATGAGAAGGACACAAGACACTATTACTCCAATACTGCATTCTCAGCAACACAGTGCAACTGCATGACTCTCTCCAATGTCGTTCATTTGCAACCTCCTCCTCTCCCTCTTCATATTAGTGAAATGTAGCAGTTTCACACATAAATCTTGAATGCATACACACAGGCCAGGCTTTCAGTGCTAATCTTTGATTTTAAATCATTCGAAATCTAAGACGTTCATTTCCAGCGCAGAAACCATTTGCTTTTCTGTCCGCCTACCACCCATCATCTAGCAGAACAGACACGGTCACAAACATAATGTTCATCGATGAGTTTCCTCATTTGCTTGATTCATATCTTGCATATTGCTATGATCTGTTGTTGTTTTTGACGAATTACGCTTATGCTGTATTAATGTATTGGAGTATCTACGTTTATACTGCATTTATATACTGACAAGTGCATACTTCCTGGTCCCCTCATTTCTTCCCTAAGAGAGTGCAATGAGCATTCTTTGACTTGTGTTATACCAACAGAATTATTATTTTCGTTATCAATTTCTGCACATGCCGGTAATCACCGAATGTGTAAGTGGAAAGTGCCAGTGAAAAACTTCACCTTCTTACACAAAAATAATTACACAAAAAATCTGTGCAAACTGTTTGTTCAACTACCTATTTGTTCATACATTATTTTGTTCATTATTCTGGTATTATAAAAAGAAAACATTCTGGGCATACTGCTTATTTGCTCAACTACCCATCTATTCATAAATGATTTTGTTCATCATTATTAACATTATTGAAAGAAAATGATTGCCAGGGCCTACATTCTCAAGGGAAGTAAATGTAGGTACACGTCCTCAGCCCCAAAAGAAGGAAAGCAGGGTTCTCACCCTTGCTAAGTTAAAAACAAACAAACAGAAAAACAGGCAAGCAAAAGATTGTTTTTCGTAACTTGGCAGAATCAACTGTGTAATCTGACACAACACAAAATGAAACATGAACTTTTATTTAAAGAAAGACACTGTTACAAGGAAAACGAAAGAGTGAGGGAGGTGTACAGGGAGAAAAAGGGGTCCTAGTTGTCTTTTCCCTAGTGTCTCGTTAGGTCCTTCACAAGGAAAGTCTGTATTTTCCAAGAGCAAAATTTTATGACAATTGTTTTGTGCCGAGAAGAACTCGTCAGGCCTGGGACAGGAACAAGACTGTACTTGATGCTAATAGCAGGCCAACGTTTCTCACAATGTATTGCTAACACCACTTTGGTGACAATGTCACAAAATACTGCCAACTTTTCTCACAATGTATTGCTAACACCACTCTGGTGACAATGTCACAAAATACTGCCAACTTTTCTCACAATGTACTGCTAACACCACTCTGGTGACAATGTCACAAAATACTGCCAACTTTTATCACCATGTACTGCTAACACCACTCTGGTGACAATGTCACAAAATACTGCCAACTTTTATCACCATGTACTGCTAACACCACTCTGGTGACAATGTCACAAAATACTGCCAACTTTTATCACCATGTACTGCTAACACCACTCTGGTGACAATGTCACAAAATACTGCCAACTTTTATCACCATGTACTGCTAACACCACTCTGGTGACAATGTCACAAAATACTGCCAACTTTTCTCACAATGTACTGCTAACACCACTCTGGTGACAATGTCACAAAATACTGCCAACTTTTCTGACAATGTACTGCTAGCACCACTCTGGTGACAATGTCATGAAATACTGCCAACTTTTCTCACAATGTACTGCTAACACCACTCTGGTGACAATGTCACAAAATATTGCCAGCTTTTCTCACAATGTACTGCTAACACCACTCTGGTGACAATGTCACAAAATACTGCCAACTTTTCTCACAATGTACTGCTAACACCACTCTGGTGACAATGTCACAAAATACTGCCAACTTTTCTGACAATGTACTGCTAACACCACTCTGGTGACAATGTCACAAAACACTGCCAACTTTTCTCACAATGTGCTGCTAACACTACTCTGGTGACAATGTCACAAAATACTGCCAACTTTTCTCACAATGTACTGCCAGCACCACTCTGGTGACAATGTCACAAAATACTGCCAACTTTTCTGACAATGTACTGCTAACACCACTCTGGTGACAATGTCACAAAATACTGCCATCTTTTCTCACAATGTACTGCTAACACCACTCTGGTGACAATGTCACAAAATACTGCCAACTTTTCTCACAATGTACTGCTAACACTACTCTGGTGACAATGTCACAAAATACTGCCAACGTTTCTCACAATGTACTGCTAATACCACTCTGGTGACAATGTCACAAAATACTGCCAACTTTTCTCACAATGTACTGCTAACACCACTCTGGTGACAATGTCACAAAATACTGCCAACTTTTCTCACAATGTACTGCTAACACCACTCTGGTGACAATGTCACAAAATACTGCCAACTTTTATCACCATGTACTGCTAACACCACTCTGGTGACAATGTCACAAAATACTGCCAACATTTATCACCATGTACTGCTAACACCACTCTGGTGACAATGTCACAAAATACTGCCAACTTTTATCACCATGTACTGCTAACACCACTCTGGTGACAATGTCACAAAATACTGCCAACTTTTATCACCATGTACTGCTAACACCACTCTGGTGACAATGTCACAAAATACTGCCAACTTTTCTCACAATGTACTGCTAACACCACTCTGGTGACAATGTCACAAAATACTGCCAACTTTTCTCACAATGTACTGCTAGCACCACTCTGGTGACAATGTCATGAAATACTGCCAACTTTTCTCACAATGTACTGCTAACACCACTCTGGTGACAATGTCACAAAATATTGCCAGCTTTTCTCACAATGTACTGCTAACACCACTCTGGTGACAATGTCACAAAATACTGCCAACTTTTCTCACAATGTACTGCTAACACCACTCTGGTGACAATGTCACAAAATACTGCCAACTTTTCTGACAATGTACTGCTAACACCACTCTGGTGACAATGTCACAAAACACTGCCAACTTTTCTCACAATGTGCTGCTAACACTACTCTGGTGACAATGTCACAAAATACTGCCAACTTTTCTGACAATGTACTGCCAGCACCACTCTGGTGACAATGTCACAAAATACTGCCAACTTTTCTGACAATGTACTGCTAACACCACTCTGGTGACAATGTCACAAAATACTGCCATCTTTTCTCACAATGTACTGCTAACACCACTCTGGTGACAATGTCACAAAATACTGCCAACTTTTCTCACAATGTACTGCTAACACTACTCTGGTGACAATGTCACAAAATACTGCCAACGTTTCTCACAATGTACTGCTAATACCACTCTGGTGACAATGTCACAAAATACTGCCAACTTTTCTCACAATGTACTGCTAACACCACTCTGGTGACAATGTCACAAAATACTGCCAACTTTTCTCACAATGTACTGCTAACACCACTCTGGTGACAATGTCACGAAATACTGCCAACTTTTCCCACAATGTACTGCTAACACCACTCTGGTGACAATGTCACAAAATACTGGCAATGACAGCTACTTGGTGATACTGTTTGTCACGATTCTAGTTGTCAGTATATGCTGGTATCGCTACTTTGTTGGCATCACAAATACACTGGTATCGCTACTTTGGTGACACTCACAAAATAATGGTATCGCTACTTGATGATACTGTTTATCTTGATACTGGTTGTCAGTACATACTGGTATTGCTACTTTGTGACACTGTCACAATATACTTGTAACAGAGTGCCTTGCTCTGTTACGATCTTTCCCCATTTACCTGCAACGCTTAAAGGCAACACCGTGTAGCGTGCTTGTCTAGATCAAAAACGCCTTGCATTCTCTAATTATACTGGTATTTCACAGCCTCTGCCTATCCATAGCTATGCATTAATCATTCCAAAGATCTAACCAGTACATGACGCATATACATTGTAGATAACACACTGCTAAACAATTAGCAGATCTACAATGTGTACATGTACTCTAAAGCAGGCCTACGACAAGATTTTGTCGTCATCTCCAGTCAGTATTATGTTGTAGTTTTACAGAACGTAGAGGGGGCCGTCACTAATTTATGCTGCCTTTACTGTATGGAATGATTAATGCATAGCTATGGATAGGCAGAGGCTGTGAAATACCAGTATAATTAGCCTTATTAGGCCAAGAGAATGCAAGGCATTTTTGATCTAGACAAGCACGCTACACGGTGTTGCCTATGAGCGTTGCAGGTAAATGGGGAAAGATCGTAACAGAGCAAGGCACTCTGTTACATACTGGTATCGCTACTTCAGTGACACCATCACAATACACTGGTATCACTACTTTGGTGACACTGTCACAATATACTGGTATCACTACTTTGGTGACACTGTCACAATATACTGGTATCTGTATTTTGGTGACACTGTCACAATATACTGGTATCTGTATTTTGGTGACACTGTCACAATATACTGGTATCACTACTTTGGTAACTACGTCACAATATACTGGTATCGCTATTTTGTTGACACTGTCACAATATACTGGTATCTGTATTTTAGTGACACTCACAATATACTGGTATCACTACTTTGGTGACACTGTCACAATGTACTGGTATCACTACTCTGGTAACACTATCACAATATACTGGTATCACTACTTTGGTAACACTGTCTCAATATACTGGTATCGCTATTTTGTTGACACTGTCACAATATACTGCTATCACTACTTTGGTAACACTGTCTCAATATACTGGTATCGCTATTTTGTTGACACTGTCACAATATACTGCTATCACCACTTTGTTGACACCAAATACTGGTAACGCTAGTCTGGTGATACCATGCTTTTGCCGTGCGGTATCAATTGCGTTTAGAAAGATCATGTTTCCCCCATTACACAAACAATACTGCCCATTGTGCACACAGTACACATGGTTAGACTTGTGGCTTGAGACGGTCTAAAGAACATCTGCAGAAGTGGTTTTCACGCAGTCCTCAATAACAACAGCCTAGTATGAGTTAGATATGGATGATACATGTCATCAGACTATGATTGTACAGGCAGATGATACTGATATGACCTGTGCTTTTTTTCCCTGGGAATTAATTATCCTTGTCACTTTTAACATCTGCATGTGTCCTTAAAGTTTTGTCGTCTGATCTGAATTATCAAACAGCAACACTAATTAAGGATTTTGAAATCACAGTTTAAAAAAAAAAAAAGTCATTGTTTTGGTCATTGTTTGTGTTGCTGAATAGTCCATGATCATAAATATGACAAAGTCGCCACGGTTTTCATTGTTTTATGAAGAGACTCCCTTTGGATCTCGTAACTGTGTTTTTGTGAATTAAAATAAAGATTTCTCAAAAGTCTTTATTGTGAATGCATTACTCCAATGCACATGTGTGTGTGTGTGCACATGTATGTGTGTGTGTGTGTGTGTGTGTGTGTGTGTGTGTGTGTGTGTGTGTGTGTGTGAGTGTGTGTGTGTGTGTGTGTGTGTGTGTGTGTGTGTGTGTGTGTGTGTGTGTGGTGTGTGTGTGTGTGTGCTTGTTTGACCATGTCCGTGTGTCTTGGTGTTAACCCTTTGACTCCTGTACTCTATCTACCAACTGCAAAAACTTAACCCTTTGACTCCCTCATCCTAGCTACCAGCTTCCTTGCAGGAAGCTGGTAGATAAGGTGAGAGAGTCAAAGGGTTATGTTTTTGCTTTGCTAACATGGTCGACAACACAGGATGCTGGTGGACAGGGTCCGGGAGTCAATGGGTTAATATACTGTTATTTGTCACCTTTAGCTACGTCTGGATGTTTTACGTCGCTATATCGCATTTTTTATCAGCAGGATTTGCATATTCTGTGTTGTGCGTGGCTTACACACTGTTTGAAATCAGTTCTTTGATTAACGCTGGATCGTTATTTGATGGATAGATTTACATTATATATATACACACTTACTTTAAACGTATTAAATCATTCTGCGTCATCAGGAATTGTTGGAAAATAAAATCAGGTCTTTACACTTTGCAGAGCGCTGCAACCTGGTGTTTAGCTGGCTAATTCTACATGCGTGTAGCTGTCCCTTTCCTCTTGCTATCATTCTCTGCAGCTGGTGTGACGAGTTCAGTGCTGACCGCAATGACTGTCACCTGCTTTGAAAGCAATAAAGACCTTCCTGAAAATTCGTGGAAGATCTAATAACTGGCACAACTACCATGAACTCTCTCTCTCTCTCTCTCTCTCCTCTCTCTCTCTCTCTCTCTCTCTCTCTCTCCTCTCTCTCTCTCTCTCTCTCTCCCTCTCCTCTCTTCCTTCTCGTCTGTCTGTCTGTCTGTCTGTCTCTCTCTCTCTCTCTCTCTCTCTCTCTCTCTCTCACACACACACACACACACACACACACACACACACACAGACACACACAGATCAATGTCTTCCTAAATAGTTTCTGTTTCGTTTGCAGTGTTTCAGAACAGACTGTAAAAAAGTTCTTCATTCATTTACTCAGTATTTGATTTGATTTGATGCATGCAGGTATGTACATCAGCATTCGTAGATCTAGTTTAACTGCACCCTCTCTATCAACTGCAAAAAACTTAGCCCTTTGACTCCTTCACCCTATCCACCAGCTTCCTGCAGGAAGCTGGTGGATAGTGTGAGGGAATCAAATGGTTAAGATTTTGCTTTGCTAGCATGGTTGACAATGCCGGATAATGGCAGACAGGGTGTGGGAGTCAAAGGGTAAATATTAAAAGAAACAGCCATCAACTGTTTTTTTCCTTTTTCTAGTTTATAAAAACATCAGTTTTGGTAAGAACATGCACTACTATGAACTAACGTTGCTGTTAAGTTAACAAAATTATGAACTAATTTTGCTGTCAAGTTAACAAATGTATGAACTAACGTTGTTATTAAGTTAACAAATTTCTCATTTTTTAAGTGAACGTAAAATTCACCTATGGGAATGACTGGGAAAGGACCATCATTATACAGCATTAACTTGCATATTACAGTATAACAATCTTTCCCTTTGCACTGTACCGATTTGTATTTCTCAAAAATCTCAAGAATATGCTGATTTCCACGCCACGGTTAACAAATCAATTTCAACAACAAAATATCAAGAAGAAGAATGCGATATTTGTGGATTAACTTGTTTCATCTTTGACTAAGTGGAAGAAAAATGACAATCCTCACCATTCCTCTTTCTGCAAGCGTTGAAACATTGATACAAGCACATTTCTTTTCCTCTTAGCTGCCACGTTGTGGAAAAGCTCCAGGAACGCTGTATAATTTACTGCCCACTACCTCCCACCGCCACCCCCACCCACCCATGTGGATCACAAACTTGACGTTGGTTGGGGCACTTGTGCGTCTGTCTCTCTGGGGTCATGCAAAATTACCCACCCACCCCTCTGTGTGTGTGTGTGTGTGTGTGTGTGTGTGTGTGTGTGTGTGTGTGTGTGTGTGTGTGTGTGTGTGTGTGTGTGTGTTGTGTGGTCTGTCTGTCTGTCTGTCTGTCTGTCTGTCTGTCGTCAGTGTCTGGAGGACATCTCACAACCCTACTGTCTTCTGAACTAACATATTCGTGTGTGTCTTTGTGTTTGCAGAAATCTCACAACCCTACTGTCTTCTGAACTAATATATTCGCGTGTGTCTTTGTCTTTGTGTTTGGAGGACATCTCACAACCCTACTGTGTTGTGAACTAACATATTCGTGTGTGTCTTTGTCTGTGTTTGGAGGACATCTCACAACCCTACTGTATTGTGAACTAACATATTCGTGTGTGTTTTTGTGTTTGGAGGACATCTCAGAACCCTACTGTCTTCTGAACTAACATATTCGTGTGTGTCTTTGTCAGTGTTTGGAGGACATCTCACAACTCTACTGTCTTCTGAACTATAATATTCGTGCGTGGCTTTGTGTTTGGAGGACATCTCACAACTCTACTGTCTTCTGAACTAACATATTCATGTGTGTCTTTGTCAGTGTTTGGAGGACATCTCACAACCCTATTGTGCTCTGAACTAACATATTAGTGTGTTTCTTTGTCAGTGTTTGGAGGACATCTCACAACCCTATTGTGTTGTGAACTAACATATTAGTGTGTTTCTTTGTCAGTGTTTGGAGGACATCTCACAACCCTACTGTGTTGTGAACTAACATATTAGTGTGTTTCTTTGTCAGTGTTTGGAGGACATCTCACAACCCTACTGTCTTGTGAACTAACATATTAGTATGTTTCTTTGTCAGTGTTTGGAGGACATCTCACAACCCTACTGTGTTGTGAACTAACATATTAGTGTGTTTCTTTGTCAGTGTTTGGAGGACATCTCACAACTCTACTGTGTTGTGAACTAACATATTAGTGTGTTTCTTTGTCAGTGTTTGGAGGACATCTCACAACCCTACTGTGTTGTGAACTAACATATTAGTGTGTTTCTTTGTCAGTGTTTGGAGGACATCTCACAACCCTACTGTGTTGTGAACTAACATATTAGTGTGTTTCTTTGTCAGTGTTTGGAGGACATCTCACAACCCTATTGTGCTCTGAACTAACATATTAGTGTGTTTCTTTGTCAGTGTTTGGAGGACATCTCACAACCCTATTGTGTTGTGAACTAACATATTAGTGTGTTTCTTTGTCAGTGTTTGGAGGACATCTCACAACCCTACTGTCTTGTGAACTAACATATTAGTGTGTTTCTTTGTCAGTGTTTGGAGGACATCTCACAACCCTACTGTGTTGTGAACTAACATATTAGTGTGTTTCTTTGTCAGTGTTTGGAGGACATCTCACAACCCTACTGTGTTGTGAACTAACATATTAGTGTGTTTCTTTGTCAGTGTTTGGAGGACATCTCACAACCCTACTGTGTTGTGAACTAACATGTTCGTGTGTGTCTTTGTCTGTGTTTGGAGGACATCTCACAACCCTACTGTGTTGTGAACTAACATATTTGTGTGTGTCTTTGTCAGTGTTTGGAGGACATCTCACAACCCTACTGTGTTCTGAGATATAATGACATTAAGAATTGCTAATTGATCCATTTGGTGTATCCCTTGTCTGATCAGCACCACTGATAATCATGTGTAGAGTGTTGTTTTGATGACATGGTTTAATAGTAATATGCTATACTATTTTGTTATCATTGTCATTAGCACTGGATCTAGAATTATACTTAATCACATAGAGCTAATGGGTAATAGATTACTCAAGTGTGTTGTTCTCTCAACACTGTTGACTGCTATTTGATTAGGTGCTGTTTGTGATGACATAGTTTTCATTGTCAAATACTATGTCATCACCACTGAATATTAAATGTCTGATAGCTACCAAGATGCAATGCATTACTGTGCAGTGGAGCACTATTTTATACTTGGCAATGTTGTATGTATGTACATAATGGTAGTTGATGAAACATGTGCTCAGCGAATTGATCCAATTGTTGTATCCCTTGTCTGCTCAGCACCACTGATAATCATTATAGAGTGTTGCTTTGATGACATAACTTAATTAGTAATATGCTATGCTATTTTGTCATCACTATCTCTAGCACTAGACATAGAATTACACAGAACTAATGGAGCAAATATTTAATGGATGACTCAAGTGTGTTGACTGCTATTCGATAAGGTAGACCTACTGTTTGTGATGACAGTTCCCATAGTCAAATACTATGTTTGTCGTCACCACTGAATATTCACTGTCCAATAGCTGCCCACTCAGACGTTACTGTTACCACTTACTCAGCCCATGGCAGCCAAACAGCTTAATATGACTGTGCATTATTTTGCCAGTACATTAATGGAAGTCTACTCTGTGCTAATGCTATTGAACAAGCAGTAGGGTAGTTTATCCTCAACTTATCAAAGGGTTACTCAAAGTTTTGTTATCAATTATTTGTTCCGTGATTACAAATGCTAGTGCTTTTGAGTGTAAATATCGACACCACATATTTTGTTATAATGTAGTAGTTCTTTAGCAACGTTTTGTTATCAATTATTTGTTGCATGTTTACAAATGCTAGTGTTTTTGTCTGTATATGTAGACACCTTCTGTTTTATTATAATGTAGCAGTTCAGTCTTGTACATTGACATTGTTAGTTCACAAAATGTGTACTTTGTCAGTGTATTTGTTAAACTTATTTTGTGTCTTACAGGCACTGTCCTTCTTTCGTTCTTCTTCTTCTTCCACTTCTTCTTCTTTGATGTCTTCTTAATAATAAAGAGTCAAGTATCAAAACAAGGACTTGTCTTTTGATTGAGAGACTTCCCTTTCTGCTCTGGATACAAACAACCACCACAGCAATCATCACCTACCCCTTAACCACTCGCTCCATCTCATATATATATATATATATATATATATATATATATATATATATATATGTATATACACACACACACATACACACAAAAAATATATACATATATAACAATATTATAACACATGCACACACACACAGAGTCTAAAATCACTTAAGTGAATAGACATTAAATCAAAGACCACCACCACTACACACACACACACACGCGCGCGCGCGTGCGCACACACACACAATCCCAGATACTATAAAAGAAGGGGAGAAGTTGATATGGAATTTTTCAAAAAAACAAAAACTTTCTACTTACCTACAAGATCCAGTTGACACGAGGCCCCTGCTCGTTAAGTCTGAGTGTTGGTCCGGCAGACTATGGACGTACCTCGGAAGAAAATATAAGACTGACTGTTGGCGGCGTTCGCAGTCACTGTGCTGACTGTGCCTGATGGTCTGTCAAGTCGGAATACACTTGCAACCTGGGAGTTACATGGCTGATTGACGGGGCATAGTCCCAGGTTCTCGCCTGTTTGGTTATTGCTGGATGTCAGGAGTCTCCATGCTGCTGTTTCTGAAGGCGGCAGTCCACTACAGGTAAACAGGTTGTCTCCCTTGTTCTCTATCACCTCCAGGGTTTTGTCATTGCCACAAGGAGAAAGGGACTGTGCTGAAAGACAAGCACCATGTTTAAGCTCTCTCTCTCTCTCTCTCTCTCTCTCTCTCTCTCTCTCTCTCTTCTCTCTCTCTCATATTTTAACTTAATGAGCGTGGCAGCTGTGGGAATGAGAGAATTACTGACTATTCTAACCCCACACTGCGTACTTCCCAATGTAACCACCACATATTGTCAATACAGCATACACCAACACCGATATAATGCGCAGTACATATCATATTCAGCCGTGCAAAAAAGCGATCAGTGGTCAGAGCTCGGACTTTTTATTTTGGGGGGGGGGGGGGGGAGGAATTGGTAGAAAAATTTGCACAAGCAGCAAGCTCAAATTGGGTTCTATGTATTCTCTTAAAATCTCACACCATAAGATTTGTTTATTTGTTATTCCATCTATAAAATCATGCTATTGTACCATTTTCATCAATAAAACTATTCAAACCAAATCTACACACACACACACACATACACACACACACACACACACACACACACACACACACACACACACACACACACACACACACACACATGTACATATACACAATACATATATCATATATGAGTGTGCATATGTTTATATATATACATATATGTTTTTGGTGTCCTTGGATATGCTTAAATTTGTTTTCAGGTGTTTTTTTTACATTTCCTGTGCGATAAATTGGACGGAGTGGTCAACGCTGGGGGTATGTCCATAGATTATATACGCGAATGCATTGATATGTGTATTCAATTTTCGGGGGGGGGGGGGTTGTTGTTGTTGATTTTTTCCTGTTGCAGTTTTGAAGATGTTATAGCCCTGATACGGCTCTAAGCAGTCGGCTGGGCTTTAAACAACACTAACAACAACAACAATACCTGGGTTTGCTCCCTTATCTTAAAAAAAGTGTCAGGCTGTCACACTTCATTATACAACTTATTTATAAGTAAAGTTCTTTTACACTCTATGCACTTCACACGCTGGAATCAAGTGAAATTTTCTGCGATGACACTATTCATAATTAATACACTTAACTGACTACTGATATCACCTGAAAACGGTGTTGACAAACTATGTGAATAGCACAAACTAAACAGCGTGATAACAAACCTTCACAAAACGTAGCACACGCAAGAACAAATAACCTAACAGGTTTCACTTGTTTTTATTAATTCAAAAGTCAAATGACGAAAAAGTCGACAATCATCGGGTTTTCATGCATAATCAATGTCAGAAAAAGTTAAGAGTCATCAATCAAACTTTAAGCACTGTGACAACATTTATCTGTTCTTGAGTTGTTTAGATAATCAAATGATGTTACAGCGTGTCTAAAAAGTACATCAGCTATGCAAAATAAAACTTTTTTTTAAATTACTATCCAGACATTTTTACATGTACATATTAAACTAGGCAGGACTACTATGTGCAACATTGGTTGAAGGCAGCCAATGTTATTACTTTTCCCACCCATGATACCCAAAATATATCACATGCGTTGTAATTAAAGATACATCAGTACATAAAAGACTGTCTTTTTATCTTGTCTTAAGAAATACTGTATGATATTCAACTCAGCCCACTCAAAACAACCTCACTGATTCATACTGGTGCATGACAAGAAGACACAGAGATACAATTTTACATAGCATTTACGTCTCCCATATCAACACCACTGATAAACACAGAAACACGGAACCCAGATGGTAGCAACTCTCAGCCAGTTGTATTTACTAATTTAGCAAATCTACCATCACTAAACTCAATACTTCAACCAAGAAATAACTTTCAATACAATGCAGAGTATGGGACTAGTTACTAAACTTTAAACTATTAAGGCAAAAGAGAAAACAAACAGATATCGATTATCTAGACCCACCAGCACCACACCCATCACCCCTTGGAGGCACTGTAACATACAGACTGCCTAGAAAGAAAAACGTCATCATCATCATCACGTGCCCTGCCGCATGGCGTTTGCGATCATGGCCCTCCATATGAATCTATCTCTTGTCGCCGCAAGCACATCTTCCACCCTCTCTGTCATCAGCCACCCTGCAAGTCTGTCCAATATTTTCTCCCTGGGTCTACCTGGTGTTCTCTTTCCCTCCAGCTTTCCTGTTGAGACCAGGTGCTCTAATTCCCCTTTCCTCATAAAATGGCGTATATACTGCTGTCTTTTCCTAATCTTCTTTATGAATGATCTTCCTGTTTCTGCTTCCAACAAGACTGTCTTGTTTGTTTTCTTTGCTGTCCATGGAACTATCACAGAGGCCCCCCTAGGGTGCAGAAATATTCAGACCGAATTGATAGGTAAAAAGGCGTGTGTAGTGGAGATCATGCCATCTACATTTCAACTGGTTACTCAATATTTTCCACTCAATGGGAGCTAACGCTTACCTGGCCCTATCCATTTTTAGTGACGTAGATATAGATTACCTAGAATACCAATATGCGTCAGCAGTTACCAATGTTTAAGGAAGTTTCCAGAAAGCTGAATTACAACCATGGCCACTAGACCAAGATCAGTAAATTACTCAATTTTTGATGTCCAGTTTGATGGATGAAGAAAAACGGAAGGACAGGTGGGAATGTTTGTGACAAAACAAAGCTCGGTAAATAGTAACGCACTGTATAAAAGCCCGTCACTTAAACACTAAGGGGGGAGCCAATCAACATTGAGTCAGCCACTGAGTCAGTGAGCGGGAGACGTCTCATCTTCCAACCTATCTTAGAGGTATGTGACCCACGTTTCATTTTATGCCTTTGTTACGGTAGTGATTGAAGTAGGTAGTACATTTTATTTTCCATGAAGCAAAGAGAGAAGGAATAGAATAGGACATATGGAAGTGTTCAGTATTCCAGTGATATGTAAGTTAGTGAAGATTCGCAGTGCATCTTAGGGTTTTAGGACTATTAGGACTCATGGCACGCACGAATAGTGAATTACGCTTTTGCTTAATTGAATAAAGGCTTTGTAGTTATCAATAGATCTATGTGTGGACTACTTATGAGAATCATGTCTAATGTGAATAGTGCATTTCTGCTCGTCACTCTCCTTCCTTGTTGTGTGCATGACTTCTAAGCAGAGAAACACTTCTTTAAAAATATCTCCAATTAATACTCCTGCAACTCTTCATAATCACCCCCATTTCTCTTTATACATCCCCCAATCCATATTCCTGCCATAGAGAGCAGAACCCTATATCCTTCATGCGATAGAACTCTCAACATTCTTCTTAGAAACCACATAATAACAGCACAAAAGAAGACGACGTTCAAGAGATGACGACGTTCAGATCATGATTGTATTAGAAAAATGTATGATATTAAAAGAAAAAAAAATGGGGGGAAGTACAGAGCACTTCAAAACACAGGGTAAGGAACCAGAAAAAAAACACGAAAAAAGAATAAGAACACATATTTAATACAACAAGACAAGGCAAGCGCCTATCTTGTCTTGTATTAAATATGCGTTCTTATTGTTCTTATTCTTTTTTCGTGTTTTTTTTTCTGGTTCCTGTTTGCTTGAATGTGGGCAGTCACACTTGTTTTGGACCTGGCTAAGGAAGCAAAGGACAAAACATGGAAACAATTTCTGCGAAGGTCTTTGTGTGGATACAACACACAGTTCTAGCAAAATCTACCTATAAATGGAGGGGGAAACACAAACATTACAATCCATGGAAAGAAGAGACATGATCTACTACCAAGCTTTAAACATCAAAACGACCAGAAAACTTCACAGAAAAAAGAAATTTAATTCATCACTGTCTTGAACAATAAACTCACACAACCTGGCCCTGATGATAAAATAACTGAACAATAAATGCATAAAGCATTTATCATCATTATCGAGTGTCTTGCCACATGGCGTTGGTGATCGTGGCACTCCATATGCATCTGTCCCTTGTTGCCGCAAGCACATCTTCCATCCTCTCTGTCCTCAGCCACTCTGCAAGTCTGTCCAACATTTTTCCCTTAGTCTACCTGGTGCTCCCTTTCCCTCCTTCTTTCCCATTGTGACCAGGTGCTCCAAATCCCCCTTCCTCATAAAATAGCCTATAAATGTTGCTGTCTTCTGCTAATCTTCCTTATGAATGATCTTCTTGTGTCTGCCTCCATTAAGACTGTCTCATTTGTTTTCTTTGCTGTCCATGGAACTCTCAACATTCTTCTTAGAAACCACATCTCGGCTGCCTCAATCTTGTTCTCGCTTTGCGTGTTGACTTGTCCACCCCTCACAACAGTATAATATTATCGGTTTTATATAACATTCAAGAACTTTCTTCCTGATGTTAATTGATAGGCATTTGTTGGTAAGAATGCTTTTCATCTTCTTGAATGCTGTTTTGGTTTGGTCGATTCTGCTGGCTATTTCTGACGTGCATCTGCTGTCTGAACAAACAGCTGCAATGAGAATAGAAAACAATGTAAGCTCTTTCCAAAATATCAAAAGAGGAGTCAGACAGGGTTGTGTTTTGTCACCAGATCTGTTTTCACTTTACAGCAAAAACATCATCAGAAACCTAGAAGAAGACCCTGGATTAAAGATTGGAGGGAAAATGATAAACAACATTCGATACACAGATGACACCATGCTAATTGCAGAAAATGAAAGGGACCTACAAAACCTTGTGAATATACTAGAAATAGAAAGCAAAGGTAAGGGGCTGGAACTAAACAGCAGGAAGACTGAAGTCATGGTGATCAGTAAAAAACATGAAATCCCATCATGCAAGATAACAGTATATGGCACAACCTTGAGACAGGTTGATGTTTAAGTACCGGGGAACAATCATTTCATCAGACGGCAGATGTACATCAGAAATATCCAGCAGAATCGACCAAGCCAAAACAGCATTCAAGAAGATGACAAGCATTCTTACCAACAAATGCCTATCAATTAACATCAGGAAGAGAGCTCTTAAATGTTATATAGAACCAATACTGTTGTACGGATGTGAGGCATGGACAGTCAACACGCAAAGCCAGAATAAGATTGAGGCAGCCGAGATGTGGTTTCTAAGAAGAATGCTGAGGTTCCATGGACAGCAAAGAAAACAAACGAGACAGTCTTGATGGAGGCAGACACAAGTACATCATTCATAAGGAAGATTAGGAAAAGACAGGTAACATTTGTAGGCCATTTTATGAGGAAGGGAAATTTGTAGCACCTGGTCACAACGGGAAAGCTGGATGGAAAGAGAGCACCAGGTAGACCCAGGAGAAAATACTAGACGGACTTGCAGAGTGGCTGAGGACAAGGAGGGTGGTAGAGATGCTTGGGGCAACAAGAAATAGAGACAGATGGAAGTCCATGATCTCCAACGCCATGTGGCAGGGTACCTGATGATGATGATGCAGAGATGAAGAATTGATCAACCAACTAAAAAGACAATATTGATGGAAAAGATCTACGGATAATCAGAAATATGTATTGGGAACAAGCAGCTGCAATCAGAATAGAAAACAATATAGGCCTAAGCTCTTTCCAAAATATCAAAAGAGGAGTCAGACAAGGTTGTGTTTTGTCACCAGATCTGTTTTCACTTTACAGTGAAAACATCATGAGAAACCTAGAGGAAGACCCTGGATTAAAGGTTGGAGGAAAAATGATAAACAACATTCAACACGCAGATGACACCGAGCTAATTCCAGAAAATGAAAAGGACCTTCAAAACCTTGTTAATATATACTAGAAATAGAAAGTAAAGGTAAGGGGTTGGAACTAAACAGCAAGAAGACTGAAGTCATGGTGATCAGTAAAAAACATGAAATCCCCTCATGCAAAACCACAGCATATGGCACAACCTTGAGACAGGTTGATAAGTTTAAATATCTGGGAACGATCATTTCACCAGACGGCAGATGCACATCGGAAATAGCCAGCAGAATCGGCCAAGCCAAAACAGCATTCAAGAAAATGAAAAGCATTCCTACCAACAAATGCTTATCAATTAACATCAGGAAGAGAGTTCTTGAATGTGATATAGAAATGATAATGTTATACGGTTGTGAGACGTGGACAGTCAACAAGCAAAGTCAAAACAAGATTGAGGCAGCCGAGATAATATAATATAATAATAATAATATACAATATTTTATATAGCGCAAAATCTTGATAAAATCAAATCTAAGCGCTAAAACAGACACACATGCACGCACGCACACACACGCATGCACGCACACACGCACACACACAAACACACACACACAAACACACACACACGCACACGGCTATAAATGGGGAGAAAGAATAAAAGCAATGGAAAATTATAGAGAGCATATTATATACAATTATATATTACATACAATTATATATTACAATGTGATTCCCCTCCGAGTGGAGACAGGCTGCAGAGGGGATTGATGAGGTCAGGATTTTATGCAGAGGAGAAAAGGTGAGTTTTGAGAGCGGACTTGAAGGAGACAAAAGTAGGTTGCTGACGGACTGAGAGAGGAAGTTTGTTCCAGGAAAGTGGACCAGAAACAGAGAAGGCTCGTGGACCATAGGTATTGAGCTTAGTGCGTGGAAAGCGAAAAGTCAGAGGATTGGAGGCAGAGCGGAGGGTATGTGAGGGAACATAGATCTCAAGTAGGCTTGACAGGTAATCGGGGGCTGCGTTATTGAGGCTTTTGTAGCACATGGTGTCTAGTTTGTACTGTATGCGCTTTGATACAGGGAGCCAGTGAAGTTGTGCCAGGAGAGGAGATATGTGGTCAGCTTTTTTCTTTTTGAGTACAAGGCGTGCAGCATTGTTTTGAATGCGCTGCAGGATGTGAATGGTGGAGGCAGGAAGACCAGACAGGAGTGAATTGCAATAGTCAATGCGAGACATTATGAAGGAGAGAACGAGTTTTGCAGTTGTTTCGACAGAGAGATACTTCCTGATCAGGCTTATACGATGGAGGTGATAGTAGCAAGATCTGGCAGTTTGAGAAACAAAGTTGTTCATGGAGAGGGTAGAGTCAATGCAGACACCAAGGTTTTCAGCTGAATCAGAAATTGGGACTGATGTGTTACATAATGGGAGAGAAAGAGGAGGCAGCTGAGAAAGTTTCTGACAGGTGCCTTCTGTCTTGTCATCATTAAGCTGAAGTTTGTTGAACGTCATCCAGTTCTTAATGTCCGAGTAACACTCAGTGGTGCGAGTCAACAGGCACTGTATATTGTCTGGTGTGTCACTGTCTAGAAGTTGGGTGTCATCAGCATAGAAGTGGTGTTTTATAGAGTGGGAGTTGATGATGGTGGACAGGGGAGAGGTGTAAAGAGTGAAAAGAACAGGGCCAAGGACAGATCCTTGTGGAACACCACAGGTCAGGTATGCAGGTTGAGAGTAAGTGCCATTAATGAGAACAGTTTGTTTTCTGTTTGATAGATATGAAGTGAACCAGGAGAGAGCGATATCAGAGATGCCAAAAGTATGATGAAGTCTAGAAAGGAGAATACCATGGTCAATGGTGTCGAAGGCTGCAGACAGATCAAGGAGTGTGAGGAGAGAGACTTTGCCAGTATCAGTTGCAAGGAGAAGATTGTTGAGAATGTGTAGCAGGGCAGTTTCAGTGCTATGGCACTGGCGGAAAGGATTGAGGAGATTGTTGGCAGACAGGTGAGAGTTCAGCTGATTGAGGACAACTTTTTCGATGAGTTTTGACAAGAAAGAGAGATTAGAGATAGGCCGGTAATTTTTCAGTTCATTTGGGTCTAAATTGTATTTCTTGAGGAGAGGGTGAACAATAGCAGACTTGAAAGAATCTGGGACAGTTCCAGTTTGAAGAGAAGTGTTGATGATGTCAGTGATGAATGGGAGGAGAGTAGGGAGACAGTCAGAGTAGAGAGAACCTGGAAGAGGATCCAGTTCGCAGGTTTTGAACGACATGGATCTGATTGTGTTGAGAATTTCTTCTTGTGAGACTGGGGTAAAAGTAGTAAGAGGTGTGCCAGAGAAGGAAGGGTCAGGTGGGCATGGTTGACAGGGTGTCCTGTCAAGCCTGTCACGAAGAGTTTGTATTTTGGTGGTGAAATACTTGGAGAATACAGATAGGAGTTCTTCATTTGTGTTTTGTTGGGAGAGATAAATCTTTTCGTGTGCCAAGGAGATGATTCATGGTTGTAAAGAGTTCTCTTGAAGAAGAGGCATTCAGGATTTGGGTTTGGAAATAGCTTGTTTTTGCAGATGCAATGAGGGTGGATACTTTTGTTTTAGAGGCTTGGAAAAGTTGCCTATGTACAGTGAGTTTGGATTTGCGCCAGCGGCGCTCTGATCTGCGGCGGGCACGTTTTGCACAGGCAATCTCATGAGTGAGCCAGGGGGTAGGGGGGCGGTCAGGTAAAAGACAGGTTGTGGCTGGAGCATGAGTGTCCAGAAGATGGAGAGTAGTATAGAATTCATCGGCAAGGTTATGTGACTTTTCAGAAAGGAGGCGGGAGGCATCAGATGAAAATGTGGAGAGGTCAATAGATTTGAGATTGCGTCGAGTCACTGTGCGCGTGGTACGGGAAGGAGGAGAAATGTCAAGAGAACAGAGAATTGCAGAGTGGTCAGATGGAAGGGCTGAAGTTAGACGGGTAGAAAGAACTAGGCAGTTGTCAGTAGCTGAATTGTGGTGATCACGAGAAATGATCCAGTCAAGAATGTGACCTTTTTGATGGGTTGGTTCAGAAATATGTTGTGTCATATTGTGATTGGACAGAGAATTGATGATATGTCTTGTGTCATAACGGTGAGTGTTGTCATAGTGGACATTGATGTCACCTAGAATGATGAGATTTCCAGGTAAGAGGCAGTAGTAATCAAGAAGTTGATCAAAGTCAGAGAGAATCATGTTGGCAGAGCTAGGTGGAGGTCGATAGACACAGGAGAAGGTGATGGGGTGAGGGGTGGATTGGAAGGATACTTCAACGTGCTCGAAAGAAGGATGGGAGAAAGGCAAAGACTGCGAGAAAGATAGGCAGGAATGGAGTGAGTCGTTGTAGAGGATGGCGATACCACCACTTCGGGATAAGCGATGGAAAGAAGCAAGCCTGTAACCACTCGGAGTGAGACTCGCATATGTTCATGACCAAGGGGGTTAAGCCATGTTTCTGTGATAAAACCAATGTCAACATGCTCATCTGCAATAAAGTCAGCAATGACATCGGCTTTGCCATCTGCACATGTTGACTGAGCGTTAAAAAGGCATAGTTTTAGTTTATCACATGGCGGTGGCCGAGACGGAGGTGAAGGCAGCACCGACGGGACAGAGGATGAAGGCGACACCAGCGGGGCAGAAGACGAAGGCAGCAACGACGGGACAGAAGACGAAGGCGGCACACGCAGGACAGAAGACGAAGGCGGCACCAGCGGGATGGAAGACAAAGGCGGCACCAGCGGGACAGAAGACGAGGGCAGCGCCGGCAGGACAGAAGGCGAAGGCGAAGACGGCAGAGGAGGAGACGAAGTTTGCAGCGGCAAGGTCGAGTGCAGGGGCAGTGGAGGAGACGAAGAAGCAGAAGACGAAAAGTGGTGTCTGACTGGCACAGCAGGAGGCAGGTTGTGCCAAAGTCAGTGGAGACGTCCACCACGACAGGATCGCGCAGTGCGGGGCTTAGGACACAGCCCCAGAGTTCGTATGCGCTGGTAGACACCTCCACCGAGGTAGCACTTGCTGTGTTTAAAAAGTGTCAGTCCAATTTGTTTTATAAAAGACGGGTCCATAATTGCGAGCCAGTCAGGAGAGGAAGATACTTGCAGGTTGGTGTGTGGGTTGGTCAGTTCACAACACTTAAAACCAGAGAACACAAAGGTTTGGGAAAGCTGTAGCGTTGGGCGAACACAGCAGGCTAAAAATGTAAACACAGTTCACAGATAAAATGTCCGACTTGAGCGGCTGAATTAAAATGATGAAAAGTAGGTACAAAAACTTCAAAATCAGATTATCCGGTAAAATATTCAAAATTTTAAAAAAATATTTACATCACCGTGTGTCAGGATTTAAAAGCAACAAACTGATACAAAATTCAATGCATAAAATCAAATAGAACCACGATAAAATCACTGTAAAACACCACACACACTTTTGCTGCCTGCTGGCGCAACATCTACTCACTCATGTGGTTTCTTAGAAGAATGTTGAGAGTTCCCTGGACAGCAAAGAAAACAAACGAGACAGTCTTAATTTAGGCAGACACATGATGATAATTCATAAAGAAGATTAGGAAAAGACGGACAGCATTTATAGGCCATTTTATGAGGAATGGGGAATTGGAACACTTGGTCACAACAGGAAAGCTGGAGGGAAAGAGAGCAGCAGGTAGACCCAGGGAGAAAATATTGGAGGGACTTGCAGAGTGGTTGAAGACAAAGAGGGTGGAAGAGGCGCTTGAGGCAGCAAGGGATAGAAACAGATGGAAGGCCATGATCAACAACGCCATGTGGCAAGGCACTTGATGATGATGATGATGATGATGATGATTGTCCAACAACGACTATGTATTACATTTTGTGTTTGTATAAAGTTTATAATCTATTCACACCCATTCAAATCTCCCCCGTGGGGATGCCGGGCCTCTTTCGGTATGAATAGTGTCCCCACCTTCTGGAAATTCTATGCTAGAAATTTCTTCTTTTCTGTCACTCTGTTTGTTTCTGCCTTGTTCCTTTGCTTTCTGTCATTTCTTCCTATCATTTTCTGTCTCAGTGGACCTGTATGTGTTCGATAAAGTCTTACATACTTTTTCCTTAGGATTGATATTTGGGTATATGTATTAAGTGCATTTTTGGATCTAGGGAGGTGAGATATGCAGAAGCAATTTTAGGTAATTTATGTCTGTTTTTATGTATGTTTTGTTGTCCTGAGGTATGCTTGTATTTGTATTCAGGTGTGTTTTTTAAATCCCCTGTGCGATAAATTGGACCAAGTGGTCAGTGCCGGAGGCATGTCCTTAGATTATGTGCATGAATGCGTTGATATGTGTACTTAATTTCCTTCTTTTTTTTTTCTTTTTTTTTTGTCCTGTTGAAATTTTGTATGTTTTGAAGCGGTTACAGCCCTGGTATGGCCTCTAAGTAGTCGGCTGGGCTTTAAACAACAGTAACAATAACAATAACAACCCATTCAAATGGAACTTCGGTGTTACTGAATATTGTTCTGTTTCTGATTCTCTCTCTCTCTCTCTCTCTCTCTGCCTGTCTATCGATCTGTCTGTCTGTCTCTTACTTTCTGTGTGTAATGTCACTTGTAAGCGTTGTGTAAATTCATAATGCAAACAGTCACAAGTATGCTACTTTACAGGAATAGATCATTATCAAACTTTCTGTCAAGGAACAACAAACATTGACCCACCCCCACCCCCACCCAAAAAGAAGAAAAAATATCATCATCATTAGGAATCATAGTGACAGCAGCAAGAAACTGTGGGGAGACCTGGTCAGAAGAAGATCTGCAGGGAAGAAGCCTCCTGCCCTCCCTCAAGCAAGTGTTTTGGCAGTAGCAGCTTTCCCTGTCTGCCTGCTGAGCTCTGGGTCATGGGATGGGCTGCTGGAGACTGGCGATCCTAGATAGGTGATTTCATTCATCACTTGGTATGATACGCTGATGCTGATGCTGATGCTGGGATCTTGGCTGTTGTTCTGCCCTTTGATCTCGGCCTTCTTCATACTGATTATGAGGCGAAACAAAGACATTGAGACATTTCTTATACAGCAGATGGGGTATGCCATTAGGTTCAGATGATGTTTTTGGCTCTGGCTTTCTTACCCCCAACCCCCACTTGTTATTAATTGTTTTTACTTCATCCAGTGTTGGTGGCTTATCATTTAACATTTTCCCTCGCACCGCAGGCTGCACCAGGCCCTGAAGTTGAAATGGTACCTCATGAGGGCTGGAGTGCATTTGATCTTGTGTAGCCAGAGGCTGTGTCTTTTCTACATCGTGTAAGTGCTTTTTTCCTTTTGTCTGGCTATGATTACAGAAAAAAAAGCACTGAAGTCATGGTAATCAGTAAAAAACATGAAATCCCCACATGCAAAATAAAAGTAAACGGCACAACCTTGAGACAGATTGATAAGTTTAAATATCTGGGAACAATCATTTCAACAGACAGCAGATCATCATCATCAGGTGCCCTGCCGTATGGCGTTGGCAATCATGGACTTCTTTCTGTCTCTATCCCTTGTTGCCCCAAGCATCTCCCCCACCCTCCCCGTCCCCAGCCACTCTGCAAGTCTGTCCAGCATTTTCTCCCTGGGTCTACCTGGTGCTCTCCTTCCCTCCAGCTTTCCCATTGTGACCAGGTGCTCCAAATCCCCCTTTCTCATAAACTGGCCTACAAATGTTGCTTGTCTTTTCCTAATCTTCCTTATGAATGATCTACTTGTGTCTGCCTCCACAAATCCACACTGTTCTTCTGCTATTTCTCTTTTGATTCTATTCCTTGTCCTCATCATGATTATTCTTAACAGGATTTTTGTTACATGACTCATCAAACTGATTGTGCAATGGAGTTCGCATTCTATAGCCCCTGTCTTCTTTGGAAGTGCAATGAAAATTGATTCAGATATATGTTTGGGGATTTTTCCACTGTCGTAAATTTAATTTAGGAGGACTGTTATTTTTTCTATGCCAAATTCCTCCAGGGCTTCAATCATCTCTGCAGTAATGTTGTCTCGTCCTAGGCTTTTCCTGATTTCATCTTTTTCAGTGCTGCTCTAACTTCATCTTTCATTATGGGTGGTCCTTCAACGTTTTTTCTAATTATGTATTCTTCATTTCTGTCATCTTCAAAAAGGTCTTCAATGTACTCTCCCCATCTGTCTAGTATTTTGTCTTTTTCCAAGATAAGCATACCATCTTTCGATTTTAAGCAACCAGTTTATAAGCATGTATTTCTCCTGAGGACAATTTCTTCAATTCGTCTGTACATACCCTGAGGATCCGTTTTCTTCTATTCCTTTGCATTTTATTTTCAGCCAAGCTTCCTTAGCTTCATTGCACCTATTCCTGATTTCTTCGTTTATCTTCCTGTATATCTCCTCGTTTCTCTTTGCTTTCCTCCATTCCTCCATCAAGCCTAAAAAAAAATTTTGTCATCCAGTTCTTTTTTGCTTTTCTATCTATCTTAGGGATTTCTTCACAAGCTTCATTTATCAAATTTCTCAACTTTGTCCATTGTTCCTCACTGTCACCAACATCTTCCAGAGAACTGAATTTGTTTTGAACATGTATGTTAAATTTTTTACGTATCACTTCATCTGTCTTTAAGAGTCCAAGGTTTAGTTTGATGTTGCTTTTGGTCTGTTTCCTTTTCCTTAATCACTGTTGCAGTCTGCGCCTGGTAGTGTTTTTGCGGACAGTAAAGAATTTCTAAATCTTTTGTTGATCAAGATGTAGTCTACCTGATTTTTGGTATTATCTCCTGGACTCATCCAAGTCCATTTTCTTCTATGAGGCTACTCAAACCAGGTGTTTCCTACTATGAACTCATTCATCTGTGCCCATTCTACAAGTTTCCCTCCCCTTTCATTTTGTGTACCAAGGCCATGAGGTCCAACTATATCCTCCACCCTATCTTGTCCCACTTTAGCATTAAAATCTCCCATTATTATTAGGTACCGGCAGCCTCTCTTCAGCAATGCAGGAATTGTGTGTCAGTGGAAAAATTGCACATGTTTATCAGTCAAATACTCTTGCAGATGAACATGAATGACAAAGTTGTTATGATGAAGATAAAGATTGGTCTTTCCTCTATCGATCTGTGCTGTTTGTTTTTGTTATAAATGCACCCATACGAAAATCTGCGCAAAAAAAAAAAAAAAAAAAAAAAAAAAAAAAAAACACGCCGATCCACGAAGTTTCACCGCGTGTCACGCACAGACATCTAAGATATAGACTGCGCGCGCCTGTCTGCGAGTGGCCCCATCGCGCCA
>JAPXFY010000034.1:21650058-21661270 GCA_030674185.1 Monoplex corrugatus
TCACACAGGACTACCTTCATGCAAATTAGTACAGTTGACAGGTCGAAACCTGTCCTTCATTCCCGTATAATATATATTTTATAAGATTATTAGTTTGTTAGTCTTCTGAAGGTTGGAATATTGGCAAACTTTGAAGAAGAATATCTGAAGACCTCCTTGATATATTAGATCGCGTCCGCGGATGCGCAAACAGCTTATTTTTCGCTAAATTTAACCGTTTACGGAACTATGAGATGTGACCTGTACCGGATGTGTGCAAGCCTCCGAAGAGCAAGTAGCCTACCCGTCATCTCCCATTTTAGCACATGGGAACCTCGAATCATGGCGGCCTTCAAAGCGATCGCTGAAAGTCCAGTCAAAGAATTTCTACCTGTGATCGTCAAGCTGCAGGACAAATGTACTATGTAGTAAATATCGACTGATTTTTCATGAAAATTGACTAAGACGTTTGATTCAGTAAATTGTTTTTAATGTTTCTCTTTATTTAGAAAGATTTTAAAAGAAATCAGCGGCAGGTATAGCCTGCATAAGCAAAGAATAGAACAGTGTTTCACATTTCCCTCGGACTCCGGACATTGACCGATTGAAATTTGAAATGACCGATTGTTTTGCTTCTGAGCGGACCCGCTGTCCGATTGATATGCTATCCGAGCGGACCCGTGTCCGATTATTACATGGAAGTCGCGGACACGCCAAGTGTGTTTTATCGAGCGCGTTGAACGGCAGCGCTGGCTGTGCGAGGCCCTTGTAGTCGCTGACACGCCCACTGACACAGTGACAGTGGACAGCCTATCACAGTGTCAGCCATCGCCCAGCGCTCCGCTTGTGTGCTATTTTTAGTTTCGCACGTTATCGGGGACTTATCCAAACAGCCAATCACAGACTCGCGTTATTCTCCGTTAGCGTGCGCGATCTATTTTCAGCCGGTCCAGGTCGTATCTGCGATACACGTGTTGTTTAAGACTTAACAGATATTATTCAAAATTGCCAGAATGTGCCAAGTTTTCTCAGTCAGATCTTATTTTATAGCAAGATGCTACTTAGTTTTCGTTATTAAAATTCATTCACTGTTCAGTATCACTATGTTCAAATATGATTGCCAGATTGTGCCAAGTGTTGTTTTGGGTTGGGGTTTTTTTTACTGATTTTGAAGCAAGGTGCGACTTCAGTATTAACTTACAATAACTGTTTGTTGATTATTTCATTTGTGTGTTGTTTAAGATGTAATTATTAAAAATTAGTAATTTTTGTTGCAAATGCTTTATGGTATATCAGAGTTCTGCATTACTGGACTTATTTTAAATAAACACTTGTTTTTTTGCGAAAAAAATGGTGTCCTATTGTTTTTTCATAGCCAGGACACTGTGTCCTATCAATTTTCTATGTCCAGGACACTGTGTCCTATTGGGGGTTCAGAAAATGTGAATCACTGATAGAAAGTATGATCTGCGGTTTGATGTTTTATCACCAAGGGATTTTTTTTAAGTGACCTGGAACTAGTAGAAGTAAAACTGTGTGAAGCGACTGGTTTCCAAAGGTGTTTATATTGTAACTAATGTAAGTATTTAATGAATATGATGGAATTTTGTTTTCAATACATCGAAATCATAATATTTGTGCTAGTACTCGGCCAGAAATTCAAACCGGAAGTTGGTCGGCGAGTGCATGTCGTTTATCGGATCAGATTCGACAATTTTTATCATCACAAAGAAGCAGCAAATAACCGTTCTGCACAGTCACACACTGGCACACGCATGCACGCACACATTATCAGAACAATATAAAGCATGAGGCAAACACGGACACATAGCTCCACTAAGTCCAATGAGCCTTTCTAATGACAAAATATAAGAATACTTTACTCTCAATTTTAAGTAATAGCTGGCACAAATTAAAGAAAACACTTGAGAAAAAATTGGGATTTTATTTCTATTTGTTTTCAAGGCAATGATGATTTTTTGTGGATGAAATTAACCATCACTGCCACCAAAACTTCAACAGCAGACACTCACTAATAAACTTAAAACTACTTCTACAGTTTGTGAACCGACGGTGGTAAGTCGCAGGATGAGAACACGGCTTTTGTTTCAAAAATTAGTAACACTGATTAATCATCACCTCAGGAGCTAAATCTGAAGACAAAATTGAGACAGTTTTAAAAGAAGTGGAGAGATTTTCAGTAGATAGACCAGACATTGAAAATTTCTTTGTCTGTGGATATGGGAAGATGCATGTTACTGCAAAATAACTGATGAAAATAACTTATTGATAAACATTAGGAATAACTTCAAATAAGTACAGAAATGGCTGTAAGTCATATACTGCATTGCCAGGCATATATCTTCTGCTCTTACACATTTTAGTTTCATTATGTTATTGAGAACCTTAGATGTCTTTCTGTGCTAGCATGATGCAAACTACAAAGTCATCTGTGGATCACATTGTTTCAGACTAAATCAGTACATGCATACAAAATCTTAAAATCTCGTACATTACCAACATTTGCCTGTGAAGAGTGAAGCTGTAGCTTTTATTTGATTCACATGCAAAATTTCAGGAGATTCCATCAAGACATAATGTGAGTTATGTCTGTTTTAAGTTGGCCCGACACATGGGCTCTCACATTATTTGGGTGCAAATGCATACAAAATATCTTATATCTTGAATATAACTAAGCTTGAAAATAATTTACTGGTAGCTTTTTGTCTGTTTGATTCACATGCAAAATTTCAAGGAAATCCATCAAAAAATAAGCGAGATATGTGCGTTTCAATTTGGTCTGGTACGTGAACAGTGCTTTTTCCATTGTTCAAATGAGATATTTTGCCATTTTTGGAGCCATATAACTCATGACTTTGTCACTTTACGCTGCCCCCCAAAATTTAAGTTTCATACAATAACATTGTTTCTGAGAAAAAGTGAACTCTAGCCAAGTCTGTCTTCTTAATTTTGTGTAATGGGGGTGCAAAAATGGCTTGTCATGCAATTTCGAACATTGACAAAATGGTATATTTATGAAGTTTGCAGCACTGCTGTGTAAATGTATGAACAGATTTGCTTGTATGTTTGATTTTTTATGTAGTTTATGTTGTTAAGAATTAAAATCAGGAATGACATTCTCTGTCTGAGGACTTCTGGAAAATTTAGGTTCCTGCAAACTTGCTACATTTCACAATTGGCGAAAACGTACGTAAACTGCCGTTTTCAAAGTGCGTTATCTCTGGACCTAATACAGCTAGAGACTTACTTTTTTTTTGCATTGTGCTCATTTTTTCTTGTACTTTTCAGAAATATAAGTGTTAATAACCTTTGCAGAAGTTTCATTTTTGGCTACCGGTACCTACTATTATTGTAACTTCTTGTGATTTACATTGGACCTTGGTCATCTCTAATACCTCATAGTCATAGAAGTTGTCAATGTCTTCCTGAGTACATGCGGACAATGCAAACTTAAAATATTTTGGAATAATTACAATATAAGACCCACAGCCAAAACTTCAATAATACAATAGGAATATAAATAGGTTTGACAGACACACATCACAAGAATTTAACTTTATGATCAGGCAAACTCTGTTCTCTTAAAAGTTTTATGGATGTATGCTGCCAAATTTCTAATTGTATGCTCATTTTTAAAGCCATGTGCATTACTGAACTGAAATCATTTGGTTTATAGTAGTACTTTGGCTGAGTAACAGGCGTCTCAGATCCTCAAGGGCTGGACAACATAAAATAAAGTGATTTTCATTTTCATTAACACTTTTAGTTTTACGGCGTCTTTTATATCTTAATCTATGCACTGATAAGTATGATATATACCAAATCTACACCTCGTGAACATATGATATATAGATTATGTCTAAAAAATCTGTTTAAGTCCAACAACAAGTATACTTCTACCTCATGAGATTGATTAAACTTTCTATATTGTGCAAAGCATCAATAGTATTGAGATATCATAATTTCAATTTTGCCATCTACAATCAACTCATCTTTGTTTGAAATTTTTTATAAAAGACTGTATACAATCCACACCCAGATTTTCCCAAACATATATGAAAAACTGTAAGTATTCAATATATCACAGACTTTTCCGGCCCAATTTATTCTTCTTCTGTTGGCTAAATTTCATAGCATTTTATGCCTTATAAGGCAATCTCTCTTCACTCATTTTCGTTAGTTTTAGCCAGTAGCAAATAAAACAAATGCTTGAGTTTATAGTTAAGTGAAATCTTGCCAACTCACCATACATCAAACTGTTTGGTGTTCTAATGCAAACCCCTAAACATTTTTTCAACATAAGCAACTGAACACTTTCAATCACCAAAGCTGCTTTCTCTAAACCGCTATATTTCTGAACCATACAGTAAAATTGGTTGAATTTGAGTATCAATCAATTTCAAAAATAATTTTAGTGAATTACTATTTGGTTTATTCAGTTTACTTAGAATACTGAAGGCAGCTCGTTTTCCTCTACTTATTAGATCTTGACATGCAAAATTAAAACCAACTCTTGTTGAGAATGTACAATATATTCCTAAATACCGATATGAGTTTACAACAGCCATCCTTGTACTGTTATAAAATCATTTCTTGGAATTCGCTGAAAACACACCTTTCCTAAAAACCATTACATCACTGTTGTCCATGTAGACAGACAGATTGAAACTAAGAGAGAGAGAGAGAGAGAGAGAGAGAGAGAGAGAGAGAGAGAGAGAGAGAGAGAGAGAGAGAGAGAGAAATAAACACATAGTATATTACATATCAAGATACATGTTACATTCCCAAATCTCAAAATGTGTGTGTGTGTGTGTGTGTGTGTGTGTGTGTGTGTGTGTGTGTGTGTGTGTGTGTGTGTGTGTGTGTGTGTGTTGTATGTGTGTGTGTGTGTGTGTGTGTGTGTGTGTATGTGTGTGTGTGTGTGTGTGTGTGTGTGTGTGTGTGTGTGCATACTGTGTGTGTATATGTGTGTGAGTGTATGTGTGTGTGTATGCTTGGTGGGTGTGTGTGTGTGTGTGTGTGTGTATGTGTGTGTATATGTGTTGTATGTTGTGTGTGTGTGTGTGTGTGTGTTTGTGTTGTGTGTGTGTGTGTGTGTGTGTGTGTGTGTGTGTGTGTGTGTGTGTGTGTGTGTGTGTGTGTGTGTGTGTGTGTGTGTGTGTGTGTGTGTGTGTGTGTGTGTGTGTGTGTGTCGTTGTCTAGCTGCTGATGGCTTGTGTGTGTGTTGTGGTGTTGTGTGTATGTGTGTGTTGTGTATGTGTGTGTTTGTGATGATGCGTGTGAGTGATGTTGTGCATGTGTATGCTGGTGTCAGTAAACATATGATGATATTCGGTTTGTACAGGAGGGTAGTGAATTAGGAAGCACATATTCTTATGCTTGTTTGGTTGTCCTTTGAATATATTGAAGTGAATATTATGTATCTGATTCTTAATGTACATGTAAGTTAGGATATATATATATATGATGTTTATTGTAGGCCTATATATGGTTGTATGCATATGTGGTGTGTGTGTGTGTGTGTGAGAGAGAGAGAGAGTGTGTGTGTGTGTGTTGTGTGTGTGTGGTGTGTGTGTGTGTGTGTGTGTGTGAGTGTTTGTGTGTGTGGGTTGGTGCTGTGTATGTGCGTGCGTGCATGCTTGTGTGTGTGTGTGTGTGTGTGTGTGTGTGTGTGTGTGTGTGTGTGTGTGTGTGTTTGCACGTGCGTGCGTGCGTATGTGCTTGCGTGCGTGCGTGCGTGCGCGTGTATGTGCGCGCGTACGTGCGTGCATGCGTGCGTGCGTGTGTGTGTGTGTTTTCTTTCTGTTGTTGTGCAAGTGAAATGCAACCTGGGCATTAACAGACTCATGTGTTTGGAAAATTTTAACCTGATTTTTTTTTTCATGGATGACATCTGCTTTGTTCACTCATGCTTTAAAAGGAAATTTTCCTTCTAAAATTACATTTAATCTAACATACTTTCCGTGGCTCACTGATGCAATAAGCACCAGCGATTTGCCATTCCTGCCTCATAAACAATAAAGTCCGAAAGGACCATAACTCTGAGACTACCTGTGCCTTGCACATCTGCGTAGTCGTCCTCTTTTCGAGGAAACCAAGACCCTGACTGTGAAATTGAAGGAACCAGGAAGGCGGGTAGGAAGGGAGGGACTCTGTGTGAGCCACGGTAAGAATGTTAGATCAAACATAATTTTAGAAGGAAAATTTCCTTTTAATTACACATACTGTACTGTGGCTCACTGATGCAGAATAGCACCACCCGGAAGGAGGGCTTACCTGGTTAACGCCTGGAGGAATGAGACAAGTCAGGGCATGCGGCAAAGATGGGGTGTTGAGCCACCACAGCGGAAGCGATACCCCTGGATCCATCTTCGCGCAGATGGGAGACGTCGTGCAGATAGAATGGAATGAACGTGCCCGGGGAACGCCAATGCGCGGCGTCCAGGACACTCTGGAGGCTGGCACTGTGAGTGAACGCCAGCGACGAGGCCCATGTTCTAATCTCATGGGGCCTCAGGGAGAAGACAGCCAAATCTGAGCCCGGCCTTGCATACACATCCTTGATGACTGTCCACAGCCATCGAGAGATGGATGCTCGGCTAATGGCCTTCTTATAACTTTCATTGAAAGAGAGAAACAGGTGGTGCTGCTTCTGGCGAGAAGATTTCGTCATCCGGAGCAAGGACAGATGTCAGGGGATGAATGGAGATAGACGGAGAAGGAGAACCTGGTGACTGGTTCTTGGCCAAGAAGTCTGGGAGTAGGCAGAGAGACATTGAGCCATCAGGTTCAAAAGCGACATTCCCGGGAAGTCCGCTAAGAGCGTGCACTTCGCTACAGTTCCTCCCCGACGCTAGAGGGAGTAGAAAGGCCGTCTGGAATGAGAGGAACTTGAGAGAACACTCCCTGATGGGCTTGTAAGGGGGAAGTCTCAGGGGAGGACGAGAAGGAGATCCCACGCCGGGGTGCGGCGGGGGGTCAGGCTTCCCAAAGGGAAGCCCCTCCGACAATATCCCGCAGGAGAGGGTTGTCCGCAAAGGAAGGACCACCCAACTGGCTGATGGTGGTGCAGATGGCTGCCCTGCATCCCTTCACTGAGGACGACGAAAGGTTTTTCTCCGACGAAGAAAGCTGCGGTAGTTGGCTGACTGCAAGCGAGAGGGTGAGTGGGGGTGACACCGCAGTCGAGGAGCACCCAGAAGGCCAACCGCGCCAGTGGTCACTATACACTCACTGAGTGCCCAGTCTGTGCGCTTGCTCCACACGGCCGATCACTGCCGGGGACAAGCCTAATGAAGACATTGAGCCTGCACAGCAGCCAGTCATGAAGTTTTAGAGCCTCTGGATTGCCATGCAGAATGCCTGACCTTGGTTGAAGACACATGGAACAGGTGCAGCAGTTCCAGAAACCACGTTTGGGTGGGCCATCGAGGCACCACCAGAACCATCGTGGCCGAGTCTTCCCTCACCTTCCGCAGAACTTTCCTACTTTCCTAGTTAGGGGAACGGAGGGAAGGCATAGCCCGACAGGACTGACCATGGAATGGACGGAGCATCCACAGGCCAAGCCGAAAGATCCAGGACTGGAAAAACATACAGATGAAGGTGGCGGTGGAACCTGATGGCAAACAGGTCCACTTGTGGTTTGAACCATGCTGCCCACACTGGCTCCAGAACTGCATGGACCAGTGGCCGTTCTGAGGGAAGAATCCTGTGGGAGCTGCTGAGGGAGGCCGCAAGTATGTTGATCTTTCCCAGGACATGCATCGCTGAGATCGGAATGGACTGTTCCTCGCACCAGAGGGGAAGCTGTTCCGCTCTCCGAGACAAGGAGTGGGAGTGGGTGCCCCCTTGCTTGTTGACGTAACAAGCCACGGTAGTGTTGTCTATTCTGCCCTATTGAGTACTCAGTTATGAAAGATATATTAAGAAGAAGAAAACATTCTTGAGGAAGGCCCATCGCTGAAATAACAGAGTATTGCACTGTTGTGTTCTCTTGCCGCTACGTTCCAATATGGTTTAATAGTTTCATTTTATAATGGAAAAATAAGACATTTCGAATTCAGTGGATCGTTAAACTTGAAGTCAAGCCAATCACACTTGATCAGGTGGTACTGCTGGCATACGAAATTGCTTGACTTTTTTGTCATTCTTTCTTCTCAGTTTCTCTGTGTGTGTGTGTGTGTGTGTGTGTGTGTGTGTGTGTTTTGTGTGTGTGTGTGTGTGTGTGTGTGTGTGTGTGTGTGTGTGTGTGTGTGTGTTTTCTTTTCTTTTCTGCCTTTATTTTCAGTTTTAGTTCTCTAATTTGGATCTTCTTTTTCTTTTTTTGTGTATCTCATGGTCTCATGATATTTATGTGAGAGTGTGTGTGTGTGTGTGTATGTGTGTGCACGTGCATGCGTGCGTGCGAGTGTGTGTGTGTGTGTGTGTGTGTGTGTGTGTGTGTGTGTGTGGTGTGTGTGTGTGTGTGTGTGTGAGAGAGTGAGTGTGTGTGTGTGTGAGTGTGCATGTGTGTGTGTTATCACTATTGAGAGCAAAATAGAATGTGTGTGTGATGACCATCATTATAATACTGATTATTACTACTGTTATCATCAACAAGTCACGATGATGTAGTGGTTTGCACAATGGACTACCAACTAGAAGCTTGCTGATTCGAATCACATCAAAAATCAATGTGAGATTTTTCAGCTCCACCCAGCTCCTGACCAGAGTTGAGCGTGCTCTGGGCTCATTACAATGACTATGGCCACACTGCCAAGTCTCATCCATTTCACGGATGCAGTTGCATCACTGAGTGTGTTGCTCAAGCCTTCCGACCAATACTACAGGCATAGAACTGCATTTCTCAGGCCTGATATACTATGATAGTAAGCATAGATTACAGCATTGTCCCGCAGATGGAACGCCATAGCATCATGAGTATCATCATCCTCATCATCCTCATAATCATAATCGCATTGTAAAATCTGTGCCAGCTTCTGCATGCGTTAAGGTAGTATAGAAAACATACGGGGCCATGGGGGTGGGGAACATATGATGAGCACAAACAAAATGTCCACACATGTGATAATCCTCAAAAAAAAAAAAAAAAAAAAAATATTACTATCAAGATCAATAATATAAGTTTGGAGTTTGTACAAGAGGGATTCATTACACTCGGGCAATTCCATGTGCGCTCCACCAAAATCTGCCAACAATTGTCTTGCAAACTTTATACATAAGCCTGCGCAAAACCCAATGTGCTGGCAAGATCTTGAAATGGGAAAGGGAGTGAAGGTGGGCTAGATCTATAAAATATTAAACTGACACCACCAGCATGATGGAAACATTAAGATCGGCAACGGACAGACCAGTTTGCAGCCTGAGATTGAACTCCAGATACCAGATCTTGAATCCATGTTTCTATCAAACACCAAACACTTGAAACAGCCTGCACGAACAGAAAAACGGTAGAGGGGTAAACACCTACCTTTTGCATAGTAGGCCAAACAGAATCCCACGGTCACCAGTAAAAATTTTCTCATTTTCTTTCGAGGGGGCAAACTGTTCACACACTCCTGAAGCACAGTTACATAGCTTCCGTGTTGAAAGCCACCCAGTTAAGACTGCTCAACGAAGGCGAAGTATCGACGGACAGAAAAGGAAATCCCTGAGACCACTAATAACAAATATCACTTGCTGCGATGACACCAAGAGTGAAACGACTCTTTCGAACGTTGGTTTATGTGTACGCGCGTGCCCGCCCGCTCAAATCAACATGCACACAAACAGCAGTCGATGCTGATTGATCATGAATTCAACCTTCGCAGAAACGGTCCTCCTCACTTCGCTTCAGTCGAGTCGAGTAGGCTAGTCGACACTGTGTGTGTCAGTCCAAGTTCTCCACGCTGACACAGCTGGTGACTATTAAAAAAATCTAGGCCATAGATATTTATGGCTAACCGAAACTGTCAAAAAATTATACATTATAAAATTTTATCCTCTTGGTGTGTATGTGTGTGAGACACAAGCGTGCACACACACACACAACTGCAAAGAAGAAAATGTTAATTATAATATATAAAAAAAAAGTGGGGGGGGGGAGGTAGCAGCTGACAAATTTGGTCTCTCCCTTTCTTTCATCACTGCTTATGGGAGGATTCAGGCAAAATTTGGATAAAGCTCTGAACTAACATTATTCATTAACCCTTTGATTCCTACACCCTGTCAACCTGCATCCTCTTTTGTTAACCATGCTAGCAAAGCAAAAATTTAACCCTTTGATTCCCACACTTTAGCCACCAGCTTATTGCAGGGTTAAATTTTTGCAGTGGGGAGATAGGTTGCGGGAATCAAATGGGTCACAAGAAGACACGAATTCATGAGTTAGGGAGAGAATGTCCCAAAGTCACGGTCCCTAGGACTTAAAGGTGCCTAAAATTGGAACACGATACGCGCCATTTTCCACTGGGATTTGCAACACTGAAATTATCCATTCTGTTTTTACAATTGTGTACCCCTTGTCTCAAGATTCCCAAAGCCTTGTAGTAAGTGGATTTTTTTTTTCATGGTGACAATGGCCTTTGAAGAACAAAATAATCTGAAACAGTCACTGCCACATTTTTGGCTGCACTGACATCGTTCTCATAAAATTAAAAAAGAAAAACTGACTCATACACCCAGAAACACGAAAGTTACAAAAATAGAATGAGAACACTTATCTAATTCACGAAACAAGACAGGCGCAAGTTATCAGCCAGTTGGCTTTTATCAAGCATATATAAAAACAGTACAGCAACAAATGTACAAAATCTAAATGAGGCGCAGGGGGGGGGGGGGGGGTTAACATAACGTCCTTGGTGTTTTCTTGAACCAGAGAACATAACTGATATGAAACCATAAATTGCGAATGGAGGTAACTGACAAACAGGGGAGACATGCAGTGACTCTGGGAAATGGGATTAATTCTGCATTGTCAAAGTGGTCAAATCATATAACTCATATTGTTGTTTTATCTTGAGGAGGACTCAGGATTGAAATATTGGGAATCAAAAAACTATTATACTCCTGCTGAGTATCACTTCTTGAGTGACACAAGTCGAATGGATAGGAAATTATGAATATGAGAGTTATGGTTGATGTAAATGGATTGTGCCTTCAGTTTCAGTTTCTCAAGATGACGTCTCTGCACTGGGAACAAATTCCATATGCACTAATGTCCCAGGTATCA
>JAPXFY010000034.1:21661370-21681370 GCA_030674185.1 Monoplex corrugatus
GTGAAGCGAGGACAGTCAACACGCAAAGTCAGAACAAGGTTAATGTAGCTGAAATGTGGTTTCTAAGAAGAAAATTAAGAGTTCCATGAGCAGCTAAGAAAACAAACGAGACGGTCTTGAAGGAGACAGACACAAGAAGAACATTAATGAAGAAGATTAGGAAAAGACAAGTAACATTTATAGGACATTTTATGAAGCAAGATAAATTAGAGCACCCAGTCACAACAGGAAAATCTGGAGGAAAAAATCACTACTTAGACCCTTTGAAAAAAATATTGGATGGACTTGTAGAGTGGTTGAGAACAGAGAGCGTGGGAGATGTATTTGCAGCGACAAAGGATAGATTCGTGTGGGGACCATAATCGCCAACGTCATGTGGTTGGGCACATGATGATGATGATGATGATGATGACAGTTCATCTGAACTAAACAGTTGTCAGGACAAGGTGGCTTAGCAGTATGGAATTTACTCCGCGTATAGGCCAAACCTATTTTCTCTGGATATAATTCTCTCCAAATATCCAGTCATCAAAACTTGTCATTAAATCGTATTTTTTTCCGTCTCTGCCGACATCCAGTTTACCATACAAAGCTTGCTCTATATTTAGTTCACTGGTTGTGGGTTGTGGGCCAGGAAAGGCGAGCATGCGCAGTTCCGCCATAGACGTTGTGCTTTAGTCGATCAGACCGTGATCTACGTAGGTAGAAGTGTGGAGTACCATCAGAGTCTGATTATTTTCGTTTTAATTCGATGCTCATTTGGCATATTGATCGATACAGTCGGACATCTCTGGATTACGTCAGTTTCTGATTGTTTGTGATAGTGTGAATTCGACCTCTTTCCGTCAAGGCAGAAAGCATGAATCGGCAGGATAAACTCTTACAAAATTCAGCAAACAAAATAAGACTTGTGCAAATGATGTGCTGTATTATGTTCTCAGTCACATTACAACCAACTTCAGGTAAGCAACTAAAAAATGAAAGTAAGATGTTCAGTTTGGTAGGTTGATTGATCCGTTGTCTTGTCACACCCAAATGAAAAAGGTACCGGTCCCTTGTGCTTCCTCCAACCATGATGAAATGATAAAAAGATATGCCATCATTGATCATAAGGTTGGCAAACTGTTGTCACACTCATAATAAAAGCTGTAGGCCTATTACTGATTTGATAGGTCATAAGTCATGTGTCGAAATAATTGCTAAATTAGCCTACCGATTTGATAGGTCATAAGTCATGTGTCGAAATAATTGCTAAATTAGCCTACTGTTATTAAAATCAAGTAAATTTTACTTTTGACAGTAGGAAATTACAGTAATGATAAACGCACACATATATAATGAGGACTCGATTTTCTTGGAAATCCAAGAAGATCCACAGGCTGCTTCCAAGAAACAATGTGCTTTCCGAGAAAAAAAAAATTCAACTGTCGGCTGTTTGTAAGTCCGTAGGTCTCTCGTAGCAGACGACGTAACTTCGGGAAGGGGGATAAATCAGGTGTCATTTTCTGAAAAGTCACTTCGGGTGTTTTCTGTTTGTCAGTCGTGGCTTGTTTTTAGAGCCTACTGCAAAACCTTTGAAGAGTGTGACATGTCTCTAACCGATATTCTAGAGAGAGAGGTTCTGCCGCAGCAAAAACGGTTGACAAAGTCTGCAAAAATTAGCGCTGTTGGGAGTGGATTTCACGAAAAATTGGTGTCATGGAGACGAGCACAATGGAAACGGGCGCAATTTTAGCAGAGGCTGGCATAGCCTACTGTGTCTTGTGCTGCTATGAAGTCAATTAAAATAAGTCTAGTTGAGCAGGCATCCACAAACTCTCAGACCACTTCAACTTAGTTCAAGTCAAAGAAGAACCAGATGAGGCAAAAAAATTAAAACAAAAACAAAACAAAAACAAAAAACTTGATGCTGTTCAGTCTATGTTGTTGTTTAGTGTTTGTTGGAGCGTACATTGGAAAAAATACTCACCAAATTATTTTACTTGAAATCGGACACCAGTGTGTATAAACTATTTGCTTTAGTACAAAGGATCATAAACAAGTCTAAAGTTGTGCCAGATAGTGTCAAATTGCACTATTTTGTATCTATAATCAAAACAATTAGCCAGGAGTGCATACCCCTGGACCGCCCTAGTTTTTCAGAGATGTTTTTTTTCATTTGGCATTAGGAGGCTGTATAGTAGACATATCATTCGTGTGTAAACGTATTAATAAATAACGTAATAAGACATACATAAATCAAGAATAGCAACAATAATTAAGCGCTGTTGTTCTTGGTAAGGGAAGAGAGATATAATGATAAGATGAATGATAGAAGGATGAAGGTGACAAGTACAGACAGCAGATAAGAGAGGCAGAGAGAACAAGTGAGCAAGAGAAGAAAAGAAGAGAAACGGAGAGAGGGGGGAGAAAGAGAGGAGCAACAACAGCAACAAGAGAGAGAGAGAGGGGGGATATGTCGAGGGAGTGTCAATGTATGTATGTATATACGAGTACTTGCAGCCATGTGCATTATCAGTATGTCTTTGTGTGCGCACACGGACGAGAGAGAAAATCTTTGGGATAACAAGAGAGACAGTTCTGACAATGTAAGAATTTAATGTCTTTGAAAACATACAGCCCAAACAAGACAAATACAACAACAATTACAATGAAACATTACATAACATATCTCAGCAGCAGATGCATTAAGTCACGACATGACTATGCACACCATAACATAAGTGAGACAACTATCATGCAGCTACCAACAGCTACACAAGGATAATCATGACAAGGACAAGGAGCAGAATCAAAAGATAAAATAGCAGAAGAACAATGTGGATTTGTCGAAGGAAAAGGAAATACTGATGCCTGTGCATCCTAAGAAGTCTTAGAAAGACCAGTTGAGTTGAATAAGGGTTTATAGTTCTGTTTTGTTGATTATACCAAGGTTTTTGATCGGGTAAGACACGAAGAATTGATCAACCAACTAGAACGCCTCAGTGTTGATGGAAAGGATCTAAGAATAATAAGAAATATGTATTGGGAACAAACGGTAGCAATGACAATAGAAAATGATATAAGCTCCTTCCAGAATATCAAAAGAGGGATTAGGCAGGGATGTGTTTTGTCACCAGGTTTGTTTTCACTTTACAGCAAAACCATCGTGAGAAACCTAGAAGAATACCCTGGGATAAAGGTTAAGGGAACAATGATAGACAATCTTCGTTACGCAGATGGCACCGTTCTAATTGCAGAAAATGAGAAAAGACCTACAAAATCTTGTGAATATAACAGAAATAAAAAACAAAGGGCTGGAACTATATAACAAGAAGACTGAAATCATATTAATCAATAAAAACAAGAAATCCCCTCATGAGAAAATAATAGCAAATGGCACAACATTGAGACAAGTTGATAAGTTTAAATATCTGGGAACAGTCATCTCACCTTACGGCAGATGCACATTAGAAATACCCAGCAGAATTGGCCAAGCTAAAACAGCATTCAAGAAAATGAAAAGCGTTCTTACCAATAAATGCCTATCAATTTACATCTGGAAGAGAGTTCTTCAAGTGTTACATAGAATTGATATTGTTGTTCGAATGTGAAGCGTAGACAGTCAACACGCAAAGTCAGAAGAAGATAGAGGCAGCTGAAATATGGTTTCGAAGGAAAATGTTTAAGAGTTCCGTGGATAGCAAAGAAAACGGACGAGACACTCTTGAAGGACGCAAACACAAGAAGATTAGGAAAAGACAAGCAACATTTATAGGACATTTTATGAGGAAAGAGAAATTACAGCGCCTAGTCACGACAAGAAAGCTGGGGAAAAGAGCACCAAGTAGACTCAGGGAAAATTATATTGGACGGACTTGCAGAGTAGATGAAGTCAGAGAGGGTGGTGCCTACTTGCAACGACAAAGGATAGATTTGGGTGGAAGGCCATGATCGCCAAAGCCATGCGGCAGGGCACATGATGATAACCCGAGGGATGCATCGAATACTGTAATACTGTACATGAATGAACTAGGATGTCTCTAGATTTTTGCATACTTCCACTACTTCCCACAAGATCAGTGTCCGACATGTTGTCCCAAAATACAGTAAAGTTCCTTTAATACTGATAACCAAAAACATTCAGCACAGTAAGCCATTGTTACAACAGAAGTGGTCAAACGTTCTTCTGGAGACTTTTCATCAAGTGGGGAAGGTGAACAGTGGGAGGTCTAATGATATATGTTCTGTTATATTCCCTGGTTTCCTTGCTTAAGTAGAAGTTTCTAACCGTTTGACCAAAAACTGTCATAGACTGGTTGAACGATCACTGATCGGTAAACATCATATTGTAAAGTATCACACTGACTCCCTTCACCGACAGGTTTTATGGGAAGCAAGAGCTGCTTTTCCCCAAATTGACCCGTTTTCGCGCAAACGTCGGCGAGGCTCGATCATTGCGGACGAAATCACTCGACAGATCGGACAGTTTGAAAACCGAAATAAATTGTCACTGCAGCTGTACGTCTCGTATGGATCCAGTAAATCCTTTCTCCTTTCCAGTGTGTGTATCTATGTGTGTGTGTGTGTGTGTGTGTGTGTGTGTGTGTGCGCGTGCGTGCGTGCGTGTGTGTGTGTGTGTGTGTGTGTGTGCGTGTGTGTGTGCGTATGCGTATTTATATACTTAACTTGCTTATAATTATAGTAATATAACTTATATAGGTATATTTTGTGGCTGGTATAGCTGCTACTTATGTATGATTTCATATCAAGATCCGTTGTTATTTTTGAGAAACATTACCGTTTTTACGGCATTGGTGTGTGGGTACGACCATGTTTATATTGCGTTAATAATGAATGAACCTGGCAGCCATCATCACTCCCGAAGAGTACCTCTCTCTGTTGATCTTGCTTAATGTTGAATACATTCCAACAGATAAATGATCTCGCTCCAGCGTCTCTGAGACATGAAAAAAAAATGCAAATCAATCCTTTACAAGCTAGAAATACTTTTTGATACTGTTACCACTGTAAACACTGTTGAGAATGCACCGACAACTGACTGAGTGCCATTCATCTGTTCACGGTAATCGTGAAGAGTGATGATCTTTTTGTGGATACCAGTTTTCAAGAAAATCGCTTCACGCAATCTTAAGGCTATTGAGAAGCATGTTTTCAAGAGTGATGTTCATACAGCACTTGAGTCAGCCTGTCAGTCCAATTCATCTGATCCTATATGTACTTACAACACATGCTTGCGTCAGCTGCTTGACCAACACGCCCCTCTTGTTATGCGTACTGTGTCAGACCGTATATCCGCCCCTTGGATGACACTTGAAGTCATTCATGCTAAAGTGCTACGACGTACCGCTGAGCGTGCGTGGCGTGAGTCCGGTCTGACTGTTCATAGAGAAATATATGCAGAGCAGCGTAACATAGTTACAAAAATGATACGTGAAGCAAAGAAAAAGTACATATGTGGTAAGATAGCAGGCGCTGATAGTTCCAGAGAACTCTTCCGCCTCAGTGATCAGTTGTTGGGAAAAGCTGGAGATACTGTGCTTCCTTCTAACATCCCCCCAGAGTCTCTTCCTGATAAATTCAATGAATTTTTTGTTGGAAAGATTGAACGGATCAGAAGCAGCTTTGACCCTGATACACCATGCCCCACTGATGCTGTTGTGTTCTCTGGTACACAGCTAGAAAATTTTGAGCTTATGTCTGAGGGTTGTGTGAGAGAGATACTGAAGAAAATGCCAAAGAAGTCATGTGACCTTGACCCTATCCCTGCCTCTATCCTATTTGATTGTCTAGATGAAATTACTCCAATTGTCACGTATATTATGAATAAGTCCTTGTCATCTGGTGTTGTGCCTCAGTGCTTTAAGCACGCTCTTGTCAAGCCCCTTCTGAAGAAGGCAAATCTCGACCCAGACTGCTTGAAGAATTATCGTCCAGTTTCCAATCTACCATTCCTATCAAAGGTGTTGGAACGTATTGTATTAGAACAGATTCTGCAGCATCTGGAATCTCACAACCTGCTAGAGCCATTCCAGTCAACCTACCGTAAGTGCCATAGCACAGAAACCGCTCTATTGCGTGTGGTCAATGACCTCCTTCAGGCTTCAGACAATGGGAGTGTGTCTATCTTGTCACTGCTTGACTTGTCAGCAGCATTTGACACCATAGACCATAGCATCATCATAACGCGGTTGCGTACCACTTTTGGCTGTTCTGGAACGGTTCTGGACTGGTTTACCTCCTATTTGACTGGCCGTACCCAGTCGGTTGTCATTGGCCACAAATCAAATCCATCTGTGCTGAAATGTGGTGTCCCACAAGGTTCTGTCTTGGGACCTGTCCTGTTCACTATGTATACACAACCTCTCAGCGCTATCATTCATCAGTCAGGTCACTCATACCACTTCTTTGCGGATGACTCACAGCTGCATAGCTCCTCTGCCCCATCAGATTTTGACGCTCTTGCGTGCAGTCTGAGAGATTGTATAGAGGATGTCTCCAAGTGGATGAGTGAAAACAAGCTGAAGATGAATGATGATAAAACTGAGCTTATTGTTACTGGTACTAAGTCAAAGGTCAATCAGGTTACTCATGCCCCCATGTCTATCTCTGGTTGTGATGTATCTTTCTCACAAACTGTTAGAAACCTTGGCTTCTATCTGGATGAAACACTGTCTATGGAAGCCCATGTCAAACAGTTGTGCCGTACTCTGTACTATCAGCTACGCAGAATTGGTAAGATTCGCTCCTTCCTTTCCACTGATGCTACCAACAAGCTTGCTGTCTCTTTCATACTATCTAGACTGGACTATTGTAACTCTCTATTCGCAGGTCTCCATGACAATCAACTATCTAAACTTCAGCGCATACAGAACTACGCGGCTCGCCTTGTTCTCCGCAAGCCCAGGCGTGAGAGTGCAAAATCTCTGCTTAGAACACTTCATTGGCTCCCGGTAAAGGCTAGGATTCAATATAAAGTTGCCTGTCTCTGCTTTCAGTGTATCTATCACGAGAACATGCCATCCTATCTTGCCAACCTCCTGCAGGGTTACAAACCTTCTCGAACGCTCCGCTCTTCTGACACCTCACTGTTGACTGTTCCTCGCTTCTCTCTAGACACCTTTGGTAAAAAATCTTTCTCTGTCTTTGGCCCAAATGTATGGAACTCTCTACCACTGTCTCTCAGAAAAACTAAGTGTTTCTCAACCTTCAAACGGCACCTGAAAACCCACCTCTTTCAAACTCATCTAACCTGAAGAGCCTTAGTTTGCAAGTCTGTCATCAGACTAATCTCTCCTGCCTGTATAACAGTATTTTGTATAAGGGCCTATAGAGCAAGGTGTGTGTGTGCGTGCATGTGTGTATGTGTGTGTGTGTGTGTGTGTGTGTGTGTGTGTGTGTGTGTGTGTGTGTGTGTGTGTGTGTGTGTGTGTGTGTGTGCTTGAGTGAGCATGTGTGTGTATCACTGTATGTGTACAGCTGAGGAAGGGATAGGGGAGAAATTGAGTGGGAAAGAGACTGAAATACTTTAAGAAACTTTTTCAAATCTTTGTTTGTATGTAAATTGTGATGTATGATATGCGAATAGTTCATAATTTGTGAGGAATTTTGATTGTCAAGGTATTAATGCTGTAATACTGAAGTTGTAATGTTTTTCCTGTATATGGATTAGAATTTTTCTGTTTTTATCTTCATTCAAAATATTGATTATAATTTTATGTACAACTATTGCATGCATAAAACACACACACACGCATGCAAACATAGCACACGCACACACACACACACACACACACTCTCTCTCTCTCTCTCACACACACACACACACACACACATTCTTACAAACACACGCGCACAGCAACGCACACGCACGCACACACACACGTACGCATGCACACACACGCAGCAATATATAAACACAGTATGCCTCTTTATTCATATGAAAAATCTGTTAATCTTTCTTCATTACATAAGTCAGTGTTTAAATTTTAATATTCTGTGGTTTCTTATGTGTCTTCTTACTTGTATAGCTTTAATGTTTGTTGTTATCTTATTGTGTATGTAATTGTGAACATTTTTTTTTTTTTATCACCTTTTGCCTTTCTTGCGAAATGTAAAGCGCTGGTGAGCATGTTTTTATATGGAATATGCGCTATACAAATAAACATTATTATTATTATTATGTGTGAATGGCATTGTTTGAGCTGATGTAAATAGGTCTTGCGACAAGAGTATATACTTACTGACTGGTACTTGATGGATAGACAAATGCGCAACTGTTGTCAATGGGAAAAAGAAAAGACTCAAAAAGTTCAGAATTGAAAGACCAAAATAGTTGCAAAACAGAATTCTATCAATCTTTTCGTCGTAGTTTTCATAGACACATTTATAACTTTCCAAAGCCGTTCTTGCATTTAAATCTCCACAAAACAAAAACACCACTCACACTGAGAGTGCGACAAGTTGATAAGTTTAAATATCTGGGAACAGCCATCTCACTAGATGGCAGATGTAAATTAGAAATAGCCTACTGAATTGGCCGGGCTAAAAAAAAACATTCAAGAAAATGAAAAGCCTTCTTACCAACAAATACCTATCAATTAACATGAGGAAGAGAGTTCTTGAGTGTGATATAGAACCGATATTGTTGTACGGATGTGAAGCATGGACAGTCAACACGCGATGTTAGAACGAGACTGAGGCAACTGAAATGTGGTTTCTAAGCAGAATGTTAAGAGTTCCATGGACAGCAAAGAAAACAAACGAGACGGTCTTGAAAGAGGCAGACACAAAAAGAAACCTAATGAAGAAGATTAGGTAAAGACAAGCAGCATTTATAGGACATTTTATGAAGCGAGAGAAATTAGAGCAGCTAATCACAACAAGAAAGCTGGGGGAGGGGAAAAGAGCACCAGGTAGATCCAGGGAAAAAATAGTAGACAGACTTGCCAGCGGATGAAGAGAGACAGGGTGGGAGATGTACTTGTAGGGACAAAGAATAAATTCATACGGACGGCCATAATTGCCGACGCCATGCGGAAGAGCATATGATGATGGTGATGTATGGGGAAGTTAATAATCTTCTCTAGACATCATTACTGAATCAGTCCATCCTAAAGCACAGAAACTTGTGCATTTTGAAGATATCCTGTCCCACTCTCAGCTCCCTGTTCAGCTGCATCAATATTATTATTCAAGAAATGTCAATAAACAACTTAAAAACATTCATCATCATCATCATCATCAGGTGCCCTCCCGCATGGCGTTGGCGACCATGGACTTCCAACCATCTCTATCTCTCGTTGCACCCAGCATCTCCCCCACCCTCTTCATCCCCAGCCACTCTGCAAGTCCGTCCAGCATTCTCTCCCTGGGTCTACCCGGTGCTCTCTTTCCCTCCAGCTTTCCCGTTGTGACCAAATCCCCCTTCCTCATAAAATGGCCTATAAATGTTGCTTGTCTTTTCCTAATCTTCCTTATGAGTGATCGACTTGTGTCTGCCTCCATCAAGACTGTCTCGTTTGTTTTCTTTGCTGTCCATGGTACTCTCAACATTCTTCTGAGAAACCACATCTCGGCTGCCTCAATCCTGCTCTGGCTTTGCTGTCCACAATGTATTATCATTATGTATCAATTGATGATGGGGAGGGGGGAAGACCTATTAGGGCTATTTCATAAAGTTATGAACTTGGGATAATGTGTGCGGCTTTGGTTGTTTACCTTTTTTTTAAAAGGCAGGGGGACTGGTTTTGAAACATTGAACAATTCCTTTGCTGACAGTGTTTCTTTGCATAGGCCACTCTCCCTGAATACGAGCCTGATTTCCAATGTCTGTCTTTTGTTTCATTTAACATTATTGGACCTATATCATCAAAATCAACCCTGTATAATCAGATGAAATCATTGTGTAGATTTTTTCCACCACAAATACTCCCCCAGTCCAAGCATGCTTCAGCAGGGATAGACTTTGCTCCATACATCATAGATTAGAGAAATCAAAGCAGATAACTTCCTATTTTTTGCATATCAAACCATACTTGCTTTCTCTCTCTTTCTCTCTCTCTCTCTCTCTCTCTCTCTCTCTCTCTCTCCTCTCTCCTCTCTCCTTCATTGCCCCCCCCCCCCCCCAGACATGTTTACAGCAGTGTATGTATTCTTCCTAGCTCATGTGCGTCTGTGTGCATACACACATTACTTATACTTTATTGCACATTAAAATCTACTGGGTTGATTACTTGGCTAACATTAATTACCATGTACAGTATGTGGATATACATGGCAGTGTGTACTCTGATAAGTATTCTTTTTTTTAATGGATAAAGTGGGATCCATATGTTCAGTGTTCCATCATGCCGTGATTTCATTTTCTCTCTTTTCAGCTGGAGACATTACCACAACATGCTCAAGTTCGTATGTGGAAGCAGTGGCCAGGCAAGTGAACTGCACGGTAGACCTGAACGCATTTACTGTGTGCAATAATCCTCTCACTGTTTTGTCATTCTACTTCACGCCAAACAGTAGTAACGCAGAACAGCCTTGGTGTTCCACCAGCATCCAGAACTGTAGTTCCACCATAAGTAATGATGATGCGTGTAACATCTGTAACTGCAGCTGTTTGGATGACACTACATCGACTGCAGCAGAATATCAGCTGATCTTTATGCCTGAACAACAGATCCATGCAGGGGGAACTTTTTCATTTAAAATTTCCTGTTTCACACCACCAGGTACGACACAACCATCATCATCAAATGTTAACTGTGCACCTATAGGAACAATTGGTGAGTAGTATTTTTACTGTAGCTGTGCACATCCAATGGCGTGTAGCAGACGTCTTTTCTTCTCAAACGATTTTGAGTACAGTTAACTCCCTTGGTTCAGCGATTCTCAAAAATATTAGGAAATTCTATTATTTAAACCCTTAAAAGTTAAGAAATGAATAACTTGTGCACTCTAATTCAGCAGAAAAGTATGTATTTCTTGTAGGAAATGTCCTCGAGGCGAAGTTTCCCCTCGTTTGCCTGAAATCAATAATTTTGTTGTCCGATCGTTCGGTACTATTCAAATTTCCGACCAGTGAGCCGTGGTGATGATCGGAAATTTGTATAATAATGAAATAAATTGTGGAAATTTTAAGATCGCGATTAGAATGTTGGTATTCTAATCTTTCATTTGGACCAATCACACCTTTAATCATTAGATATTAAGCTTGCATTAAAGAAAGTTCAGGCCAAGTCAAAGTGTGACAAACCGCCAAAATGACCGCCATCTTGCCGGGATGTAGAATCGAATTCTTAATATTTAAAATCTGACTTAGAATACATAATTACATTTACCTTTTTTGCTCCTTTTATAAACAGAAATGATATTGCAATGAAATATTGCTAAGCAGTAAAGTATTAGAAGAGATCTTGGCATTCGTATTGTGGTCGAACTATGCGTGTCCAAATTAGGATCATTTGTGTTTTCTATTGCCTGTTCACCGATCTATTTCTGCACTGAGAGATTGATTTACCTATTCAAAGTATGTCCACATAAACTTATCGATCATCGTGTATTCACTCATTTGTTTGATATTTTTCATGGACTAATATTGATTGATTAAATACGTAAAAATACGGCTAAAATCCCTTTCAGCAGAGTGTAAACATTGACTTAAATCACTTATAGTTTCGATCTGTGTGAATGTTGTGCAAAATGATGTAGAATACAACAATCTGTATGCTGTGTAGAATTTTCTGATATATGATATGTTGGTATTTGTTATGTGGACCGCAAGATAAGCACCGCTAAGCTTGCTCGAAGAAACACAAATCTGGCCCCTAAGGGTTTCCAGAGAGTCGTTTTGCCTGCGGGCTCGCGGTGCGGTCAATGCGGTTCACATACGGAGTATATAAGCGGATGAGTGCGAGTGCCATGTATGCCTTTCTCCTCTGGTCTGGTCTTGAACGGTTGGGTCAGAATAAAGAGAGAAACACCATCTCTGTCTTCCCTGGGTCTTCTTCGTCAGGCTGCATTACCATCTGCGCTCCTCTGCTCTTCTGCCTCCTGTCTTCACCTTCACCCTTACCACCACACCATCACAATTGGCGCTGGCAGCAGGACGGGACTGCGACCATCCAGAAAGAGAAGAGGAGACCAGCCTGTCGGGAAGATCCACAGCAGCACTAGGAACTACAATAAGAAATAGAGCAAGATGTCTAATGAGGAGAGACCCAACCGTGACCAGACCCTGCACACCCTCCGACCCCACAAGCTCCCCAAGTTCTCTGGAGAAGAGGATGCTGAAAGTTTCATTCGTGAAGCAAAACTTCTGCTCACGCTACAACCCATGGCCGACCACGTTGCAGCTGGCTGGCTTCTGAGCGCCCTAGAAGGCCGGGCACACCAACAAGTCCTGTCCCTAGAGGCTGAAGAGGTTAGCACACCAAGGAAGATCTTCACCGTCATCGAACAGCACTGGGAAGAACAGAGAGACTCCATCACGCTCGTCGGGGCCTTCTTCAAGCGGCAACAAGGCCTCACCGAAACAGTGGGAAAGTATGCTGCAGCCATACTACTCCTGTTCTCGAAGATGAACACGGCCACTACCAACGGACTGCCAGACGCTGTACTACGGGACACCTTTGTTAATGGGCTGCATCCTGCCTCTCTTAGAAGAGACATGAAACGCTACGTCAGGGAAAAAGCTGACTCCACTTTCATGGACGCCACCATAGAGGCACAACGGTGGATGAGGGAGGACAGCAGCCTGGACGCCACAGCCCAACAGACTACCGCCACAGACGCTAGCACCCTCCATCGCCTGGAAGAGCACATCACCGTCCTCACTATAGAGACAGCGGCCCTAAAACAACAGCTTCAGGACCAGCGCACCACTGCATCTGTGTCCGCTATCCAGGCACGCCAGAACGACCCAGAGCCACTACGCCAGAGACCCCCTGGAGCCAGATCAATGAACCAGGATCAACGCGACATCGTATGCTGGTGGTGCCAACGCCGGGGACACAAAGAAGCCGACTGCAGAGCAAAACAGCGATATCAACAGAACTCCACCAGTCAACAGCAACCCCAGATAAATACCAGACAGCAGCAACAGCAGCATAAGGGCAGCACCTGGCACCAACAACGGATGGGCAACACCTGGCAGACATCCCAGCAGCAGGGAAACTAGAAACCCCCGTTGCCACCACCAATGGCCAGGCAACGGGGGGCAGGAAAAACACCAATTTGGTTGGACGGTGTCCTACAGTCAACATCACCATCCACGGGAAACAAGTGATGGCCCTCATCGACACAGGCAGTGAAGTCACCACTGTCACAGATACATGGGCAGCTGAGCACCTGAGAGACCTGAGACGGGAAGACTGCCACGTCAAACTGCGTGCAGTGAATGGGGCTGAGGTGCCCTATTCAGGAATCTTCATCGTCAACATCACGGTCTTCAACACCCTATGCCCCAACGTCCCCGTCCTGGTGGTCAAGGAACCCTCGGAGCCATTCATGCAGGACCGCAAAAAGCGACTGCCTGTTCTTCTGGGAATGAACGTCCTTGGCCCCTGCTTCGCCGAGTCTTCTCCTGAGATGCCCCACTGCCTACAGGCTGTTGCCCAGGAAGTCAGAAGAAAGACAACACCTACCAAAGGTATAGCCCGCACCACAACCCGCCACTGTATTCCTGCCTACTCCATAGCCTCCATCAAAATAACTAGTCCGCGTTCATCCTCCCATCTTCTAGCATCACCCTTGTCAAAACGCCTTCCAGGTGGCCTGATGGTGATTCCAACACTGGTCAAGAGAGATGCAACATAACGTTTCTTGAGGATTGCCAACCTTTCCCCAGAAGATCGATTCCTGCCTGCACGATCCCCGGTCGCCAGCTTGGAAACAGTTGAGGCAGTAGAAGATCAGCATGGACCCCAAATCACCGTTGGAATCAATGAACTCGTCATCTCGGCACAAAGGTCAGAACCAACATCGTCATCAGCTAAGGTCCCTTGCCCACACTTTGATGGAACAACCAGCCAACAACGACAACTACAGCAGCTGCTGTCTAGAAAATCACAGGCCTTCATGACAACGGACGATGACCTAGGATACACAGATGCTGTCTTCCATCGCCTAAAGACGGTGAACGATGTACCAGTTGCCCAGCCTTACCGTCGCATTCCACCCCACCAGTTTCAAGAAGTCCAAGACCACATCAAAGAGCTACTGGGGCGTGGAATTATCACAGAGAGCCACAGTCCTTACGCAGCACCAGTAGTCATCGTCCGAAAGAAAGATGGAAGCATCCGCCTCTGCGTAGACTACAGACGCCTCAATGCCAAGACAGTGGGAGATGCCTTTCCACTACCCAGAATTCAGGAGTCCTTTGACGCCCTGGTTGGAGCCCAGTATTTCTCCACCCTGGACCGGGCTTCAGGCTTTCACCAGATAGCCATGCACCCTGATGACCAGCACAAAACGGCCTTCACCACTCCAATAGGCTTGTTTGAGTACACCAGGATGCCCATGGGCCTCTCCACTGCTCCTGCCACGTTCCAAAGGCTGATGCAGACCACAATGTCTGACTTCATGTTCCAGTTCCTTCTGGTATACTTAGACGACTTGCTGGTATACTCGAAGACATTTGAAGAGCACCTCAGACATTTGGACCATCTGCTGCAGAGGATCATTGACACAGGCCTGAAGCTCCGCATCGACAAATGCCAATTTCTCCGGCGCCAAGTCAAATACCTGGGGCACACAATCTCCGCTGAAGGCGTAAGCTGTGAGGCTGGCAAAATCGAAGCTGTCAGAGAGTGGCCAGTCCCAAAGTCCACATCAGAACTGCGCAGCTTCTTGGGCTTCGCCAGCTACTACCGGCGATTCATCCAAAACTTTGCGAGGATAGCAGGACCCCTACATGACCTAGTGACCAAGACAAACAGCAAGCAGAAGAAGACAGTCAACATCGTTGGGATGTGGAACCAAAACCATCAGACAGCATTCGACAAACTGAAGACTTCCCTGACATCCACACCTGTCCTGGGCTTTGCTGATTTCACTAAGCCATTCGTCATGGAGACAGATGCCAGTCACGAAGGTCTTGGAGCCATTCTCTCCCAAGACCAAAGCGGGCAGCGCAAAGTCCTTGCCTACGCAAGTCGGCGACTACGCCCAACTGAGAAGAACCAGGCCAACTACTCGAGCATGAAGCTAGAGTTTCTAGCAATGAAATGGGCCATCACCGAGAAATTCAGAGACTACCTTATCGGCTCCCAGTTCGTGGTCCTCACTGACAACAACCCCTTGGTTCACTTCCGCACTGCACCCCTCGGAGCACTAGAGCAGAGATGGGCCGCCCAGCTGGCCCAGTTCCATTTTGATGTCCAGTACAGACCAGGCAGAACGAACCCAGCAGACGCCCTCTCCAGACTTCCTTCAGACGCATTAGTACCTTTAGTCTCTACAGCTGTGCCCCCACAACTTGCCATGGCACAAGAGGCCTTCTGCCAGAGACAGTCCTTGACAGATCCAGACCCTACAACCTCCTTGGAACTCCGTCCCCAATCCCAATCTGACCCTTCCTCTGCTCCCAAACCTTTGCCAGAACTTCTCCAGCTTCAGAAGCAAGACCCTGTCCGGAATCCTGTCCTGAACTACCGCTCAGCACACCGCCTCCAGCTCCAAGAATCGCACAAGAAGGCCTACAACCAGCTGAAGCAGTCAGCCAAGAAGAGGGATATCGCTGTGGGCAAGAAAGCATCCGACCACACCTTACACGTGGGCGACCATGTCTACCTTCGCAACCATGTCTTGGGTCGCAACAAGATCCAGGACCTCTGGAAACCAGACCTACACCAGGTGACGTCACGACCCTTTGGTGACCTGCACGTCTACATGGTCCAGCTCTTGGCAGGTGGTCCAGAACGAGCAGTCCACCGCAAGGACATCCTGCCAGCAACCAGCCCCCTAGCCCTAGAGGACGATCTACAACCAGAATCACCAACATCACCACCCACCTCTGACGACGAACTAATTGTTCAGGTGGTTCCACCCCCAAAGCGGACAGCTCCCCCAGCATCAATGCCTGTAGTGTCTGACCCTGACCTCACGACTTCACAAAGGCCTGTCAGCGAACCACCTCCGGTGCCAACCCCGAGACGCTCCCTTCGCCTGGCATCCAGACCAAGGCAAGGCTATTCACTTAGAATGTGATTGACTGAGCGTGCCTGCAGTGATTCCAAATGACACCTCGTGATGATCGAGAAACTGCGGATTTGATTACATGACTGTGTTGTGCAACGATTTCGAATCAGTGTGATGATACAAGAACAGTCCGCGTCATGGCATGCAGTACTTGGACGGTATGTGCACAAACTTTTGTCTTCTCTTCAGAGACCAGAGAACATTTTTCCACGTTATCTAGAAAGTTACACAAATTGTTTTTCTAGAAATCCAGAGTAACTGTCAGTATTCACATTTTGTAATGACGTTGAAACTTTATTTGAGCGCACTATTTTCTAATATGTATGTGTAGATTATTTGCTAATGTGTGTTGTAAACCTAAGGCAAAGACAAGAGCCAGAGACTGGTTCATTGGATGTAGATGGATCTGTTGATTGTAGACGAGCCCTGTTTATACAACAAACCGCTATTATCAATGAGAGATTCACTCGGATTTTCTGTTTCTGAGTGTTATGTTCAAATAACACTCCCCGTGAGTCATATCACCTCTTTGGTAGATGATGACGTTTTGAGTATATTATCTGGTAAAGACCAGCTTAAGGTTCTCACTCTGAGGATTTGTGTTTAAATAACGTTCCTCACTAGTCTGCCGCCTTTTCTCTTTTGACTGATCATGGTGTCTGCATAGGATCAGTTGATACTTTCTTCTTGTCTTGGAGGACCTTGTTCAAATAACATTCCTCCCAAGTCATCTGGCAAGCCGCCACCTTCTATTTTGGCCATTGCTTTGTGTGGCTGATGTATTTGTTTTTTTAAAAGATCAATTTCATTGGGTTTTGTCCCAGAGGATTCTGTTTATAAATATATGGGTCATCTGGTAATGTGCCACCTTTTGTATTGATCATGTTTATGTGTATTGTTATGCGTGGCCCATTGAAAAGCCACCTTGTGTAGCCTTGTATAATCTAGTCATGTTTTTCACCTTGTGTAACCTCGTGTAATCTAGTCACATATATTTTACCTGCAAGGATGCTTGTTGTGACAGTGTAAGATTGGTTAATCTAGTCATGTATGTTTTACCAGCGAGGACGCTGGTTGTCAAAGAGGAGGGGGGAGATGTAGCCGTGCACACCCAATGGCGTGTAGCAGACGTCTTTTCTTCTCAAACGATTTTGAGTACAGTTAACTCCCTTGGTTCAGCGATTCTCAAAAATATTAGGAAATTCTATTATTTAAACCCTTAAAAGTTAAGAAATGAATAACTTGTGCACTCTAATTCAGCAGAAAAGTATGTATTTCTTGTAGGAAATGTCCTCGAGGCGAAGTTTCCCCTCGTTTGCCTGAAATCAATAATTTTGTTGTCCGATCGTTCGGTACTATTCAAATTTCCGACCAGTGAGCCGTGGTGATGATCGGAAATTTGTATAATAATGAAATAAATTGTGGAAATTTAAAAGATCGCGATTAGAATGTTGGTATTCTAATCTTTCATTTGGACCAATCACACCTTTAATCATTAGATATTAAGCTTGCATTAAAGAAAGTTCAGGCCAAGTCAAAGTGTGACAAACCGCCAAAATGACCGCCATCTTGCCGGGATGTAGAATCGAATTCTTAATATTTAAAATCTGACTTAGAATACATAATTACATTTACCTTTTTGCTCCTTTTATAAACAGAAATGATATTGCAATGAAATATTGCTAAGCAGTAAAGTATTAGAAGAGATCTTGGCATTCCATATTGTGGTCGAACTATGCGTGTCCAAATTAGGATCATTTGTGTTTTCTATTGCCTGTTCACCGATCTATTTCTGCACTGAGAGATTGATTTACCTATTCAAAGTATGTCCACATAAACTTATCGATCATCGTGTATTCACTCATTTGTTTGATATTTTTCATGGACTAATATTGATTGATTAAATACGTAAAAATACGGCTAAAATCCCTTTCAGCAGAGTGTAAACATTGACTTAAATCACTTATAGTTTCGATCTGTGTGAATGTTGTGCAAAATGATGTAGAATACAACAATCTGTATGCTGTGTAGAATTTTCTGATATATAATATGTTGGTATTTGTTATGTGGACCGCAAGATAAGCACCGCTAAGCTTGCTCGAAGAAACACAAATCTGGCCCCTAAGGGTTTCCAGAGAGTCGTTTTGCCTGCGGGCTCGCGGTGCGGTCAATGCGGTTCACATACGGAGTATATAAGCGGATGAGTGCGAGTGCCATGTATGCCTTTCTCCTCTGGTCTGGTCTTGAACGGTTGGGTCAGAATAAAGAGAGAAACGCCATCTCTGTCTTCCCTGGGTCTTCTTCGTCAGGCTGCATTACCATCTGCGCTCCTCTGCTCTTCTGCCTCCTGTCTTCACCTTCACCCTTACCACCACACCATCACATTACCATATGCTGTAAATGTGCAAGAAAGAGCTGTACTATGATGTGTGTATGAACAGAAAAATACTCATGTTCATAGTCTTAAACTCAGATTAAAACAATTTAAGAATTGTTATTAGAATTTAGTTCAGAGGAGTTACAGACACTACAGACCAACAGGAAGAAAGGGGGAAAGGGGCACCTAAACTTGTACAATATAGGAAGGGTGGATGACAAATGTAATATACATACATGTGTGTATATCATGTTTATATATGTATTTTTTACTGTATTTGATATTATTAATATTTTTTTCTTTTGTGTAACTTTTATGAATATCATCATTATCATCATCACTGTAAGCGGTGTCATTTTGCTCTTACCCATCTTGCCAGAAAAAGCACTTCAGTACAATTTGCATTATATTCACTTGATAAAGTTTCAACCCAAAGAGAGAAAAAAAGAAGAAGAAACAACCCTACATCCATCATAACAAAAGAAATTATACACCAAATGCAATGTATGTCCACCAAGGTCATCCCCACAAACTTGTGATTTCATGTTACTATGTGTTGTTGTTGTTGGTGAGCCATGTTCATGAATACTGTAGTAATGTTGATTTCTGTTTATGTTGCAGTCCCGTAAGGTCTAATAGCCCCTCCACCCCTGTCTGACGTGTTCGTGTGGTTTTTTTTTTTGCAATTTGTGTGTGTGTGCCACTCTGTGTATATGTGTCACAGCGTGTGTCACTGTCTGTATGTGTGTGTGTGTGTGTGTGTGTGTGTGTGTGTGTGTGTGTGTGTGTGTGTGTGTGTGTGTGTGTGTGTGTGAGTGTGTGTGTGTGTGTGTGTGTGTGTGTGTGTGTGTGTGAGTGAATGAGTGTCACTCTGTGTGTGTGTGTGTGTGTGTGTGTGTGTGTGTGTGTGTGTGTGTGTGTGTGTGTGTGTGTGTGTGTGTGTGTGTGTGTGACAGATTGTATTCATCAGGTGATCAACACATTTTTTTCTTTAATAATTTGATGATCTATATATTTAGATTCATACTTTTAAGTGTGGACTAACATCACTACCACCTGTAAGTATAATGATTTCATGTCATGATCTGTTGTTATTTTTAATGAACTGAGTGTCTATGTGCTGCATTGATATGCAGGTTTGACTCGGTTTTTTTTAAATTAATGTATGGACATGATATCCCACCCCTCCACAAAAGCTGTTGTTCCTTTGTAAAGTGCAATGAACGTGTTTTCAACTCTCAAAACCACTTTTTAAAAAACAAATTATGGTGATAGTGACTGATACTGTCTTGGCTGCTGGGGCGAAACCATGACACTTCTAAATATACCAAAAAAAGTGTATCTAACTTCTGATTTCAAATAATACCTTTTATTCTGAAGTATAAATCTGTACAGAAAACAATTTCTGTCATGTTTTTGCATATTGTTT
>JAPXFY010000034.1:21686370-21693870 GCA_030674185.1 Monoplex corrugatus
AACTTCCGTGCTGCTCGGTCCAGTGTGAGAAAAGGAATGAACTTTTTTTTATTTATTTATTTTCTTTTGGTCATTTCATTCCTTTTCTCACGTCTTGGCTGACCTTCTGCCTAGTGATCTCTTGTCTTCTTCAGACTGATGACGAGGCCGAACTCACGGCAAGAATGCGCTTTAAAGTGACTAGCCTCTGGAGACTGGGCTGTGTGTGAGATGTTAAGGCGGCACCATAAGCTAAGAACAGAAGAATATCTCCTGCATCAGAACCTGATGCACTTCGGCCTTTGCTCTGAAGAATACAAGGTCGAAGAACTTGCCAGTTGACCAAGTATGTGGGTACTCCCCTGTCATCAGATGCTCTTAAAACGTATGACCATACCAGAGAAGAAGATTCCCGAAGAACGTCTTATCCACACAGACTCACGCGCGCGCACGCACGGACACACACACGCGTGCACACACACACACACACACACACACACACACACACACACACACACACACACACACACACACACACACACACACAGTAAACCAGGGGAAGCTACTAATGCAAGTTCAAGAAAAATATGCTTTCAATGGTTGTTTCCCTTGGATCAATCGCCCGCAGATGCACTTGCGAAGATCCAATTAAATTTACAGGAGCCTTGGCAAGGTCTTCATGACATTGGGTTAGGGAAGGGGGAACTATGGAAGTAATCTGACATCCAAAATAATTTTAGCATTTTAAAAAAAAGGCAAAGAACAAGTCAGGTTTTAATGTGTGGGCTAGGGCTCGGCTCAAGATATCAGATCATGAGTTTTGTGCCTCTTTCGAAAGAACTGACGGGCCCTCTTAGAGAGCTGTAAAAACAACAAAGCTAAACCTTCTACTGCCATAAACAACAAAAGGAAACAACAAACCAGATAAGCTTGTTCTAACTTCTCTCTGTCTGTCTGTCTGTGGCTCTGTCTGTCTGTCTATCTGTCTCTCTCTCCCTCTCTCTGTCTCTATTTCCTTCTAAATTCTCTCTCTCTTTCTCTCTCCTTTCTTTCTTCTTCAACCCCCCCCCCCTCTCTCTTCTTCTTCAAAACTCTCTCCTTTCTCTCTCTCTCCCCCTCTCTGTCTATCTGTTTGTTTCTCTGTCCATCTCCTCTGTCTGTCTGTCTGTCTCTCTCTCTCTCTCTCTCTCTCTCTCTCTCTCTCTCTCTCTCATTCATAGCTACCTGCCTTTCTATATTATTATTATATCTGTCCGTTTCGGAGTGTGGGAGTTTGTTCATTACACTCAGACAATTTCAATTATCTGGCAGACTCCCTGAGGCTGCGCAGAACCCCTATGCACAGACAAGGCTTTGGAATGAGGAAGGGGAGGGGAGGGGAATTAGAGACCTATGAAATACTAAGCTGAGACCACCAGAATGAAGGAACAGTAACAATGGTCAACGAACCGGCCTGTTTTCAACAATTCGAGCTGGGCATCTGGACATCTATCTACCCATCCGAGTTTACATAGTTGAATGAAAGAGCAAATTAGTAGTCTGCCTTTTGGTCACTGGGTGGGTGGGTGTGCGGGTGTGGGCAGCGAATTTCCGGTAGCGGTTGTCCGCACGGTTATATGTGTGTGTGTGTGTGTGTGTGTGCGTGCGTGTGTGTGTGTGTGTGTGTGTGCGTGTGCGTGTGCGTGTGTGTGTGTGTGGCCTTTGTCAAGCGTAGGATCACAAACGAACAAACACCAAATACAAAACTTGGAGAAAAATACTGAAACTTCCCTGCTGCTTCGTCCAGTGTGAGAAAAGGACCCTACGCTTGACAAAGGCCAGTTGGCTGAAATTTTATGCCTGTTTTGTCTGGTTGTATTAAATACGCGTTCCGATTTTTTTTTCCTGGTTCCACGGGATTGGTTGACTATTTAAGTGACCCGTTGTTTGCAAACAGGCGCCAATCTGCCTAATCCAGTTAATCGTTCGTGTGTTCACGTTAGGAGGCAGACATTATTCTTGCATTCCTACAGCAGTCCTCCAGCCTTGGCCTATGACTAACCTTCATTTTTGTCCTGGTGCTCTGTAAAGGAAAAAAATCTTTGCAAAAATCATCAGGTAATTGTTCATGAAATTATACAAGCAACTCTACCAGGGAAAAAAAACAACAAACAAACAAACAAAAAACCACGAAAAAAACAACTCTACCATCGACTTGCTCAATCATCACACACACACACACACACACACACACACACACACACACACACACACACACACACACACACACACACACACACACATATATATATATACACACACACACACAGTCACACACACACAGTCACAGTCACACACACACACACACACACACACAATGGTTTCCAAGTTACACCACAATCAGGCACATATCCACACAAATGGAAAAAGAAAACAGGCATTAACATACCTATATTCACAAGAGAGAACCTACTGAATCTAAACAATTACAGAATGGATAACATTTAACAACTCTCTAGGAAATTTCTTTTGTCAAATGTGGACAACACATAATATTTCCTTTGTTTTGTTTTGTTTTGCTTTGTTTTGCATTGTTTTCTGTGTTGTGTTTTGTTTTGCTTTGGTTTGTTTTGTTTTTTGTTTTTTCTAAAGCAGCATTCTCCAAACTCAGTGGAATTCATAGTGCATTACACATGATCCACCTTCTTGGGGGGTATCAAGAACTCCAGTTGTTAGCGAGCTTACGGCATTTCGCTATGTTGTTGCTCAGTCTGTATATTTGTTCGATGGGTATATTGTATTCACTCTTACGCTTACTGTCTCCAGTCTTTCACTTACTGTCTCCAGTCTTACACTTATGGTCTTCGGTTTTACACTTACTGTCTTCAGTCTTACACTTATGGTCTTCAGTTGTACACTTACTGTCTTCAGTCTTACGCTTACTGTCTTCAGTCTTACGCTTACTGTCTTCAGTCTTACATTTACTGTCTTCAGTCTTACGCTTACTGTCTTCAGTCTTACATTTACTGTCTTCAGTCTTACGCTTACTGTCTTCAGTCTTACACTTACTGTCTTCAGTCTTACGCTTACTGTCTTCAGTCTTACGCTTACTGTCTTCAGTCTTACGCTTACTGTCTTCAGTCTAACACTTACTCTGTCTTCATTCATTACACTTACGTCCTCACGCTAACATAACCAACTCTCCCTCCCCCCCCCCCCTTTTTTTTTTTTTTTACGTGGGGATGCCGGGGGCTCTTTCAGTAGTAATAGTATCCCCACTTTCTGCAAATTATGTGCTAGAAAATTCCTCTTTTATGTCACTATTTTTGTTTCTGCCTTGTCTCTTTGCTTTCTGTCATTTCTTCCTATCATTTTCTACCTTATTGGCCCTTTCATCTGTATGTGTTAAATTAACAATAACAACGACAACCCACTCTCTCCCTTCTTCCTCAACTCTCCCTAAGCAAAACAGAACAAAGAGACAAAGAAAAAGACAACAAACTACACGCTTGCAGGCACGCACGTACAGAGGTATGTGATTACACATACACACCTGCACACACATTGATTTACACATCAGGTCAACAGTTCAAGGACGAAAAGAAGCAAGCAAAGGCTACTCTACTCTCTAGTAATAAGCCTTATATTAACACGGACAGTCGCTACTTGTTTATGCATCACTATAACTATGGTGTTAGATGTGTAGAACGTGGAAAGGAAAGCAGTGTGAGTCATTGCCGTGGATCACAACCATACAGATGTTCAGCCCTCTCCTTCCCTCTCACCCCCACCCCACCCCCACCCTCTCCCACACACACACACAATCACATTACATACGAGGTAGTCCCGGCAAAAAAAACAAAACTAAAGAACACACACACACACACACACACACACACACACACACAAACACACACACACACACACACACACACACACACACACACACACAAACGGTTCACTTAAATCAATAGAGCTGAAACATGATAACGGTAACTGGAGCCCAGTTTTGTTTTGAGTGTCAATGGCAACGACCCAAGCAGAGATTTCGGCTATCATGATAAACAAACAAAGAGAACAGGCGTTGTGTAGCGCGCGCACACACACACACACACACACACACACACACACACACACTTGTGCAGACAGACATACTTGTGCAGGTACACACACACACACACACACACACACACGCTCAGGTTAGGCAGGTGTGTCCTTGTTTGGAACACAGAGATAGTATAATAGTTGAACTGGGAACATAGGACGCAGAATGAAGTGTCAATCTGTCTGCAGGCTTCATACTTGGTTGAAATACCACTCGTTCCCACGCCCCTGTGTCTCATTTTCCTTCAAGTTGTCCCGTACTTCGAGGTTTACAGTTGTCTGAAACAGGTCTAGGTTTATGTTCTAACACTGTTCTGTTACTCCTCGTGTAAAAACGAAGTGGTTGTAAATTCAGATGAAGACTGTGGTGAGAGGTGTTTTTACAGGGCACTAAATCATTGTCTCCGCCCATTTCTCAAGCCATGACAGTAATAATGCCATGGTTGTTTAGGAAGATAAGATAGTGAGAGAGGTCGGTAAAACTGTCATGTATTTGACCTTCAGTGGTTTCCTTACTAGGCTGTTGTTGTTTGACAATGAAGAAGGTTACTTCTGCGAATGCATTCGTTTCCTCTTCCTTTGTTTTAGATCATTTTGATTTTCTCTGGCTGAGTCTTGTTTTGACTGAATCTCTCACCATGTGTGTGTGCGCACGTGTGTGTGTGTGTGTGTGTGTGTGTGTGTGTGTGTGAGTGTGTGTGTGTGCATGTATGTGTGTGTGCGTGTGTGTGTCTGTCTGTGCATGTGTGTGTGTCTGTGTGTGTGCGTAAACATGGTATTCTTAATACTGAAAAAATGTGTAGGCTACTTACTATTGTATTTTAGAACTGGAATGCTTGCTTTCATTAATCATAGTCATTCTGTCTCTCAAATGGGGTGCAGGGTGGGGGCTTTAAAAGTTATGCAATACATAATTATCTATCACATTCGGTAATGCTTTATCTCAGCTTATCTTTCCACTCTCTCTCTCACTGCTGTGTATGAGGTTCATAATATAATCATTTATTTTTCACGAGAACGCCCATGCGGCCATAAGACGAAGAGTGGTTGTTGAAAATGGAAACAAAAAATCAGCAGTGATCGATTTTACATGTCATTTTGATGAACAGCAGAAAGAACGAAAGTGTCAGAATAACACTGAGAATTTTTCTTCTAGTTCTATCGTTGTTGCATGACGTGACTGATAGTGATAGACATGTGGAAAGTAAATATTTTAGTATGAATAATTTTTATTATCGCTGTAACATTGTACATCTTACAGTTTCTCTTAGTGAAGGGAATGATAAGTATTTGCTTTATGCGTGTCTCCCTCTAGCACTTATGTTTTCGTGAAACACTTTGGGCTTTTGTGAGACGAAATGCCGGACAAGTGGTCTTTATATATTATTATGATTGTATATAATCGTAGATGGATAGAGACTGCATGTGAGGTTATACCTATCACCACTATGACGTTTTTTGTGTGTGTTTTTGTTTTGTTTTGTTTTGTTTTTGTCCCATTTTTCCTACGCCGCCTTAATGGCCACAGAAGCTGGAACAGTTTCTATAATGCGATGATGATGATGTCGATGAGGATGATAATCATGATGCTGTGGAGTTCCATCTAGGACTGAGACTGCGTGACAGGGCTGTACTCTACGCTTACTATCATAATAATATATCCTGGCGTCAACCAGGCCCGAGAGATACAGACACTTGTGGTGCTGGTCAGAAGATTTGAGCAACACCCTCAATCAGTGACGCATCCGTGAAGTGGATGAGACCCAGTCGGTAGTCTGTTGCGTTAACCACTACACCATGGCGATTGGTTACATTGTATGTCTTAAGTTCAGTCTCGACCTGTAACATAAAAGTTGGTGTGTGTGTGCGTGTGTGTATGTATGTGTGTGCACGTGTGTGTGTATGTGTGTGTGTGTATCTGTTTGTGTCTGTGTGTGTGTGTGTGTGTGTCTGACTGTGCGTGTGTGTGTGTGTGTGTGTGTGTGTGTGTGTGTGTGTGTGTGTGTGTGTGTGTGTGTGTATGTGTCTGTGTGTTTTCGTCGTCAATCAGTGCTCCAACTGTTCTGGTGGTGTCAGTGATTTCGGTAGATTCGGCTACCCTATCTCGTTCATGGACTTGCCACCGCTGAGCCTAGATAAGTACTTAAAGTCTTTGACATTTTCTACAGGAGTTTTATCAATCTTTATTTCATGCTGTGTTTGGCAACTGATTCTGGTAACATACGGTACTTTTGTCTTTTTGGCATTAAGCTTGAGACCGGCCGGCTCTTCTTCCTGTTTCATCTACTCTGTGTGGTGGTGGTGGTCTTTGATTTAATAATGTCTATTCACTAAAGTGATTTTAGACAATCTACTCTGTGTAGAACTCTCTTCATGCTAGTTATGTTGTCAGCTAGTAATGCCGTATCATCAGCGTAGCACAGATTTGTGATATTTCCACCACCTATCTTAAGACATCAGAAATAGCCAGCAGAATCGGCCAAGTCAAAACAGCATTCAAGAAGATGACAAGCATTCTTACCAACAAATGCCTATCAATTAACATCAGGAAGAGAGTGCTTGAATGTTATATAGAACCAATACTGTTGCGAGGCGTGGACAGTCAACAAACAAAGCCAGAACAAGATTGAGGCAGCCGAGATGTGGTTTCTAAGAAGAATGTTGAGAGTTCCAAGGACAGCAAAGAAAACAAACGAGACAGTCTTGATGCAGGTAGACACAAGTAGATCAGTCATAAGGAAGATTAGGAAAAGACAGGCAACATTTATGGGCCATTTTATGAGGAAAGGGGAATTGGAACACCTGATCAAAACGGGAAAGCTGGAGGAAAAGAGAGCACTAGGTAGACCCAGGGAGAAGATACTAGTGGGACTAGCAGAGTGGCTGGGGACAAAGAGGGTGGAAGAGATGCTTGAGGCAACAAGTGATAGAGACAGATGGAAATCCATGATCGCCAACACTATGCGGGAAGGCACCTGATGATGATGATGATGATGATCTTAAGACCACTACCACAACAATGAGCTTGTCTTTGTGGTAAAATGTGGTAATGAGATATTTGAGCTTCTGTGACATCAGTGGGGTTTGTTACTGTTGGGGCATAAACAGTGATTACTGTGGTGAAATAGTCTGTTGGCAAGAGCACAGGGGCATCAAGCGGCCGTTGATACCATGGTGTAAGCTTTCCAATGTTTAGCCTGCAGGTTGGAATTTAAACCTCTGCTTTCCAACGTCTTTTTTACCACTTCCTTGGACAGTACTTTGTCCATGATGACGTACACACACCCCCTCCCCCTCTCCCCCTCCATTCCCCTATACCACACACACAAGAAGACCAACAACATGAATTATAATGATAATGATATTAATAACGATGATGATAATAAAAATGCTAACAACAACAATAATAACAATAATGATGATGATGATAATAGTAGT
>JAPXFY010000034.1:21698870-21703870 GCA_030674185.1 Monoplex corrugatus
GTGACATGAGACATGGCCAACTACAACTCCTCTGACTATCACGCTTTATGGCACAAGCCAGTACAAGATGTCATATAATAGATTTCATTTGATATAATTTTACGTATAACACATTTCATTTGATATGATTTTACGTATTACGATTTTACATTTCATTTGAGCACCAGGTAGACCCAGGGAGAAAATATTGGACGGACTTGCAGATTGGCTGAGGACACAGAAGGTGGAAGATGTGCTTGTGGCAACAAGGGATAGATGCACATGGAGGGCCCTGATCGCTAACACCATGATGATGATGATGATGACCTTGGATCCTTTGCTTTCTGTCATTTCTTCCTAGCATTTTCTGCCTTGCTGGTCCATTCACTTGTATGTGTTCAATAAAGTCTTACGTACTTTTTCTTAGGATTGATAATTGGGTACATGTATTAAGTGCGTTATTTTGGCTCTAGGGAGGTGAGATATGCGGAAGCAATTTTAGGTAATTTATGCCTGCTTTTGTATGTGTTTTGGTGTCCTTTGGTATGCTTATATTTGTATTCAGGTGTGTTTTTTTTTTTAAATCCTCTGTGTGATAAACTGGACGGAGTGGTCAACGCCGGGGGGGGGGGGGGGGGGGGCATGTCCTTAGATTATGTGCGCCAACGCATTGATCGTATGTGTACTTAACGTTCTTTTCCTCATACTGTTACAAGTTGATCAACATTTAACAGGAAAATACACACATAATCCCTGTACCTTTGCCAAGAACAGCACCGTTTCTCTCTCTCTCTCTCTCCCTCTCTCTCCCTCTTTCTTTCTCTCTCTCTCTCTCTCTCTCTCTCTCTCTTCTCTCTCTGTGCGTATGTGTGTGTGTGTGTGTTTTTTTTTTCTCTCACGATTAGTCATAACAAGGAAGTGTGTCATTATTTCTCATATACCGAGAATCTACCGCGAATCCCACTTCAGTTACCGTCCTTTTTCGGTAAAGAACGTTTTCGAGGAAAACCCACTCAAGTGGAACATAATTATACAGAGAATCACAGGGTGTTTCAGTTGTAAGCGTATGTGTACGTTTGGTGTATTTGTATGTGTGTGTGTATGTCGGTGTGTTTGTGGTGTGTTTGTGTATGTATGTGTGTGTGTGCATGTGTGTGTGTATGTGTGCGCGCGCGCGTTAGCGTGTGTGTGTGTGTGTGTGTGTGTGTGTGTGTGTTAGTGTATGTATGAGAGAGATTTTGTGTGTGCGGGGAGGGGAAGGAGTGGCTAAATCTTTGTGTTCTGTGTGTTTCATATTTGTGTGTAAGGAAGAAAGTGACAGACTACAGGTAGACAGAAACAAAGAAGGAAAGAGAGGGAAACTGAGAGAGAGAGAGAGTGTGTGTGTGTGCGTGCGTGCGTGAGGGAGAGAATGAGTGAGAGAGAGTGAAAGAGAGAGAGTGTGTGTGTGTGCGTGAGAGAGAGAGAGACAGACAGACAGACAGAGCGAGACAGAGACATAGATCACACATACCTGAATAATTTAATTACTTGAATTTCCAAACGATAGAAATTATTATCATTGCTGGGCGTTTTCGTGTTTGCATAAGCGAATCATTGCGATGATTTAAGCCTACAGGATGTTAAGCGTGCGTGCATCTTTGATATTCCGCATGAGTACAACCAGGAAGGGAATTTAAGTACTGAGAGGTTACACACAGTGCATAATTATTATGTGGTATTTTGATGAGAATACTCACTGGCTCGTCTGTGCACATGCTGACATGGGAGATGAGGAAAATGCCCACCCTGTAGCCTAATTGGGGGGTAAGACAGAGGTGTCTGGGAGGGGATGGGAGTGGGGTGGCGAAGAGAAAGAGAGAGGGAGAGAGAGAGGCACACACACACACACACACACACACACACGCACGCACGCACGCACACACACACACACACACACACACACACACACACACACAAAGAGACAGACAGACGGAGACAAACGGATAGACACGCGCGCGCGCGCGCACACACACAGACACAGACACACACACACACACAGAGACACACACACCTGCACGCATACACACACACAACCGCACACACACACACACACACACACACACACACACACAAAGAGAGAGACAGACAGACAGGCAGACAGAGACAGAGAGACAGACAGACGGACAGACATAGAGAGAGAGAGAGAGAGAAGAGAGAGAGAGAGAGAGAGAGACCAATCGAAAGAGTTGCCAGTACTGCAATGTTGTGGGTTTTTCGGGAATCGCGTGTTACACAGAACCCGGAGACTGCCGCCATAATTGTTAGCTCGTGTTTAAAAAAAAGAAGAGAGAGAGAGACAAAACAGAGACAGAGAAATAGAGGGAGAGAGACAGACAAAACAGAGACAGACAAACAGAGGGAGAGAGACAGACAGACAGAGACATAGACAGAGAGAGAGACACACACAAAGACAGAGAGAGAGAAACCGATCGATAGAGTTACCACGTACTGCAGTGTTGTGGACTTCTCGGGAGTCGCGTGTTACACAGAACCCGGAGACTGCCGCCATAAATGTTAGCTCGTGTTTAAAAAAAAAAAGGAAGAGAAAGAGAGAGGCAGACAAACAGACATACAGACAGATAGACAGACAAACAGTGGGCCGATACAATTGCCAAGCTGTCACTGGGAAAAACCACGCCACATAGAAACGAAGAATGCGTCAGTTATTCCAAAATAGCACTGCAGTCATGAGACTAATTGTGTACATAGTGGGAGTATGTGTATGTGTTCGTTCGTTATTTCTTTTAACGTCTATTCACATACGTGTTTTTAGACGAGTGTGTGTGTGTGTGTGTCTGTGTGTCGTGTCTGTGTGTCGTGTATGTGTGTGTGTGTGGTGTTGTGTGTGTGTATGTTTGTGTATGTGTATGTCGTGTGTGTGTGTGAGTGTGTTTGTTGTGTGAGTGTGTTGTGTGTGAGTATGTTTTGTGTGTGTGTGTCTTGTGTGTATACACACATACTTTCACACACACACACACACACACACACACACACACACACACACACACACACACACACACACACACACAGTCACACATACACACTCTTATACACACATATAAACATACACATACATTCACACAAACACACACACACACTACAGACACACATAAACGAACACGCTACACACATACACACTTACACACACACTCATTCATACACACAATGTCTTGTATGTGTGATGTGTGTGTGTATGAGTGTGATGTGTGTGTGTGATGTGTGTATACAGTGTGTGTTTGTATGAGTGTGTGTGTATGTGTGTAGCGTGTTCGTTTATGTGTGTTTGTAGTGTGTTTGTGTGAATGTATGTGTATGTTTATATGTGTGTGTGTAAGTGTTAGGTGTGTATATATGTGTGTGTATGTATGTGTGTGTGTGAGAGAGAGAGGGGAGAGAACAGACAGATAAAGAGGGAGAGAGAGGAGAGAAGAGAGAAAGTGTGTGAAGAGAGAGAGAGAGAGAGAGTGTGTGTGGAGAGAGAGAAAGAGAGAGAGAGAGAGAGTTGCCACGTACTGCAGCGTTGTGGATTTCTCGGGAATAGCGTGTTGTACAGAACCCTGGTCGATCCATTCTAACAATCTTCCCATTTATGCACGCATACACACACACAACACACACACACACACACACACACACACACACACACACATACACACACACACACACGCACACACACACACACACACACACACACACACACACACACTCACACACACACAAATGATAGTCGAGCCATCTAACAACGTTCCCATTTACGCGCGCGCGCACGCATAACAAAACACACACACACACACACACACACACACACACACACACACACACACACACACACACAACACAGATAGTCGAGCCATTCTAACAATCTTCCCATTTATGCACACACGCACGCACGCATACACATACACTCACACACGCGCGTGCGAGCGCGCGCGTACACACACACACACACACGCATACACACACACTTCTCTAATCGAGTGAAAATACTTCTTTTAAAAAAGAAATGGGAATGTTGAAAAACATGTTGGACATGTTATCTCTACTTAGAAATTAGCTAAACTAGAAGTACCGGTAATGTCACCGGAAAATCCTGTTGACGAGACGCGTAGATGGCACGTTTAATCACTTCATTTTGGGCGTTTTGCCCTGGACTCTGTTGCTCGCCAACACACACATACACGCACACACACACGCGCGCGCACACACACACACACACACACACACACATGCACGCGCGCAGGCACACAAACACGCACACTCGCACACATACACATGCATACATATGCACGCGCGAGCGCACACACACACACACATACATACACTCTTTCTCTCTCTGTCTCTTGTCTCTCTTTCTCTATCTTTCTCTCACTCTCTATCTATCTATCTATTTATCTATCTGTCTATCTATCTGTCTGTCTATCCATCCATTCATCTCTCTCTCTCGCTATCTATCGATCTATCTGTCTGTCTGACTGTCTATCTATATGTCTGTCTGTCTATCTATTTATCTACCTACCTATCTATCTATCTACCTACCAACTTATCTATCTATCTAACTATCTATCTATCTATCTATCTCCTCTGATGATAAACTGGACAAAGTTGTCAACGCCAGGAGCGAATCCTTAGATTATGTGCGCGCATGCATTGGTACAGGTATGTGTGTTTAATTTTCTTTGGCAGCTTTTTTTCCACGTAGATGTTGTGTACTTTTTGAAATGGTAGAAATGTTTTGAAATGCAGTCGGCTGGGCTTTAAACAATATGAATAAGAAGGAACAAGAGTAACATACATAACCTTCCCCCGTGGGGATGCCGAGGGCTGTTTCAGTATAAATAGTATCCCAGCCGTCTGGAAATTCTGTGGCAGAAATGTCGTCTTTTCTATCACTCTCTTTGTTTTTGCCTTGTTCCTTTGCTTCCTGTCATTTCTTCCTGCCATTTTCTGCCTTGCTGGTCCATTCACCTGTGTGCTGGATA
>JAPXFY010000034.1:21716370-21776370 GCA_030674185.1 Monoplex corrugatus
CAGTGAGGTTAGAGCCCCGACCAGACGGCCAGGCAAAGCAGGCCACTGACGTGTACAGTAAACATTGGAACATACGGCATGTCGTCAAGTATACGAAGGTTGGAATTCCAGTCGGGTTCAGTCTTGCCTGGTTACTTCCCGTTTGGTGGGTAAACGGAGGAAATACGTCCAATTTTTTTTCAGGTCACAATGTGCGACGACCTATCTACCAGCGAGAGCCCACACACTTTCCATTCCACACCGTAAGAATCTGTGCAGTGTTACGTTTGAGATGGTACCAATGTTGGTCTGATTAAATGATAGCTCTTGGTTTTCCTTTCTTTAAAGATCGTATAAATGATATCAGTTTCCAGTGAACCTGGAAACACCCCCACCGAAGCAGTCCCACCGTAGACGGAGTGCGCAGACTATACAGCTGCGTACCGCCAGCGCAGTGTGGTCAACATCTCCGAGGAAATAGGAATGCTAATTTTATGTACATCGGAAATTGATAACACTGCAAACCTGTAGAGCACTTCATTTCACATGAGCGCCCTAAGCTCTAAGTTTCTGAGTTATGGTAGCCTCAGCTTCGATTTCCGATTTTCTTTTGTTGTTGTCGTTGTTGTTGTTGTCGGATTAACGCCTTTGTAATGCGAAATAAGATTGAGACAAGTTAAAGATTGTTGCTCGGCGAATGATACCGCCTCTATATGGCGACCGTTTGCTTTTATTTGTATTACCGACCAATTATGTTTTCTTTTTGTTTTTCAACTCAAACGTCTTTCATTTTCCACTTCAGTTTTGGGGCATTTCATGTGTTGTAAACTTCTTTTGTGGAATAACTTGTAAGATGCTAACCATCTTCACAGAGCAAACTTTCGCTGTCAGATTGAATTGAAACTAACTGGACGACACAGCAATGTTATCGTAATTACTTCTCCGTGCTCGAGATCGCCGTGATAATACGAGCGATCATATTACATATTGATTGATCAACTTGCATGTTTTTTTGTTGTTGTTTCGTTTTGTTTTGTTTCGTTCCGTTTTGTTTTTGTTTTGTTTCGTTTTGTTTTGTATTGTTTCGTTTCGTGTCGTGTCGTTTTTGTTTCGTTTTGTTTTGTTTTGTTTCGTTTTGTTTGTGTTTTGTTTTGTTTCGTTTCGTTTCGTTTTGTTTCGTTTTGTTTTCACGACTCAGTCTTCTAACACTGTTTCTGTGTCACCACCAGCACGTCGCTCACGACTGTCCATCAAGAACCAGAAAAAAAAAAAAAAACAGAAAAAAAGAATAAGAACGCGTATTTAATACAAGACAAGACAGGCGCCAATTTTCGGCCAACTGGCCTTTGTCAAGCGTAAGATCACAAACAAACACCAGAAACAAAAATTAGGAGAAAAAGACTGGACTGAGCAGCCAGGAAGTTTCAGTCTTTTTCTCCTAATTTTTGTATCTGGTATTTGTTTGTTTGTGATCTTATGCTTGACAAAGGCCAGTTGACCGAAAATTTGCGACTGTCTTGTCTTGTTGTATTAAATACGCGTTCAGACTCTTTTTTAAGTTTAAAAAAAAAAAATTTCTTCTGGTTCCTGTTTGCTTGAACGTGGGCAGTCACACTTGTTTTTGACTGTCCATCGTGTCTCATAATCCACTGAATCTGAAGTCACCACGAGAACAGAGCACGAAGGACTACAGAACGTGGGAGGGAAACTTTCACTGTACTATGACGCTGAGAGTGGGAATGATGGGGGAAGACGCGATACAATTCCTTTCTCACAGACACTTGCGGGGGTTGGTCAGAAATAATTTTTTATTCGAGCAACACCCTCGGTGAAAATTAATAATATCCGTCAAATTGTATCACAGAAACCCCAGATATTGTCAACATCCTGTTTCAGACTGAAGTGCAGGTATGGGCCTGTTCCTACCTGAGGGACTTCTGTGATAAATGTATGAAACTCGACTATGTGGTTCCAAGTCTTCTCAACGAGCCCAACAGCAATCCCTGTTCTGGCTTCTAGCAGAAAATTTTAGCAATAATTTTTTTCTTTTAGGCTGATAGGGATTGGAACCAGCAACCTCCTAGTTGGTAATCTGTTGTATTAACCGTATCACCACGTTAAATGGGCCCCAGCAGCTCAGTTGGTTTGAGCATCAGATTCACATGCTAATAATGGTTGTGGGTTCGAATCCCCCGGGGTGTGCTACATTAAAACTGGCCTTCTCACCGTCCCATCTTAATTCTAACATCATTGTTGTTCTGGTGTGTCGGTATGGAATTAGATACAATGTTGTTCTGGTGTGTCGGTATAGACTTAGATAGTCCCACTTCCCCCACTTTCCTGGGATGGTTATCTCCGTCGGCCATATCACATGGGGCTAAAAGACACAGGTGGTTGTAATAAGTTGGACAGTACCAACAATGGGCCTGAAAGACACAGCGTGGTTGTAGAAAGTTGAGTGACCACAAAACATATGGCAAAATAAATTCCAAGGTGTTAGTTATTTTTAATCGACGTACTGGGCTCAGAATAGACACAGAAGTGATTGTATAGTTTTGCAACCCCGAACAATTGCTAATTTAAGACCATCCCAAGCGTTTGAATAAGTGGCAGCAGCTATGTGGTAAGTAACAAGAATATGTGTGTAAATATGTTAACACGACCATCTGGAGGCTAACCAAGACACAATTATGTAAAAACAATTGCAATCCAAGTGGTTGAGCACAATACATGGGCTAAAAACACAGATGATTGTAATAATTGACACAACTGGGGCAATACACAGAGGTTACTGGGCTAAATCCATGTTGTAAATGCACGAAACATGGGCTAAATACACACAAGTGGTTGTACATGAAATTGACACAACTGGGGCTAAATACACATGAGTGGATTGTAATAATTGACACAAACTTTTGGGGCTAAACCTACACACAGAGTGGTTGTAATAAATTGACACAAACATGGGGCTAGATAACACACAGAGTGTTGTAATAGATTGACACAAACAATGGGGCTAAATACACACAGAGTGTTGTAATAGTTGATCAAAATGTGGGGCTAAATACACCGATGTGTTGTAATAATTGCACAAACTGTGGGTAAATACACACAGTTGTTGTAATAAATTGACACATACGATGGGCTAAAATACGACAGATAATCGTAATAAATTGACACACATGTGTGTTAAAATACACACAGAGTGTTGTAATAATTACACAAACAATGGGTAAAAGACAGTGTTGTAATAATGTACACAAACAATGGGGCTAAAAACCACAGAGTGGTTGTAATAATTGACACAAACAATGGGCTAAATAGACACAGAGTGGTTGTAATAAGTTGACACAAACAATGTGGGCTAAAACACACAGAGTGGTTGTAATAAGTTGACACAAACTATGGGCTAAACACACAGAGTGGATTGTAATAAATTGACACAAACTTGGGGCTAAATACACACAGAGTGGTTGTAATAAGTTGACACAAACTATGGGGCTAAAAGACACAGAGTGGTTGTAATAATTGACACAAACATGGGGCTAAATACACACAGAGTGGTTGTAATAATTGACACAAACATGGGGCTAAATACACACAGAGTGGTTGTAATAAAGTTGACACAAACTATGGGGCTAAATAACACAGAGTGTTGTAATAATTGACACAAACAGATGGGGCTAAAATACACACAGAGTGTTGTAATAATTGACACAAACATGGGCTAAAATACACACAGAGTGTTGTAATAAATTGACACAAACATGGGGCTAAATACACACAGAGTGGTTGTAATAATTGACACAAACAATGGGGCTAAATACACACAGAGTGTTGTAATAATTGACACAAACATGGGCTAAAAACACAGAGTGGTTGTAATAATTGACACAAACAATGGGGCTAAAATACACACAGAGTGTTGTAATAATTGACACAAACAATGGGGTTAAAATACACACAGAGTGTTGTAATAAGTTGACACAAACAATGGGGCTAAAAGACACAGGTGTTGTAATAAGTTGACACAACAATGGGCTAAAGCGAGGGTTGTAATAAGTTGACACAACAGATGGGCTGGTTTAATAAGTTGACACAACAATGGGGCTAAAAGACACAGAGTGATTGTAATAAGTTGACACAAGCAATGGGGCTAAAAGCACAGAGTGGTTGTAATAAGTTGACACAACAATGGGGCTAAAAGACACAGAGTGATTGTAATAAGTTGACACAAGCATGGGGCTAAAAACACAGAGTGATTGTAATAAGTTGACACAACAATGGGGCTAAAAGACACAGAGTGATTGTAATAATTGACACAACAATGGGGCTAAAAGTACACAGAGTGTTGTAATAATTGACACAAACAATGGGCTAAAAAGACACAGAGTGATTGTAATAAATTGACACAAACAATGGGGCTAAAATACACACAGAGTGATTGTAATAAATTGACACAAACTATGGGGCTAAAGACACGAGATTTAATAATTGACACAACATGGGCTAAAAACACAGAGTGGTTGTAATAAATTGACACACAACAATGGGCTAAAAACACAGAGTGATTGTAATAAATTGACACAAACATGGGGCTAAAAGACACACAGAGTGGTTGTAATAAATTGACACAAACAATGGGGCTAAAATACACACAGAGTGATTGTAATAAATTGACACAAACAATGGGGCTAAAATACACACAGAGTGGTTGTAATAATTGACACAAACAATGGGGCTAAAAGACACAGAGTGATTGTAATAATTGACACCAAACAATGGGGCTAAAATACACACAGAGTGGTTGTAATAATTGACACAAACAATGGGGCTAAAAGACACAGAGATTGTAATAAATTGACACAACAATGGGGCTAAAAACACAGAGTGTTGTAATAATTGACACAACATGGGGCTAAAAGACACAGATGATTGTAATAATTGACACACAATGGGGCTAAAAGACACAGAGTGGTTGTAATAATTGACACAAACAATGGGGCTAAAATACACAGAGTGGTTGTAATAATTGACACAAACAATGGGGCTAAAAGACACAGAGGGGTTGTAATAAATTGACACAACAATGGGGCTAAAAACACACAGAGTGGTTGTAATAAATTGACACAAACAATGGGGCTAAAAACCAGATGTTGTAATAAATTGACACAAACATGGGCTAAAATACACAGAGTGTTGTAATAATTGACACAAACAATGGGGCTAAAAACACACAAGTGTTGTAATAAATTGACACAAACAATGGGCTAAAATACACACAGAGTGTTGTAATAAATGACACAAACATGGGCTAAAACAGTGATTGTAATAAATTGACACAAACAATGGGCTAAAATACACACAGAGTGGTTGTAATAAATTGACACAAACATGGGGCTAAAAACACAGAGTGTTGTAATAAATTGACACAAACAATGGGCTAAATACACACAGAGTGGTTGTAATAAATTGACACAAACAATGGGCTAAAAGACAAGTGATTGTAATAAATTGACACAACAATGGGGCTAAAATACACACAGAGTGGTTGTAATAAATTGACACAAACAATGGGCTAAAAACAGTGGATTGTAATAAATTGACACAACAATGGGCTAAAATACACACAGAGTGGTTGTAATAATTGACACAAACAATGGGCTAAAAGACAGTGATTGTAATAAATTGACACAACAATGGGGCTAAAATACACACAGAGTGGTTGTAATAAATTGACACAAACAATGGGGCTAAAACGACAGAGTGGTTGTAATAAATTGACACAAACAATGGGGCTAAAATACACACAGAGTGGTTGTAATAAATTGACACAAACATGGGGCTAAAAGACACAGGTGGTTGTAATAAATTGACACAACAATGGGGCTAAAATACACACAGAGTGGTTGTAATAAATTGACACAAACAATGGGCTAAAAGACACAGATGGTTGTAATAAATTGACACAAACAATGGGGCTAAAATACACAGAGTGGTTGTAATAAATTGACACCAACAATGGGGCTAAAATACACAGAGTGGTTGTAATAAATTGACACAACAATGGGGCTAAAAACAGATGGTTGTAATAAATTGACACAAACAATGGGGCTAAAAACACACAGAGTGGTTGTAATAAATTGACACAACAATGGGGCTAAAATACACACAGAGTGGTTGTAATAAATTGACACAAACAATGGGCTAAAAACCACAGAGTGGTTGTAATAAATTGACACAAACAATGGGCTAAAATACACACAGAGTGATTGTAATAAATTGACACCAACAATGGGGATAAAATACACACAGAGTGGTTGTAATAAATTGACACAAACAATGGGGCTAAAAGACAGTGATTGTAATAAATTGACACAACAATGGGGCTAAAATACACACAGAGTGGTTGTAATAAATTGACACAAACAATGGGGCTAAAAGACAGTGATTGTAATAAATTGACACCAACAATGGGGCTAAAATACGCACAGAGTGGTTGTAATAAATTGACACCAACAATGGGGCTAAAATACGCACAGAGTGGTTGTAATAAATTGACACAAACAATGGGGCTAAAATACACACAGAGTGGTTGTAATAAATTGACACAAACTATGGGGCTAAAAGACACACAGAGTGGTTGTAATAAATTGACACAAACAATGGGGCTAAAATACACACGAGTGGTTGTAATAAATTGACACAAACTATGGGGCTAAAAGACACAGAGTGGTTGTAATAAATTGACACAAACAATGGGGCTAAAATACACACAGAGTGGTTGTAATAAATTGACACCAACAATGGGGCTAAAATACACACAGAGTGGTTGTAATAAATTGACACAAACAATGGGGCTAAAAGACAGTGATTGTAATAAATTGACACCAACAATGGGGCTAAAATACACACAGAGTGGTTGTAATAAATTGACACCAACAATGGGGCTAAAATACACACAGAGTGGTTGTAATAAATTGACACAAACAATGGGGCTAAAATACACACAGAGTGGTTGTAATAAATTGACACAAACAATGGGGCTAAAATACACACAGAGTGGTTGTAATAAATTGACACCAACAATGGGGCTAAAATACACACAGAGTGGTTGTAATAAATTGACACCAACCATCAGCAGTTAATGTTGTTATCACTGTCAACATCAGTAAAAACATGAATAAATGAATAACTGAAGATTTTTTTTCTTCTGACGCAGACGAATGTAGACGTCGTGCAACACATATTTGCAAATTATCTTCGGTAAGCATGTCCTTGGATTTCAGCATATTGTATCTAGAACCATGAGCGATCATTCGAACGTACATATTTCTTCTAATTTGTTCAGATGTGTTTTAATCATGTTTGTATCTAGCACAAGTATGTAGAATATTCCCCTTTGGGGATGCCGGGGCCTCTTACACTATAAATAGTATCCCCACCGTCTGGAGATTCTGTGCTAGAGGTTTCCTCTTTGTTTCTGCCTTGCTCCTTTGCTTTGTCATTTCTTTCTATCATTTTCTGTCTTGCTGATCCATTCACCTGTATGTCTTCGATAAAGTATTACGTACTTTCTCTTAGGATTGATAATTTGGTACATGTATTAAGTGCATTTTTGGCTCTACAGAAATGTGTTATGCAAAAGCAAGTTTAGGTAATTTAGGCCCATTTCATATGTTTTAGTGTTCTTAATTAGGTTCATATTTGTATTTAGGTTTGTTTTTTTTTAAAATCCGCTGTGTGATAAACTTGACTGAGTGATCAACTCCTTAGATTATGTGTGCGAATGCATTGATATGTGTACTTAAATGTTTGTTTTCTTTTTTTTTTTTTTTTTTTCGTGACCTGTTGAAGTATTGTGTGTGCTTTGAAACGGTTACAGTCCTGACATGGCTCTGTGCAGTCGGCTGGGTTTTTGGATAAAAATAACAATAACATTAATAACATGTAGGAAAGGAAGTCCATTTGCAATCGCACCACGCTGACCTGAAGTCTGCTCATTGTCATTCTGTCGTTAGACTATACCCATTACTGATTAGGTATTATTTTAAGCGGTAATTCATTGCAGTTATTGAAACAACTTTAAGCAGTTTTGATGTATTGGTACTTTCTCTAACTCAAGAAACAGACCTATTTGTATTCTACAATCCCCCCCCCCCCCCCCCCCCCTTTCAATGTTGACTGATCATTCTAAGTGCGAGTATTCAGTCGTGTTAAATAGGATGATTGTGCTTTGGCACGCAAAAGCAGCACAGCTTCGATTAAGCCGATCTTACATTCTATTTTTTTCTTCTTTTTCTTTTATTATACGCTTCAACCTCTCTGTCTCTCTGTCTCTGTCTGTCTCTATCTGTCTCTGTCTCTGTTTCTGTCTCTCTGTCTCTGACTCTGTCTCTCTCTCTGTCTGTCTGTCTCTCTGTTTCCCTGTCTCTAATTCTCTCTCTCTCTCTCTTTCTGTCTCTCTTTCTCTGTCTGTCTCGATCTGTCTTTCTGTCTCTCTCTCTCTGCCTCTCTGTCTCTCTCTCTCCCTGCGTCTCTGTCTCTGTCCATCTCTCTGTCCCTGTCGGTCTCTCTGTCTCTGTCTCTTTCTCTGCCTCTCTCTGTCTCTGTCTGCCTCTCTTTATCTCTGTCTCTGTCCTTTTCTCTGCCTCTCTCTCTGTGTCTCTGTCCCTGTCTCTGTCTCTGTGTGTGTGTGTCTCGATCTGTCTCTCTGTGCCTCTCTGTCTCTCTGCCTCTCTGTCTCTCTCTCTGTCCGTCTTTCTGTCTCTGTCTCTCTCTGTCTGCCTCTCTCTATCTCTGTCCCTTTCTCTGTCTCCCTGTCTCTTCTCTTTCTCTGTCCCTCTGTCTCTGTCTGTCTGTCTGTCTGTCTCTCTCTCTCTCTCTCTCTCTCTCTCTCTCTCTCTCTCTCTCTCTCTTTTCAAAGTTGACCGATCATTCTGAGTGTAAGAGCAATTCAGTCATGTTTTGTGGGAAGATTATGGTTCTACACGCAACAGCGTCTCAAGCCAGGGTAAACAGATTTCTGCTGGTCTCATTCTGGTCCATTGAACTCTCTGCTGGCTGTTCACTCGGTTAACCCTTTGACTCCCGCGCCCTGTCCACCTCCGTCATGCATTGTCAACCATGCCAGCAAAGGAAAACCTTAACCCTTTGACTCCCACACCTGTCTACCACCGTCATGCATTGTCAACCATGTCGGCAAAGGAAAAACTTAACCCTTAGACTCCCGCACCCTGTCTACCACTGTCATGCATTGTCAACCATGTCGGCAAAGGAAAAACTTAACCCTTTGACCCCCACGCCCTATTTACCACCATCATGCATTGTTAACCATGCCAGCAAAGGAAAAACTTAACCCTTTGACTCCCGCGCCCTGTCCACCACTGTCATGCAATGTCAACCATGCCAGCAAAGGAAAAACTTAACCCTTTGACTCCCGCGCCCTGTCCACCACTGTCATGCATTGTCAACCATGCCAGCAAAGGAAAAACTTAACCCTTTGACTCCCGCGCCCTGTCCACCACTGTCATGCAGTGTCAACCATGCCAGCAAAGCAAAGACTTAACCCATTGACTCCCTCATCCTATCCACCAGGTTGGAGAAGGAAGTTGGTGGATAGGGTGAGGGAGTCAAAGGGTTAATATTTGCAGTTTGTGGATAGCGTACCGGAGTCGAAGCATTATTCGTCTTCATCATCATGTACCCTGCTGCATGGCGTTGGCGATAATGGCCCTCCATATGCATCTATCCCTTGTCGCCATAAGCATATCTCCCACCTTCTCTGTCCTCAGTCATCCTGTCCCATATTTTCTCCCTGGGTGTACTTGGTGTTCCCTTTCCCTCCAGCTTTCCTGTTGTGACCAGGTGCTCTAATTCCCCTTTCCTCATAAAATGGCCTATAAAGGTTGCTTGTCTTTTCATCTTCCTGATCAATGATCTTCTTGTGTCTGCCTCCTTCAAGACTGTCTCATTTGTTTTCTTTGCTGTCCATGGAACTGTCAACATTCTTTTTAGACACCACATCTCGGCTGCGTCAATCTTGTACTGGCTTTGCGTTAATAGAGATGTGGAATGAAGGTCGGGTATCTCGAGTCCAATCTCGACCCACAATGTACAGATTGGCCGGATTGCTGCACACCTTTATTACTCAAATCATTCTGATGGTGTCAGTTATTTTTTGTTCTTTAATCTCTTTTTTTTCTCGTACCGACCAGAGGTGTGTTTGTGTGATGTCAGTGTGTGTGTGTGTGTGTGTGTGTGTGTGTGTTTGTGTGTGTGTGTGTGTGTGTGTGTGTGTGTGTGTGTGTGTGTGTGTGTGTGTTTGTGTTGTGAGTGTGTTGTGTGTGTGTGTTTAATTCACAGGACCGTTACACCATTAGTCATATACTCATTATTTCAGCAAATCAAAAACAGCATCAGGAAGACCTGGGGAGGAGGGGAAATGAGGAGGGGGGCAGATTATGAGTGACGAAGTGATATGAAAACAAACAAACAGAAACAATCAACCAACCAACCAACCAATTAATGAACCAACCAACCAACCAACCAACCAACCAAAAAACTCAATCAAATAAAGGACACAAGAGTGTTTATTTCCTATTACATTCACACAAACAATGCCACCAATTCCGCACAAACAGAGCCCTGATTTGAACAGAGAACAATGTCCCCATAACAAACGATCAATCAATCAATCAATCAAACAATCAAACAAAGCACACAGATAAGAGTGTTTATCTCCTATTACATTCACACAAACAACGCCACGACTTCCGCGCAAACAGAGAACAATGTCCCCATTGATGGCATAACCATCAGCGTGTGTTTAGGAGGAAGTGACCTCAAGCCATTGTGTTTGAAGGAATTAGGATGTCCCGAATTGCCCATTTTGTAACGCAGTGTGCCCTTGTGTTTCAAAGACAAAAATTAAACCAAAAAATCAAAACAAACAAAACACTAGTCTGCAGGTAGGTCGTGGATTTGGGTTTGTCACCAGCTGTGTATGAAGATCTGTTGTGCTATATTCTGAAGAAGAAAAAGATGATGAACTACAACAACAATAAAGCAACAACAACAACAAAACATCACCAACAACAGCAACAACAACAACAGAAAAATAAGAATATCATCAAAGGCAACAGCAATAACAATCAACATCAGGCAGATACAGTATAACCGCAAATCTCATGGCTTTCGCTCACTTTCGCATTTCGGTCCCCAGTTTTGGAACTCTCTTCCCAAGAAATTACGCCACTCTCCGTCCATTTCTTCTTTCAAGTCAAACTTGAAAACACACCTTTTCCAGCAGTATTTCGACATCTGATCACTTTTCCCCACATTACCTTGTCGGCTGGCTGATATGTGTAATTGGATTTTGTGTATGCGCGTGGGGGTGGGGGGTAGTAGGGAAGGGGTGGAATAATAGTTTATATGGAGTAACTGAGTGAAAAGTGTTGAATTGGAATGAATCTGATATTTGATTGAATTGCGTGGTATGCATATTTTGAAGATTGCGAATGTAAATCATTATGTTATGTGATTATGATGTATGTATGTATTTGATTGTCATTTGATGATGTGTAAGTTGTTGTGTAGTCTTGTATTTACTGACTTCCTATTATATCCCCCATTCCCCAGCGCCTAGATCCAGTGGCTTAGTGCGCTTTATAAGTCCTAGGTATTATTATTATTATTATTATATATCACAGCAACAAGTGAAAAAATAAGAATAACAAATACAACCACAACAAAAACACTAATGAAAGGAACAATAGCAAGAGAACAATAAACAACAACAATGATAATAACATTAAAAGAGAAAAATAACAGCAACAATAAAACTAATAACAACAACAACAAAAGAAGAAGCAACAGCAACACTGAATCAACTGCAAGAGAAGAAGAAGAAGAGGAGAAGAAGAAGAAAAAGAAAAAAGAAGAAGAAGAAAAAGAAAAAAGAAGAAAAAGAAAAAAGAAGAAGAAGAAGAAGAAGAAGCAACAACAGCACCAAAAATAGAAGAAGAATAACAACAGCATCAACAACAATAGTAACAAACAACAGCAACAACAACAACATAAAAATGACATCATCATAATCATCATCATCCTAATCCCCTCCACCATCACCAACACCAACACCTCAACCATCACACCATCACAAACAACAGCAGCAGCAGCAGCAATAACATAAAAATAACATAATCATCATCATCATAATCCCTTCCACCATCAACACCAACACCTCAACCATCACCACCATCACAAACGACAACAACAACAACAACAACATAAAAACAGCATCACTGTAATCATCATCACCATCATCATAATCCCTTCCACCACTACCACCACCTCAACCACCACCACCATCTCAACCATCACCACCATCATCAGAACAAAATGACTAATCAATATCACTAAATTTTGCATTTCTGTAGAAGCACAACACACCATTCATAAACAGTGTAAATTTCTCCTAATCAAATTTTATCGGATGTCGGGAACCGTGACAAATCTGGATCTAGATTTAGATCTAATCACGAATTTTGTAAATTGATGGAACTTGCAGAACTAATAACTTAAGATAATTAAACAGAGAAAGTTGTCGTAGAATTACTGAAAATCTGTATCTAATTATGAGGCAGCCGAAATGTGGTTTCTAAGAACAACGTTGAGAGTTCCATGGCCAGCAAAGAAAACAAACGAGACAGTCTTTATGGAGCCAAACACAAGAAGATCATTGATAAAGAAGATTAGGAAAAGACAAGCAATATTTACAGGCCATTCTATGAGGAAAGGGGAAATTAGAGCACCTGGTCACAACAGTAAAGCTGGAGGGAAAGAGAGCACCATGTAGACCCAGAGAGAAAACATTGGACGGACTTGCAGGGTGGCTGAGGACAGAGAGGGTGGAAGATGTACTTGCAGCGACCAGGGATAGATGCATATGGAGGGCCATGATGATGATCGCCAACACCATGCAGCATGGCACATGATGATGATGATGTATCTAATTTCAAAACAAATCTAGGAAAATACCTAACATGAATAGAAATCCCAAGGCACACAAATAGCTGAACGAACATACATCAACGCATATTCAAAAAACAAAACAAACAAAAACAACAACAAAAACATGTTTACTATGTTTGACTATTTTTAATGTATGTTTTGGGAAGAATGGCGACGGACACAAAATAGGCAGATGAGCAAAATGAAAAACTACAAAAACAAAAACAAACAAAACAACACAAATCAAAAAAAAAAAAACTTAAAAAGTTCTGGCAAAGCCTTATAGAGAAGAGACTTAACAGTTTTTGTCCTATTTTCATTAACTTTCCTTCATTACGGGGGCAAGATAAACCAGGACGGAGCCCATGCAATAAGTACAAATGACCACCGACTCTAAGTTTGCATACGACATACAGCGTGACGATTGCTGCTGTGTCATTTTTGAAACCTGTCTGTGCATGCAGGACTCTTGAGTGAATAGCCTATAGCTCATGAAGGTAAAAGACATGTACGTGTGTTGTTGCTGTTGTTGTTGTTGGTGGTGGTAGTGGTGCGTGTGTTGCTGTTGTTGTTGTTGGTGGTGGTAGTGGTGCGTGTGTTGCTGTTGTTGTTGTTGGTGGTGGTGCGTGTGTTGCTGTTGTTGTTGTTGGTGGTGGTGGTGCGTGTGTTGCTGTTGTTGGTGGTGGTGGTGGTGGTGCGTGTGTTGCTGTTGTTGTTGTTGGTGGTGGTGCGTGTGTTGCTGTTGTTGTTGTTGGTGGTGGTGGTGGTGTGTGTTGGTGGTGGTGGTGGTGGTGCGTGTGTTGCTGTTGTTGTTGTTGGTGGTGGTGGTGCGTGTGTTGCTGTTGTTGTTGTTGGTGGTGTTGGTGCGTGTGTTGCTGTTGTTGTTGTTGGTGGTGGTGGTGCGTGTGTTGCTGTTGTTGTTGGTGGTGGTGGTGGTGCGTGTGTTGCTGTTGTTGTTGTTGGTGGTGGTGGTGCGTGTGTTGCTGTTGTTGTTGTTGGTGGTGGTGGTGGTGCGTGTGTTGCTGTTGTTGTTGTTGGTTGGTGGTGGTGGTGCGTGTGTTGCTGTTGTTGGTGGTGGTGGTGCGTGGTGTTGTTGTTGTTGGTGGTGGTGGTGCGTGGTGTTGCTGTTGTTGTTGCTGTTGTTGTTGTTGGTGGTGCGTGTGTTGCTGTTGTTGTTGCTGTTGTTGTTGTTGGTGGTGCGTGTGTTGCTGTTGTTGTTGCTGTTGTTGTTGTTGGTGGTGCGTGTGTTGTTGTTGCTGTTGTTGTTGTTGGTGGTGCGTGTGTTGCTGTTGTTGTTGCTGTTGTTGTTGTTGGTGGTGCGTGTGTTGCTGTTGTTGTTGCTGTTGTTGTTGTTGGTGGTGGTGCGTGTGTTGCTGTTGTTGTTGCTGTTGTTGTTGTTGGTGGTGCGTGTGTTGCTGTTGTTGTTGCTGTTGTTGTTGTTGGTGGTGCGTGTGTTGCTGTTGTTGTTGTTGGTGGTGCGTGTGTTGCTGTTGTTGTTGCTGTTGTTGTTGTTGGTGGTGCGTGTGTTGCTGTTGTTGTTGCTGTTGTTGTTGTTGGTGGTGGTGCGTGTGTTGCTGTTTGTTGTTGCTGTTGTTGTTGTTGGTGTTGCTGTTGTTGTTGCTGTTGTTGTTGTTGGTGGTGCGTGTGTTGCTGTTGTTGTTGCTGTTGTTGTTGTTGGTGGTGCGTGTGTTGCTGTTGTTGTTGCTGTTGTTGTTGTTGGTGGTGCGTGTGTTGTTGTTGTTGTTGGTGGTGGTGGTGCGTGTGTTGCTGTTGTTGGTGGTGGTGGTGGTGGTGCGTGTGTTGTTGTTGCTGTTGTTGTTGTTGGTGGTGCGTGTGTTGTTGTTGTTGGTGGTGGTGGTGCGTGTGTTGTTGTTGTTGTTGTGTGGTGGTGGTGGTGTGTTGTGCTGTTGTTGTTGGTGGTGGTGGTGGTGCGTGTGTTGTTGTTGCTGTTGTTGTGTTGTTGTTGGTGTGCGTGTGTTGCTGTTGTTGTTGCTGTTGTTGTTGTTGCATGTTTGTTGTTCCTGCTGTTGTTGCGTGTTGTGTTGTTGTTGTTGGCAGTGGTGTCTGTGTTTAATGATGTGTTGCCCACAGACACACACAGGCATATACACATGTGCACAAGAACTAACTGTAAACATACATCTACGTTATACACAAGGACAGATACACATGACTTGAGAGAGAGAGAGAGGGGGGGGACCTAAGAGAGAAAGCGGGGGGGGGGGGGGAGGGCACCTAGGAGAAGGAGAGAGAGAGAGGGGGGGGGGGGGCACCTATACCCATTAACACGTTCAAGTGTATCCCAGAGAAAGATCATAAACTTTTCTCTGGCAGGCAGCAGCAGACTTTTTTTTAAACTAGTATTAAACGGGCCTAACTGAGCAAAACAATGTAGCTACTCTGTCTGTCTGTCTGTCTGATTGTCCTAAAACAGTGGTAGCTGCTCTCTCAGTCTCTGTCTGTCTGCAAAACAATGGCAGCTACTCTGTCTGTCTGTCTGTCCGTGCAAAACAATGGTAGCTGCTGTCTTTCTTTGTCTCTCTGTCTGTCTCTGCCTGCCTGTCTCTCTCTCTGTCTCTCTCTCTCTCTCTCTGTTTCTGTCTGTCTGCTGTCTGTCTGTCTGTCTGTTCTTCTCTCTCGGGGCACTAAGTCATTGTCTCCGCCCATTTCTCAAGCCATGATAATAATGCCATGGTTGTTTAGGAAGATAAGACAGTGAGAGAGGTCGGTAAAACTGTCATGTATTTGACCTTCAATGGTTTCTTTACTAGGCTGTTGTTGTTTGACAATGAAGATGTTTACTTCTGTGAATGAATACGTTTCTCTTCCTTTGTTTTAGGTCATTTTGATTTTCTCTGGCTGAGTCTTGTTTTGACTGAATCTCTCACCAAGTGTGTGTGCGCACGTGTGTGTGTGGTGTGTGAGTGTGTGTGTGTGTGTGTGTGTGTGCGCGCGCGCAAGCAAGCACGATATTCTTAATACTGAAAAAAATTAGAACTGGAATGCTTGTTTTCATTAATCATAATCATTCTGTCTCTCAAATGGAGTGGAGGGTGGGTGTTTTAAAAGTTATGCAATACATAATTATCTGTCACATTCGATAATGTTTTATCTCAACTTATCTTTCCACTCTCTCTCACTGCTGTGTGTGAGGCTCACAATATAAATCATTTATTTTTCACGAGAACGCCTGTGTGGCCATAAGAGAAGATTGGTTGTTGAAAATGGAAACAAAAGATCAGCAGTGATCGATTTTACATATCATTTTAATGAACAGCAGAAAGAACGAAAGTGTCAGAATAACACTGAGAATTTTTCTTCTATCGTTATTGCATGACGTGACTGATAGACATGTGGAAAATAAATATTTTAGTATGACTGATTTTTATTATCGCTATAACAGTGTACATCTTATAGTTTTACCTTCGTGAATGAATTGATAAGTACTTGCTTTATGCGTGTTTCCCTCTAGCACTCATGTTTTCGTGAAACGCTTAGCGCTCTTGTGAGACGAAATGCTGGGACAAGCAGTCATTATTTATTATTATGATTGTATGTAATCATAGATGGATAGAGGCTGCATGTGAGGTTATACCTGTCACCATTGTGATGTTATTTGTTTGTTTGTGGAGCTGGAGGCTTAGAAGGCTCACACCCCCGCGGGGATGCCGGGGGCTTTTCCAGTATAAATAGTATCCTCACCTTCTGGAAATTCTGTGCTAGAAATTTCCTCTTTTCTGAACTCTCTTTGTTTCTTCCTCCTTTACCTTCTGCCTTGCTGGTCCATTCACTCGAGTGTGTTCGATAAAGTCTTGCGTACTTTTTCTTAGGACTGATAATTGGGTACATGTACTAAGTGCAATTTTGGCTCTAGGGAGGTGAGACATGCGGAAGTTATTTTAGGTTATTTGTACCCGTTTTATATGTTTTGGTGTCCTTAGGTATGCATAAATTTATCTTCAGGTGTGTTTTTTAAATCCCCTGTGCGCTAAATTGGACGGAGTGGTCAACGCTGGGGAGATGTCCTTAGATTATGTGCGCAAATGCATTCATATATGTACTTCTTTTCTTTTTTTTTCCCTGTTGAAGTTGTATGTTTTCAAACGGATATAGCCCTGATATGGCTCTGTGCAGTCGGCTGGGCTTTAAACAACAATAATAATGACAACAAAAACAAAACAAAACAAAAGACAAACAAACAAAAACTAAGAAGGCGCACGTGTAGCAACATGTGTGAAGTTTCCATGTACAGCTCTCTCTTTAACAAATCAGTTTTCGGTGCTGCACTAGACCCGCCATTTGCTCCTTTTGTATTGTTCTATTGCAGACTTCGTAACTTCATACGACCATTATGAAATCAGTGTAATTCTTGTTACATTTTGATTGGCTCGATGCAATCAGTCAGTCAGAATTCCAAGAATGCATTTGAATTGCCCAACTCAATAGGGTTAGTTGGCAGAGCCATGGACTCAAGATCTAATATCTTGAGTTCAATCCCAGCCTGCAACATTAAAAACTGGCCTGTTTGCTGCCCATCTTAATATTGACATAATTCTGGTGGTGTCAGCTTAAATGTTTCATAGGTCCCTCTTCCCCCTTTCCCTATTTCAAGATCTTGCCAGCGCATAGGGTTTTGCACAGGCATCGGAAGTCTGTCAGATAATTGCGGCAGATTTGAGTGGAGCGCATATGTAGTTTTCCGAGTGCAGTGAATCCCTCTTAAACAAATCACAAATCACAAAAAAAATTACACTGTTTTCGTTCTACGTTACAGCAGAGACAAGAAGGCTATGTACGGCCTGTATAATTATCGTCTACAATTTACTACTCGACGCTCGAGTGTTCCACAAAATTCTGTCCATGTCTGTCCATATTTAGAACAAGGAAGACGATTCTTAAACGTCGGTGGTCCCTGAAAGCTCAGAGGTATCGTTAGTATCCCCGAAAATCGCCCACCACAGCCCGTTTTGGTGCATGCTGGGAACGACAGTGAAACCAGGATGTTAATTGCCGAGGGATCCACGAGAGTTAGAGGTATCGCAAGAATCGTTCCCAGATTTGCCAACACGACAAAAATTAGCTTATAACACCAGGAAGCTTATTTTGTCTGGCCTTGATTTTCCTGGGGAAAAACACGATGGTGGTTTCCCGTTGCCTTCCATCGGTTTGTTTACGGTCTGTCTGCCAGCCTTTGTCGTTCCCACGACAACCAGCTTCCTGCAGGGTTAGTTTTTCTTTTGCTATCATGGCTAATAGTGCGGAAAGCTGGTAGATAGGGTAAGAGAAAGGGTTAAGTTCATATTTTGCTATCATGGCTGATTAATCAGAAAGCTGGTGGATAGGGTAAGGGAATCAAAAGCTTTTTTTTTTTGCACTTGGTGGATAGGATGGAGGATTCAGCTTTTCCTGACCCAGCGCAGAATTGGATAAGCCGCAGCAGAGATCAGAGCAAATCAGAAGAAGAGTGAGTGTGGCACAGTTGTTTTTCATATTCTATGAATACAAGGTTCAATGAAAGCTGCACCAGAACAACAGAGGAGAACAGATTCAGGTGCAAAGATATTACGCCTGGCTAAGAAACGTGGGAAAGACTGAGACGCGAATCATACGATTCACCGACCTGAATAAATGTTCACAACATGGTGTCTGAACAGAAGGAGCATTGAGGTCTCCTCCACTATGCAGTAATTTATGACAGCTCAACTGTGAAGCCCAACACGAGTATTAATTTTGACATGGCATAGCATGGTAGATAGACACATAAGCAATTTGAAGTGTTTGGCTTCCGTTTGGTTTTGCTTAATTTACTGTTGTAACTGCATCAAAACGTAAGTCAAAATACACTAGTATTACAAACCGTTGAAGCTAATCAGCACACGCACATGGATATTAAACACACACACATACATACACACACATATGTGCACACGGGCGCAGGCAGCATGCATGCACATGCGCATATATGCACACACCGTAGCCAGTATTAGGGGGGGGGGGGGCGGGGGGCAAAAGTCATGCGCACCAAATGATATACTAGCACATCAAGATAGATCGAGCAGGTCCGCGTGTCACTTAAACCAACGAATTAAGAAATTGTCGTCTTCTGTAAAAAAAAATTCTCATCCCAAGATCACTGTATCCTGGTTTGAGTCAGAATCAATCTTTGAAGTAAAACTACGTAATAGCTGGAGACCGATATAGGCCTATACACATCGAGAGAAGAGGAGAGAGAGAGAGAGAGAGAGAGGAGAGAGAGAGGAGAGAGTTGAATTACACTTTACTACTGGAAGAAAGAAGCCTTAGGTCCTTTTGGATCTGTCTTACACCAAGACCTTGCTAATCAACACACACAATGCAAGCATGTCCGTGTCTTGCTGGAAAAATTGCAACGATTAAAACAATTCTTTTTGCTTCTTGTTGTTGTTGTTGTTGTTGTTGTTTTCTTTGTTTTCTTTTTTTTTTCTTTTGTTCAGCCAAATTAAGCGTACATGTTGTAGCATATACCAACGACACACATTACTTGTAGACCAGGAAAACTAGCTACTGTGTAATGAAATGACATTCATCCTGTTGAATGATGATTGTATGTGCCTAGCGATACCACACTTGGTGGAAAAGCGCGTGAAACTGCATGCACAAAATAATCTGCTTGTATGCACAGATGGCATTGGTTTTTGGCTGTTTGCCAGTTCGCCCTCTCTACCTCAGAAGGTCACTGTGCCGCGTTCGTATGCCATCAATAGTGGCTGTGATATTTGACACCGTCGCAGGCGGAAAAAACGCTTCATGTGTTTTGACAAGTTTACACACTGTAAATTGTGATAGAATAGCTCGTTGTGCAAGACTTTGTATGTTTAACAATGCTCTTGTTTGATATCAAACCAAGGAGACGGGTAGCCCCGCCACGGGAAACTATAATCTGAATTGATTTTGGTTTTTCCACCATACTGATTTCGGCCTGTGTGCATTGAAAAAAGTTTCAGTTTCAGTTTCAGTTTCTCAGCATGTCTATGTGCTCGGAATGAATTCCATATGCACTCACGTCACGGGTGCCATGTGACGGAGAAGATCCAGAATGATCAAGGCACAAGACATAAGCCTGCACATAAACACATGAGCTGGTCAGGTCCTGAGGTCTTGCCTAGATAGTTCCATAACCCTGAGATTGTAGGGGAGTGAGGTGGCAGAGATCTCATCTTTTCCCGGGGCCATCGCCACGAGGGTGGCGCCCATACCCTCTCCCTCGCTCGCTTCAAATTCATATTCATATTCACTTTTTTTTAAACCAAAACTTCAGAAAGGAAGGCTATTTGGTCTTCAAGGGCTGGAACCTGAGAAATCAACCTCTCTCTCCAAAGTTTTATACCGAGGCAGCCGGGCAGTCCCTGCTCTTCGCGATTTTCAACTGCTGTGGGATCTTTAACGTGTGCAGTCAGAAGGCACATGGGTCTGACTCATTTTTCGTCCCCTTCCGAAGGACTAGACGTTCAGTTCGATTTTCCAGTCGAGCTGAGGAGAAAAGTCAAGGTCTCTACAGGGAGCGAACCCTGGAACCTCGAGTTTAGATGTTGGCAGGCGAACGTCTGAACCATTCTGCCACAGTTCTGCCTGCACTGAAAAAACAAAATAAAACGAAAAACAGTCAAGTTTTAGATACTCTTTGATGGAACTGCTGTAGTCTGCTCGATCTGTTTTTGACTTTTTTTCCTGACAGCTTAAAGCTGTACGTAGTTAAAACAAACAGCAAACAGACAGACAAACAAACAGAACAAATAAACAAAGATAAACAAACAAACAAACCCAACAATAACCAGGTTTCAGCCATGATACAGCCAAGTCTAAAACAAATCTGAAACAAATTGATTAATACAGTGTCAGGTCTTTATATATCAGGAAGAGGCTCAGCTCGCTTCCTACCCATTTTTCTTCTTCTTCTTCTTCTTTTCTTCTTCTTCTTCTTTTTCTTCTTCTCTTCTCTCTTTTGTCTTCTCCATCTCTCTCTCTCTCTTCTGTCTCTCCTCTCTCTCTCTCTCTCTCTCTCTCTTTCTCTCCTTCTCTCACGCACACGCATGGACGTACGAGCACATCTGACCGTTCTGTACGCATATTTACATTTGTTCATACCCTTTGAAAATGACTGGCACACTGAATGAACAATTTGCATGTCTGCCTCTCTCTCTGTCTTTGTCTCTGTCTCTGTATCTCTCTCTCTCTCTCTCTCTCCTCTCTCTCGCGCGCGCCGCCACATACACACACACACACACACACACACACACACACACACACACACACACACACACACACACACACACCACACAACATGTATCAGTATTAGGTGAGGAATGAACTGAAACTTCCTATTCCACCAACAGTCTACTTGTTAACGCGTAGACCAGCTTACGTGTCTTATGACATTGCTAATCTACCTTTATCAAAACGAAAAATAGGGTACGTTTATCTGTGGAATTGATGGGAAGGTCCATTGTCATCACCATCATTATCATATCTCTGTCTGTCTGTCTGTCTCTCTCTCTCTCTGTTATCTTCTCCGTTCTCTTCTCTTCTTCCATTCTATCTTACTTTTTCTCTCTCCTCTCTCTCTCTCTCTCTCTCTCTCTCTCTCTCTCTTCTCTCTGTATGTGTGTGTGTTATCTTCTTCCTGTTCGTGCTTCGTAGAACTTTGAACTTTCTGAAATAGTCTCTACTGGCAAGTTGTCAGTTACGAGTCACGATAACATTTTACATGTGTGTGTGTGCGCGCGCGCGCGCGTGTGTGTGTGTGTGTGTGTGTGTGGATCTTTTTTTCCTGTTTGTGCTTCGTAGAACTTTCTGAAACATTCTCTATTGAAAAGTAGTAGTTACGAATGACATATATGCGTACTTGTGAAATTGCTGGCTGATATTCATTACCAAAAAAAAAAAAAAAAAAAAAAAAAAGCAGCCCTAAGAAAGCTAAGCAGAGAAATATTGGATGATAACAATTTACATGTGGTGTGTGTGACTGTGAGTGTGCGCACGCGCGCGCGCGCGCGTGTGTGTCGTGGGCGCATTTCGCGCGATTAGGAAAAACAAAGACTCCCCCCCCCCCCCCCCCCCCCCACACACTAGCTTTTCACATCCCTATCCCGTTCTGACTCAACCTCTCCTTCCAAATCTCTACCTCGTCTCTACTCTCTCTCTCTCTCTCTCTCTCTCTCTCTCTCTCTCTTTCTCTCTCTCTCTCTGTCCTAATTTCCAAGGCACACCAGATAAAAACCCACCCCAGGTAGATGACCCGTCTGCGTCAACAACAGTGCAGGGAGCTTCAAGTCTACGCCTTCCACGATAACGCGTCAACCTTCTTTTTTTTTGAAAGCAATTCAGGGCCACCACTGTCATCCAGGAAGTAAAACCCAAAAGGGGGGTGGGATTTATTTCTTAGTAACCGACGACAACAGTTTTTGTAGGCCTACATGTGGACTGAAGCCAAGATGTGAGCATTGGCGCACCTCTTTCAGGAAGACTTCCTTGTTGAGAAAAATGTGTCGAGTAATAGGTAAAGCCATGGGACATTAAAAAAAAAAAAAGGGGGGGGGGAGGAGGGAAAGGGGGAGTGGTGTGTGTGTATCCGTGTGTGCGGCGTTTATCTGGTTGTGTGTGTGTTGTGTTGTGTGTGTGTGTGTTTGTGTGTGTGTGTGTGTCACAACAGGAAAGCTGGAGGGAAGAGAGCACCAGGTAGATCCAGGGAAAAAATATTGGACGGACTTACAGAGTGGCTGAAGACAGAGAGGGTGGAAGATGTGCTTGTGGCAACAAGGGACAGATGCATATGGAGGGGCATGGTCGACACACGGATATATACTCTCTGCATTCCTTTCCCCCCCCCCCCACTACACACCACATTCACCCCTACATACACACACACATTCACCCCCCTACATACACACACGCATGCACGCTCCAACGCACGCGCGCGCGCACACACACACACACACATACACACATACACACAACACACACACACACACACAACACACACACTCTCACACAACACACATCACTCTCCATACACACACACACACACACACACACACACACACACACAGAGATTCACCCCCCTACACACATACACCCCCCTACACACAGACACACACACACATACACAGGTACACCCAAATATATATATATATCCGTTCGATCTAAAGGATCATATGTGAATAGACGTTAAAAGAAATAACGAACGAACGAACAGACAAGAGAGAGAAAAGTTCAAACATTCAAATACAGTATTACTCGAGGATGCGGTAGTCCCTGCGAGCTGCTACACACATGATTTAAAATAAGGGAATTGAAAACAGGTGTACCAACACGCACAGTGTCAAAGAAGTGATAAAAATAAAGTGAAATAAAATTTTGTTTTGTATGTCAGCTGGTCAAGGGCTTTGAAAAAGCATGAAAGAGACAGACAGACTCGTGTCAAGCAAACACCTGTCAACCCCTAGCTACTAAAACACATCTTCCTTATTAAACGATCTTCTTTGTCTGCCTCCGTCAACACTGTTTCGTTTGTTTTCTTTGCTGTCCATGGAACTCTCAACTTTCTTCTTAGAAACCACATTTCGGCTGCCTCAATCTTGTTCTGGCTTTGCTTGTTGACTGTCCACGCCTCACAACCGTATAACATTATCGGTTCTATATAACATTCAAGAACTCTCTTCCTGATGTTAACTGATAGACATGGCCAGCCAAAGCAAGAATATCAGTATTTTGGTTGTATTACTTAACATGGTATAACATCGTATCCGTTCATAATTCACCGCTTGATTTCTGCATCGATAACAAAGAGCCTGGAAAGGGAGTAAGACTAAGAGGTTTCCGTTAAAGTTCTAAGTACTTCTAACCAAGTGCATTCGATTGAAATGTTTTCTAGATCTTGGCGTCGTTGAGTGATGTTTTCTGTACTGTTATGAATATATACAGCAATGCCAGTTTGACGAAGTAGTCTACAATGTTGACTGGAGCATTACATATGCTGTTATTAACTCGCAATTCATTGATACCACATAAACAGTAAAATGATTTACGAAGAAAGTTGACAACGTCTACTACTTTGTTGCATAGAGAACAGACATTCAGGTGACCTGTTTCGTAGCATGTTCATTCTCGGAGAAATGCAACGTTGGAAATGAAAGGCAACTATGTTAATAGAGGGAAAACGCGTACACAAATAAAGCAAAATTACTGGAAGATGAATAAATAAGACTGATTAAGTAAGGTGCTTAGCAAATTAGACGAGAGTTGACATTTGAAAGTGAGGAATGACACGGGTTTCGGAGGAACGCACTTGACAGCTGAGATTGACTGTAGGCAAAATAAAATGACTGTGCCTTGGGAAATGAAGATAATGAATCATCATCAGCATCATCAAGTGCCTGCCACATGGCGCTGGCGACCGTGCCCCTCCATATGCATCTGTCCCTTGTTGCCACAAGCACATCTTCCACCCTCTCTGTCTTCAGCCACTCTGCAAGTCCGTCCAATATTTTTTCCCTGGGTCTACCTGGTGCTCTCTTTCCCTCCAGCTTTCCTGTTGTGACCAGGTGCTCCAATTCCCCTTTCCTCATAAAATGGCCTTAAATGTTGCCTGTCTTTTCCTAATCTTCCTTATGAATGATCTTCTTGTGTCTGCCTCCATCAAGACTGTCTCGTTTGTTTTCTTTGCTGTCCATGGAACTCTCATTATTCTGCTTAGAAACCACATCTCGGCTGCCTGAATCTTGATAATGAAACGTAAGGGAATAAAAGGTGAAATTGGGGCGTGTTGTACCTTGGTGAGAGTTTGTAAAAAATCGTTTAAAGGTGGATGTTAGTAACAGTGGCTGTAGTTGCTTGTATCATACTTTTTTGCATTGTGACCTGCACAATTGTTCTCACTGATTATGGTTTGATTGGGTGTTCACCGATGAATGTACATGTAGAGATTTGTTGGCAGAGTGGTTGCTTATGTGTTTTTATTGTTTTGCATGTGTTTGTTGTTCTTGTATATGTTGCGTGTGTTTGTTGTTCTTGTATATGTTGCGTGTGTTTGTTGTTCTTGTATATGTTGCGTGTGTTTGTTGTTCTTGTATATGTTGCGTGTGTTTGTTGTTCTTGTATATGTTGCGTGTGTTTGTTGTTCTTGTATATGTTGCGTGTGTTTGTTGTTCTTGTATATGTTGCGTGTGTTTGTTGTTCTTGTATTTTCCGGCTAGATTGTTTTCGTTGTATATTCAGTGTTTGTGTTCTTTGGTATATGCCTACGCTGTGTTTGTTGTTCTTTTTCCGGGCAATGTTATCGTGATAAACAGTTTTCGTGATCGTTTGGTGCCACTCCAGTTTTCGTCTGTTCCAATGTAACTTATCACCATAAAGTGTGCACATGCAGTGCTGTCATGTAAAAATACCAAAAACAAAACCATCAAAAACCAAAACAAACAAACAAACAACAACACACACACACACACACAAAAACGGGAAGAAAGAATGAGAACGCTTATTTAATACAACAAGACAAGACAGGCGCAAAGTTTTGGCCAACTGGCCTTTGTGTATTAAGCGTAAGATCACAAACAAACAAAAACCAGATACAAAAATTAGAGTCTGACATTGCCGAAAACAGATGCAAAATGAGCGTTGGCTACCCAAAGAGACACAATGTCTCCCACTGGACGGTGCATCAGGGAAGTTCCAGTCTTTTTTTTTTCTTTCTTTCTTCCCACCCCCCCTCCCCAATTTTTGTGTCTGGTGTTTGTTTGTTTGTGACCTTACGCTTGACAAAGGCCTGTTGACCAAAAACTTGCGCCTGTCTTGTCTTGTTGTATTAAATACGCGTTTTAATTCTTTTTTCGTGTTTTTTTTTCTTATGTATAAGATGAAGATTATCAATAGGTATCTGTCGATCAGGACTATCCTGTTCCTCGTTTTCATTCTAATTTCGTGTTTCTTGGTCCTAACTGCTTAACTTAAATTTCTTCATACTTGCGCACAATGACATTTTGTGTTCTTTGTATCCTCAGGTGTTTCCATACTTCTCTGTTGGCAGAGCCATGAACTCAGGATTTGGGTGGAGTGCATATGGAGTTTTCTGAGTGCAGTCAATCCCTATTGAACAAACTACAAACTACAAAGAAACTCTGAGATCGCTCCCACCGACTTTCCATGTACACCCTCCACTCCATCCTGTTCCCTTTATTCTGCACGAGGCTCAAATCGCCTTGGATGTTTACCAAAAAGGCCTCACTCACTGACGAACACTACCTGATTGAATCTGTGTTCGTGATTATTCGTACGATCCAGGAAGGAAAAAAACCGATTAGCTAGGCCAGTCGCTTTTGTTTTGCATATCTTATATCCTGTTCGTGATATGGCATTTTTAATGCTGTCCTTGTCCACAGTATAAGCGCAGTGAGTCGAACTGAGAATAGCGCTATACAAAAGCTATTTATTATTAATATTATTATCATTATTATTATTAATGTTGAAAGGACAACACAAATTTTAAAGAAAATGTCTTCCCCATACTGTGGACGGACTTGCAGGGTGGCTGAGGACAGAGAGGGTGGAAGATGTACTTGCAGCGACAAGGGATACATTCATATGGAAGGCCATGATCGCCAACGCCAACGTCAGGGCACATGATGATGATGATGATGATGATGATGATGACGATGATGAGATTAGCTTTCCTATAATTTGGGGAGGAAATTATAAGTCACGTTTGTCACACTGCCAGCATTATGAGAAGCGTGCACGTTTTCTATTCGTTCCCCCTGTACCTTTCAAGTACTTGAAAAGGAACAGGCATCCGTTTACAGCTGGATGGATTGGGGCTGTGCATATATTAAAAGCAAGGACACAAAATCACTCGTGAACCACACTTATTTGTGTGTAACGTTAGCTTTGAGCGAGCGCTCTAACCACTACGCTATCCCGTTCCCCGTCTGAAAGAAAACAGAAAAAAATCATAACCAAAGAGCCGATAAAAAGTGTGGACATTTTTTCAACCCCGTGCCGCACCAAAACAGCATGCTGAACGTTTTGACCTGGTCCATGTACATGCACAACGCCTGTTTACATTGCCGACTTGTCTTTTGACTACGAAGCTTGGGGTTTTGTTTGGTGTGTGGGGGATGTCATCAGATTTAGAGACGGGTCACAGACACATAAGATTTGTGATTATTTCCAACGCTTAAGTGCGGGCCCCAGTAGCTCAGTTAGTTTGAACATCGGGTTCACATGCTAATGGTTGTGGGTTCGAATTTCAGGGTGCGCTGTAATAAAACCGGCCTTCTCACTGTCCCATCTTAACATCATTGTCGTTCTGGTGGTGTCAGTATGGGATTAGATAGGTCCTCCTTCCCCCATTTCCCTGGGACGGCTATCTTCGTCGGCCATATCACCTGAGGTGGGGGGGGGGGGGGGGGTGTCGACGTAAAAACTGAACCAAATCAATCAATCAATCAATGCTATGTGAGGACCGAATAGAACTGCAGCCAGTACCTGTTCAGTTTCTTGAACATTTGGTCATTTCACAACACTTTCGAGCAGATGTAATACTCCCAACCCGAAGAAAACGAACGATCAACCAAAGCCAGCAAGTGACTGCGTAGTCAAGCAACCGGCTTTCCGATAAACAAAGAAAAAAATGTGTCTGCATTTACAATAGGAAGACACGCTGCGCGTGTGCGCGCGCTGTGTGTGTGTGTGTGTGTGAATGTGCGCGCGCGAGTGTGTGTGTGCACGCGTCTGTGGGTGTTATTTAAAAAAAAAAGTAAGGTGTTGCTGTTCAGAGCCACGGTTTCAATTTCTCAAGATGACATCTGTCTCTGCACTCCGAACGATTTCCATATGCACCAACGTCACAGGTGCCATGTGTACATGTATATACGGTGATCATGGCACAAGCCTTAAGCCTGCTCATAAACCCATGAGCTGGTCAGGTCCTGAGGCCCTACCTAGTCTGTGTTTTTCCAAATCTATGTTTTATACTGGTATTTTATCAGCCTATCACAGGAATAATCTTGGTGTCATGTAAATGACATGTGTAATCTTACCTTCCAAAAAAAAGGAACATGTATATAAAGTAAACAAATAAACATAAAAATCTGAATCAACACAACCAGCTATACTGTATAAACTCGTCTTACATGACAGAAAAGCACCACCGCCACCACCACCTAGTCAATGCATAAATGCTCAGCTGTCTATCAACTAGGTGCAGATAATCTTCTCCTATCGCAGAGTGATCAGAGCCATTGAGTTTGTAGAGTGGTTTGCTTTAGTTTGTGATAGACCCCCAAGTGTTTCAGTCATCAATGTAAACGTTAGTATTAAAACAACACTGGTTTTTCCATTTCATTTGTGTGTATGAACTTTTTCCTCATCTGTTTGCATCAGAGGTATTGCGAAAGATAAAGCTGGCGTGGACCAGCTAGAATAGTAAATTATAGAAGCATGGGGCCGTCTCATGTTGCAGGTGTGGATTGCACAGGTTAACATTATGTTTTGGGGTAGGAGGAAGTAATTTAACCCTTTTGTTAGTCAGGACCAAGCCTGGTCTCTCGCAGTGTTAGGTGTTCAGATAAGTACAAGAGGGAGGTCTGTCAGATACAGTGGCAAACTCATATGCTGTAAAAGTACTTACCTTTTAACCTTTTGACTCCTGCACCCTATCCATCAACTGCAAAAACTTAACCCTTTGACACCCTCACCCTATCCAGCAGCCTCCTGCGGGAAGCTGGTAGATAGGATGAGGGAGTCAAAAGGTGAACTTTTTGCTTTGCTAGCATGGTTGACCATGCAAGATGCTGGTGGACAGGGTGTGGCAATCAAAGGGTAGGTAGTGACTAGTTTTGACAATTTATTCAGACAAATGAAGACGGGTATGGATGATGTGAATCACAAATATGTTCACAACGTGAACATGTATTCTTTATGTACAAGTGAAATACACACACTCGAAAATGCCCTTCCCAGAATAAGTTAGAGAAGGAAGTGTCACTTTTACTTAAGTCTGTTTCACATCCTTAGAGGGAAATTCTTAGTTTCAGTTTCATTTTCATTTTCTCAAGATGACATCTCCGCGCTCGGAATGAATTCCAAATACACTAATGTCACAGGTGCCATGTAATGGAGAAGATCCAGAATGATCATGGCACAAGCCTTAAGCCTGCACATAAACCCACGAGCTGGCCAGGTCCTGAGGTCCTACCTAGTTAGTTCCATAACCCTGAGGTCTTAGGGAAGTGAGGTGGCAGATACCTCAACTTTTCCCGGGGCCAGCACCACAAGGGTGGCGCCCATCCCCTCTCCCTTGCTTCATTGAAAATTCATATCCATATTCACAATTTTTTAAAACCAAGACTTCAGAAAGGCAAGAAGGCTGATTGGTCTTCAAGGGGTGGGACATGGGAAATCAACCTATCTCTCCAATGTTTTTTACCAAGGCAGCTGGGCAATGACCTGCTCTTCACGATTTTCAACTGCTGTGGGATCCTTAGCGTGCGCAGCCAAAAGGTAATTCGTTTTTCGTCCCCTTCCGAAGAACTAGACGTTCAGTTGGATTTTCCAGTCAAACTGAGAAGAAAAGTCGAGGCCTCTATGGGGAGCGAACCCTGGAACCTCGAGTTTAGTTATTGGCAGGCAAACGTCTGAACTACTCTGCCACTCTTCAAATTGTTAGACAGTTGTGCCATATGTGGAGCTCTCCAAAGAATCCATGCCCTAGATGATCAGCTCGAAGTTCATAAGTATTCACTCGTATTCTCCAGGAGCATCTTTTTCTTCTTCTTTTTCTCCTTTCATGGAAATGAAAGGAAACTACAAAACCTTGTGAATATAATAGAAATAGAGGGCTAAAATAAAGGCTGAAGCTAAATAGTAAGAAGACTAAAGTCATGGTAATCAGTAAAACCATGAAATCCCCTCATGCGAAATAACAGGTTGTTAAGTTTAAATATCTGGGAATGGTCATCTCAGCAGACGGCAGATGTACATCAGAAATAGCCAGCAGAATCAGCCAAGCCAAAAGCAGCATTCATGACGATGGGAAGCGTTCTTACCAACAAATGCCTATCAGTTAACATCAGGAAGCGAGTTCTTGAGTGTTATATAGAACTGATACTGTTATACGGTTGTTCTAGACAGTCAACACGCAAAGCCAGAACAAGATTGATGCAGCCAAGATGTGGTTTCTAAGAAGAATGTTGAGAGGTCCATGGACAGCAAAGAAAACAAACGAGACAGTCTTGATGGAGGCAGACACAAGAAGATCATTTATAGGCCATTTTATGAGGATAGGGGAATTAGAACACTGTCCATGAAGTTCATCATCAACATGAGTCCTGCGGCATGGCATCTGCGATCATGGTCCTCCATATGCAATCTATCCCTTGTCGCCGAAAGTACATCTTCCACCCTTTCTGTCCTCAGCCACCCTGCAAGTCCGTCCAATATCTTCTCCCTGGGTCTACCTGGTGCTCTCTTTCCCTCCAGCTTTCCCGCTGTGACCAGGTGCTCTAATTCCCCTGGCAATGAGGATGATAATCATGATGCTATGGAATTCCATCTAGGATTGAAACTGTGTAACAGGGCTGTACTCTACGCTTACTATCGTCATATATCTTGGTGTCAACCAAACCTGAGAGATACAGACACCTGCAGTGCTGGTCAGAAGATTTGATCAACACCCTCAGTGACGCATCCATGAAGTGGATGAGACTCGACTGTGTTGTCCCAGTTTTCCCAATGAGCCCATAGCACGCCCAACTCTGGGTAGGAGCCGATTAGAGGCGAAAAACCTAATGATACAGTTTTTAAGGGACTGATGGGGATTCGAACCACACCTGCCAGTCGTGTCGTTCGTTAATCACTACACCATGGCGACTGGTTAGAACTCAAATAGTATGGCATTACGATTATCACCATACTGACAATATTACCATAAGGTTGCCAAAAAATCTGTTGGTGAGCTGATAATCTTTACTTTAAAGACGATCTAATCAGATTGTGATATTAATCCATACTGCGATTAAAAAAAAAACTCACATCCATCACACACACACACACACACACACACACACACACTCTGTCTCTCTCTCTCTCTCTCTCTCCCTCTCACCACACGCACACTAATAATGGGTCAACAGATATTTCTTTAAAAAGAAAAAACTTTAAAGTCACACAGTATGGCTTTTCCCTCTGTCCTACACTCATTTACACAGTGTAAACAACAGGCAGCTTAGTGCAGGTAGTTCTCCAACATGGCGGCCACTTGGAGCTAGCAGTGGGGTAGTTTCGCCTCAACACTCACAGACGGGCGTGCGCAGTCTATATATACATGTATACAAGATGTCTGTGGTCTGCGTGCAACGGGGTGCGCTACATTAACACTGGCCTTCTCACTGCCCCATCTTAACATCATTGTTGTTCTGGTGGTGTCAGTATAGGATCAGATAAGTCCCCCTTCCTCCACTGCCCTGGGATGGTTATCCCTGTCGCCATATCACCTGAGGTGGGTGTCGATGTAAAAACTGAAGGAAAGAATGCGCGTAACGTAACCGCCATGGATCGTCACATAAATGGTGGCTTAAAAAAGAAAAAGGCTGAAGTATCAATACCTCGTTAAAAAATAAACTAGAATACAAAGTTACACCGCTGTGTGTGTGTGTGTGGTGTGGTGTGGTGTGTGTGTGTGGTGTGGTGTGGTGTGTACTAAGAATAACAAATAAAGGACGATACTTCAGTAATAATCTATAAATGCCAAACCTGTCGATTTCGTCCCAATAGTATAGATCTCCAGTCCTTTAAAAAAAAAAAAGAGGGGGGGGGGGGGCTGTCGGCAAAAAGCGTCAACGCATGATTAGCCTCATGTAAGAGTTTATCAGTCCATGACAGCCAAACCTTGCCAGGACACAGTCTCACACACACACACACACACACACACACACAAACACACACACACAGCCAAAGGTCACCGGTGTCACACACACACACACGCACACAGAGTGACAAACACACACACACACACACACACACTCTCTCTCTCTCTCTCTCTCACTCACACACAAGGCCAAAGCTCACTGGTTTCAAGTGAAATTTTATCTCGGATCGGTCGCTTGGCTGTTATCGTCCCGCGCCACAGCAGAGAAGCTGTCTGGGCTTGTTGAAGTTGGTTGGTTGTTAACTGTTCTTTTTCTGTATCGCATTTTTTTCATTTGAACCGACGGGGGGTGGGGTTGGGTGGTGGGGGGGTGTATGTGTGCGTATGTTTGTGTGTGTGTGTATGTATATGTGTGTGTGTGTCTGTGTTTTCATTTCAACCGACGGGAGGGGGTGTATGTGCGCGCGTGTGTGTGTGTAAGGGAGAGAGAGAGAGATTTACTCAGCACAAAAAATTATGGGTGGGTCTTTGTCAAAGTTTGCTCAAAGCTGTGGACATTTGAAGAATTGCCAAAGGATAAAATTGAAAGATACGTTAACTCTTTGACTCCCGCTCCCTATCCACCAACTGCAAAAAATTAACCCTTTGACTCCCTCACCCTGTGAGCGAATCAAAGGGTTAAGTTTTTGTTTTCTTATCATGGTTGGCAATGCAGAATGCTGGTGGACAGGATGCGGGAGTCAAAGGGTAAGTGTCTTGGTCATACTGACCGAAGAAGTGTCTTAAAATCAGCATAGTTTGAGGAAGGTGTTTGAACATCACTTTCTGAGGAAATGTGACCTGCTATCCCGCACATTTGCGGGATTAGGTTTAAGTGAGTGATATAAAAAAAACATTAACTTAAGGGAAGCCGTCTAGGCTCCTTCAGAAAAGATGGTATAGTTTCCTCATTCCCTAGGTTCCTTCAGAACTGATGGTCTGGTTTCCTTTAATTTCATCATCATCATCAAGTGCCTTGGCACATGGCGTTGGTGATCATAGCCTTCCATCTGTTTCTAGCCCTTGTTGCTTCGAGCGCCTCTTCCACCCTCTCTGTCCTCAGCCACTCTGCAAGTCAGTCCGACATTCTCTCCTCGGGTCAACCCTGTGCTCTCTTTCCTTCAAGCTTTCCTGTTGTGACCAGGTGCTCCACTTCCCTTTTCCTCATAAAATGATCTATAAATGTTGCCTGTCTTTTCCTAATCTTCCATATGAATGATCTTCTTGTGTCTGCCTTCATCAAGACTGTCTCGTTTGTTTTCTTTGCTGTCCATGGAAATCTCAACATTCTTCTTAGAAATCACATCTCGGCTGCCTCAATCTTGTTCTGGCTTTGCTTGTTGGCTGTCCATGCTTTACAACCGTATAACATTATCGGTTCTATAAAACATTCAAGAACTCTTTTCCTGGTGTTAATTGATAAGCATTTCTTGATAAGAATGCTTTCATTTTCTTGAATGCTGTTTTGGCTTGGCCGATTCTGCTGGCTATTTCCGATGTGCAGCTGCCGTCTGGTGAGATGATCATTCCCAGATATTTAAACTTATCAACCTGTCTCAAGGTTGTGCCGTTTTCTGTTATTTTGCATGATGGGATTTCATGTTTTTTTTTACTGATCACCATGACTTCAGTCTTCCTGCTGTTTACTTCTAACCCCTTACCTTTGCTTTCTATTTCTATTATTTTCACAAGGTTTTATAGGTCCTTTTCATTTTCTTCAATAAGCACGGTGTCATCTGCGTATTGAATGTTGTTAATCATTTTTCGTACAACCTTTAATCCAGGGTCTTCCTCTAGGTTTCTCATGATGTTCTCACTGTAAAGTGAAAACAGATCTTATGACAAAACACAACCTTGTCTGACTCCTGCTTTGATATTTTGGAAAGAGCTTATATCGTTTTCTATTCTCAGTCCTCTCTTATTACAAAAAGTGCGTGGGGTGATTGAAACAGTGACTGCTCCATGTGAAGAAGTTTGAGGTCCATACTGCTATGTGGAATGTAGAACGGGATTTAAGTTTAACTTGTTTAGCGTTTGGAACCAGAAAAAAAAAAAAAAAAAAAAAAAAAACACGAAAAAAGAATAAGAACGCGTATTTAATACAACGACACAAGACAGGCGCAATATTTCGGCCAACTGGCCTTTGTCAAGCGTAAGATCACAAACAAACAAACACCATAATGCTACCAATTTTGAAGAACAAGGTCTCCCAACAGTGTAAAAATCGCTACTCACAGTTCCGTAGCTTTCGATGGCGTTCTCGCCATCTTCGTCAGCGCTCTAATGCTGTCTGCGTGAATCTCTACTCAGATCTCGCGAACATGGGATGAACCCAGTTCACGAGATCGAATCAGAGAATGGTACACCGGGGGCAGGGTGTAACGGCCCCGGTCCCTGTTGAGCGGGGGGTTGGTGGCTGCGATGTAGATGGCCTCCTTGACTCCTCGCTGGAACCACTTATTTTCTCTGTCCAGGATGTTGACATTGTCCGCACTGAATTGATGTTTTTCGGCGTGTAGGTGAGCTCCTACTGGAGAAGAGTCCCTCTTGTGTTCTGTTAGTCTCTTCTGAAGGGGGCGTTCAGTTTCACCGACATAATGTTGGTTACAGTCCTGGCAGTCTATTCTGTATATAATGCCAGCTTTGTCGAGTTTGCTGGTTTTGTCCTTGGGGGTGACCAGCTGGCTGCGTATGGTGTTGGAAGGTTTGGAATGTACAGCCACCCCCAGTTTTCTGATCTTTCTGGACAGAGCGTCACTCACACCTCCTACGTATGGGATGGTGATGTGTCCCTTGCGCTGGTGTTGTTTCACTGGCTGTTGGGATGCGGTGTTGGATTTCCTGCCTCCCGGGCTGTTCCAGGCCCACTTTTTGTAGCCCGAGATGGTGAGCACTTTTTTCAGGTGGTTTGTCTCCTTGTCTTTTGCCTCTTGGGTACTGCATATGGTGTTAGCTCTGTGGGTAAGGGTTCGAATCACTCCCAAATCAAACAAACACCAGATACAAAAATTAGGAGAAAAAGACTGAAACTTCCTGGCTGCTCCGTCCAGTGTGAGAAAAGGAATGAACTGAATAAACTCAGTTTATTCCTTTTCTCACACTGGACGAAGCGACAGGGAAGTTTCAGTCTGTTTCTCCTAATTTTCAGTGTACTCCTTTTCTCACACTGGATGGAGCAGCAGGGAAGTTTCAGTATTTTTCTCCTAATTTTCAATGTATTCCTTTTCTCACACTGGACCGAGCAGCAGGGAAGTTTCAGTCTTTTTCTCCTAATTTTCAGTTGATGCTTTTGCTCACACCGGGCGGAGCAGCAGGGAAGTTTCAATCATTTCTCCTAATTTTTGTACCTGGTGTGTGTTTGTTTGTGATCTTACGGTTACGCTTGACAAAGGCCAGTCTTGTGCCTGTTTTGTCTGTTTGTATTAAATACGCGTTCTTATTCTTTTTTCGTGTTTATTCTGGTTCCTGTTTGCTTGAACGCGGGCAGTCACACTTGTTTTGGATTTCGTATTACTGAGCGTTTGTCAAGAATGCTGTGTATGGGCACTTTGCTGTCGCCACCTAGCAAAGTTGAATCGGGGATGAAAAGAGCTGACACGGATAGCTCCCATGCCGGAACGCTGAAAGGCAACGTGCACAAGAACAGGAATAGGCCTGCAAAAGCAGCTTTGAATTTACCGTAGCGTACGTTTTGGTTTTGGTTGAATTATTTTTTAAGGATCATCGCACTCAGGAAGGTCAGCTTTGTGCTCACCTGTTTTTTTGTTTTTGTTTTTTTTTCCATTTTCTACGCCATTTTAAATTAATGGTCACAGAAACTGGCACAGTTTTTTGTTTTGTTTTTGTTGTTTTTGTTTTTTGTTTTTCAATGCGATAATGATGATGTCGATGAGGATGATAATCATGATGCTATGAAGTTCCGAATTTCCATTAAGGATTGAGACTGCCTAACAGGGCCGTACCCTACGCTTACTATCGTCATATATCCTGGCGTCAACCAGGCCCGAGAGATACAGACACGTGCGGTGCTGGTCAGAATATTTTATCAACACCCTCACTGACGCATCTGTGAAGTGGATGAGACTCGACTGTGTTGTCCCAGTCTTTCCAATGAGCCCACAGCACGCCCAACTCTGGGTAGGAGCCAGTTAGAGCCGAAAAATCCCACAATGATATAGTTTTGAATGGACTGATGGGGATTCGAACCCACAACCTTCCAGTTGGTAGCCCGTCGCGTTAACCACTACACCACGGCGACTGGTCGCTTCGACTGAATATTTGCTTTAACCCAAGCGTACTCTGAACAAGACAACTGGTTACTTCACCAGTATTGATTAACCCTTTGACTTCTGCACCCTATCCAACTGCAAAAACAACTCGTTGACTCCCTCACCCTGTCCACCAGTTTCCCACAGCAAGAAGATGGATAGGGTGAGGGAGTCAAAAGGGTGAACTTTTTGCTTTACTAGCATGCTGACAGCGAAGGATGCTGGTGGACAGGGTAAGGGAGTCAAAGGGTTAAGGTACTGTCCTGTCAGTCTGTGTACGTCAGTGTCGACACACTGTGTGCTAACACACGCCGAATTGTATGTAGTGCGTACGTACTGTGTAGCCTCACGAATGCATGTTTGTTTAATATTTCAGTGACAGCCACAAGCACTACCGTCTCATATATCCATCTTGCCGTTCACTGCAACTGTTGTTGCAAGGTCACCCACGGATCGATATTGTTCTGAGTGGTATACTGCATTGCTGTCCTGTTTTCATACCCTATAGATACTCACTCGTTAAGAAATAAATCGTATTAGTTACTGCGTTGCTGTACTGTTGTCATACCCTATAGATACTCACTCGTTAAGAAATAAATCGTATAGTTACTACATTGCTGTACTGTTGTCATACCCTATAGATGCTCACTTGTTAAGAAATAAATCATATATAGCTCTTTGCGGATGTCTTGATTTTGACTCAACGTGATAGCACTTTTTGGCCACTTTGGGTTGACTATTTTGTTCTTGCTTCGGAATTTACTTGAATGTGTGTGCATATATTATGTGTCTATATGCGCACACAACACACGCTCACACACGCGTACATGTATGACGTGATAAATGTGGAATTAAAACCTGAAAGTACACGATAGATTGAGAGACTGTGACTGTCGATTCTGTCGCCAGTGTCACCATCATCAGCCACTATCATCAACCACCATCATGTATACCATCATCCAGTACAATCCAAAGTTTGCAGTATATATTTGTCAGGGTTGCTGCATGTTATTAAGGCGGGCCCCAGTAGCTCAGTTGGTTTGAGCGTCGGATTCACATGCTACGGTAATGGTTGTGGGTTCGAATCCCAGGATGTGCTCTATTAAAACTGGTCTTGTCACTGTCCCATCTTAACATCATTATTGTTCTGGTGGTGTCAGTGTAGGATTAGGTAAGTCCTCCCATTAACACTGGCCTTATCACTGTCCCATCTTAACATCATTGTTGTTCTGGTGGTGTCCGCATAGGATTGGATAAGTCCGCTTTCCCCCACTTCCCTGGGAGGATTATCTCCATCGGCCATATCACCTGAAGTGGGTGTCGACGTAAAAACTGAACCAAATCAATCAAGCATAAGTATTATTAAGGGAGAAGAGTGGCAGAATGGTTCAGACGTTTGCCTGCCAATAACTAAACTCGAGGTTGCAGGGTTCGCTCCCCATAGAGGCCTTGACTTTTTCCCCCCCACAGTTTGACCGGAAAATCGAACTGAAGTCTAGTCCTTCAGAAAGGGATAAAGAATGAGTCGGACCCGTGTGCCTTCTGGCTGTCCACGCTGAAGATCCTACGGTAGTTGAAACTCGTGAAGAGCAGGGCATTGCCTGGCTGCCTTGGTTAAAAACATTGGAGAGATAGGTTGATTTCCCAGATCCCTCCACTTGAAAACCAAATAACCTCTTGCCTTTTTGAGGTTTTGGAAAAAAATGTGAAATATGAATTTGAAGCGAGGAAGAGGGGATTGGCGCCGCCCTCGTGGTGCTGGCCCGGGGAAAAGTTGAGGTATCTGCCACCTCACTCCCGTACGATCTCAGGGTTATGGGACTGTCTAGGTAGGACCTCAGGACCTGGCCAGCTTGTAGGCTTATGTGCAGGCTTAAAGGCTTGTGCCGTGATCATTGTGGATCTTTTCCATCGCATGGCACATGTGACGTTGGTGCATATGGAATTCATTCCGAGCATGGAGATGTCATCTTGAAAAACTGAAACTGAAACTATGGTCAGCTCAGAGGCCTGCTGGTAACGTGCATGAGATCAGTGACCACACACAGTACCCTCTATATATTGCAGTTAGTTGCATTTGCCGTGTGTTCCTGTGTTGTGGATGGCAGGGTCGTGTAGTAACGAAGATGAGACTGCAGACTAGCAAGGTCAATCAGTAATCGGTTTGTGGCTTTTTTTTAAAGATAGGCGCCCCAAAATGTTTATCATTATTATTATCATCATTAGTATTATTACTATCATCATCATCGTCTCGTCGTCATCATCATCATCATCATTCAGTGTTGTTATCATTATTATTGTTATCATCATCATCATTATTATTTAGTGTTGTTGTTGTTGCTGTTATTATTATCATCGCCGTCGTCGTCATCGTCATTCAGTGTTATTATCGTCGTCGTCATCATCATCATCATCACTCAGTGTTGTTATTACTATTATTATTGTTATTTTATTATTGTTATTCTTATTCAGTGTCTTGCATGAATATTTCAAACAGCTAGCAAGGACACACTGACACTGACGCTTGGTTGATCGATACGGGAGATTGGCAGTGAGTCAGGTGAAGAGAGAGAGCAGCTTGTAGTAGTGTACTGGAGGTCGATAGGCCTATTCTGGCGTGTTGCCGTGTTTGGCCGCCGATGACAGTGGCAGCGCAAACTATCTATTAATACAGGTGTGCAATTTTAATCTCCCTTTTTCTTTTAAGGGTCCATTTGACTCCTGGACCCAATCTACCAACTGCAAAAACTTAACCCTTTGATTCCTTCACCCTATCCACCAGCTTCCTGCAGAAAGCTGGTGGATAGGGTAAGGGAATCAAAGGGTTCAGTCTTTGTTTTGCTAGCATGGTTGGCAATGCACGATACTGGTGCCCAGAATATGGGAGCCAAAGGGTGTGGCAGATGGTGTGTGTGTGTGTGTATGCGTGCGCGCGTGTGTTTGTGTGTGTATGAGTGTGTGTGTCGTATATATCTCTCTCACCCTCTCTCTCTATGTGTGTGTGTGTCTGTGTGAGTGAATAACAGGAATGTTTGGACCCAATTCTCTCAGCTCTTTATGGATAGGATGAATCTTTACCAATTTTAGTTCAAATGTGTGGGATTGTTGAGGAATTGTGAAAAGGTAAATTTGAAAGACGAGACACCAAGGTCAAGATGACACCGACCACAAAATCAACACTTTTCTAGTAAGGTATGTAAAACAGCACCTTTTGAAGAACTTTTGACAATATTTTAAATCTGTTTTCACACTCACAGTCATGACAGTCTATCATTGTCTTCGATGCAAATCAGTGTTTATTTCATGTGACGGTTTTTAAAGGCCATAATGACTGATACTCTAGACCGTCTGTTTCTTCAAGATTACACTGTCTAAAACTGAAATTTCAACAATTCAAGGCATCCACCTTGTACATAAAGTGAAAGAACTGAAATTGTTGTCTACATCTTTCTTCTTCAAATATGTGTCACTGGTGTTCAACAGCTTAGCTTCAACTGTGCGGAAAAGATCCCCACGGTACAACAAAAAGTGCGATTTTGAGCATCTTTCACTTCCGACAGAAGGTGAACTTTATATTGATAGATACACATTGAAGGGGAAAGCTGGGTTACTATTACGTTCTCAAAACAATTATGTTCTAACGAAAAGCGCTTCCTCAAATTACTTTTGTTCGACTGGGTAATTCACAGAAAGGATGATCAAGAATATGTAAAGCTGTATCAAGAGAATGTCAATCACAGTTTTCAATAAAACATGTGTCACATGGCAGACACATACATGAAGCTGTTTCTTGATCTGTAGGGCCTGGTTGACGCTACTAGGATGCACTGTGTGAGGAAGCATTGATATAAGTGCCGTGACCATTCTGTATCTTCTCCGTCACGTGACGACGTTAGTGCATATGGTATTCATTCCGAGCGCGGAGATGTCATCTTGAGAAATTGAAACTGAGACTGAGATATAAGTCTGTACAGGCAGGTCGTGCATTTCCAAAGCATCATCGCCATCAACTTTACATTTACTCTCCATCATGCTATTGTGGTTTAGTTTGAAAACGCGCGCACACATCAGCTCAAGTGTTAGTGTGTGTGCGTGCACGTTTGTGTGTCTGTGTGTTGTGAAAGAAGGAGAAATGGAAGGGGAAAGAGAGACAGACAGACAGAGACACACACAAAGAGAGAGAGAGACAGAGAGAGACACACACACAAAGAGCGAGAGAGAGAGACAGACAGACAGACAGATGTTGCCGCTATGCAGTAGCCCCCTACAGTAATACATGAGATGGGTTAATTATCCTGAGTGGCAAACACTCACATGACTGGCTTTTTTTATCATCATTATTATTTTTCTTAAGTTTCATATCGACAGTTGAGGGTTGCATGTCTTTCTATGTGTGTGTCTGAAGTGAAAAAAGTCCAGTTCGATTTTCTCTGGCTATTTCAGAATGGATCTTTACCAAATTCGGGTCATGGGTGTGGACCATTTGAGTGGTGGTGAACAGCCCTACATAAAGTTGGAAGTAATGGTACCAAATTGAAATAAAATAGAACAGAATAAAGTAAAGTAAAGTAATGTAAAGTAAAGTAAAGTATAGTAAAGCAAAAGAAAATAAGACAAAGCAGAATAAAACAAAGCCTACTATTGGCACTTTTGGGGGGGGGGGGGGGGGGGCGTGGGGGAGGGGAGAAGATATGAGCATCACTTTCTCGGGAAGTTCTCGCTATGACCCGAGGTTTGTTCGAATGGGTCATGCAACGCATGGAAACCCCTTCCTCCCCTCCTCCTCTCCCCCCCCCCCCCTCCCATTTTGCTTAATGAAATGACAATCGACTGGCGTCGAAAACTTGGGAGGTGATTTTCCGAAGCGTGGCGAGGCATTGGTGCTGTGGGTCCCATCTGCACCCTCTACGTGTTTCTTGTTAACATAAAAATTCTAGTTTAACGGTTGTGACAGTCTGCCATCGTCCCCGGTTCTCGTCTTGTTTCATCTTTCGCGTCTTCATGGTCACGATGATCTTGAGAAATACGAAATCTTGATTAGAAAAAGACAGAACGAGAGGGAGAGAGAGAGAGGGAGGGAGGGAGAGAGAGAGAGAGAGACAGACAGACAGACAGAGAGAGACACACACACACAGGTGTACACGTTCACACAATACATGCATATATACATACATACTCACAAACACTGACACGCCATATGGTATTTGTGTACAAATTTAATTTACACGATATACACCACAAACGCAAAACATCAATTAAAGCGAATGCAACAATATGGGTTATGGTAACACTGATTGACACTTCAGGGAAACGATCATGATTATCACTCATTCTTATCATAAGTCTTTTTTTTTTTTTAAATCAGGGAGAATGATAATTGTTCCAGGCAAAGGAAGGAAGGAGAGAGAGAGAGAGAGGATGTAAGGTGGTATACGCGCGTATTTGTACGTGTATTTGTGTGTGAAATTATGTCTGCAAGAACTTCTCAAAGTAAATGCTTCCCAAATTTAAAACACGTGTGTTTGTGTGAGAAATTATGTCAGCAAAAATTTCTCAATGTAAATGTTTTCCAAATTTAAAACACATTGATAATAGCCCAATGTAAAGTCTCAAACTAGAGCATGCCTATCAAAAGCGTTCAGATTTAAAAGCAAGTATTTTCAGTATCCTGACGGTGTAACATCAGTATTTTTGCACTGCCAAACTGTCGGGGATTCAGTTGGTGGCTTCCGTGTAGAAACCGAACAAATTAAAGAAAACACTTTTGCAAACAAAACATGAATCTGTTAAAGATTTGACGAATACGCGTCCGTGTTTAGGGCGACTAAACAATACAATACGCACACTGGTGTTTTTTTGTTTCGTTCCCCCCCCCCCCCCCTCCTAAACGCCGGCAGGGTGAGTGCAGTTGTGCGTACATGTGTGTACATCGTATTCATTCCTTGTTTAGTTGTCAGTGAAACATGCTTTCTGCGTCATTAGAAACCCCCTTACTATGAGTATGACGTACAGACAGGATATCAGCCACGTTCGAGAGTTTACTGATCACTGTTTTCATTGTTAAATCGATAGAAACTTTCGAAGTTTTTACAGCACAGAACACAGCGACGGAAAGAAAACACTATGCAAACAAAACATGAATCTGTTAAATATTCTTATTATGTTTATGTGAACAACTAAGTAAGAAAAAAATAGTTTCTATCTGATGTGATGATTGACAACAAGGCAGATGTAAACTTTATCATTATCACCCCATTTTTACCTCTTACATTTTTTCCCCATGATATGGCTGTTCCATGTAACTCCTTCCGCAAGATTTCCTTGACAACTCTGGAACACAAAGGATGAGGAGTAGGGGTAGGGCTAGTGTTCAGACTTCTGATCAGTCACTGTCCGTAGTGATGAGGGAGGTAGGCGAAACAACCTATAAAAGGTAAAGTTCACATCTCCGAAAACTAATATAGGCTACTGAAGTTTAGAAAAATCAGGACTCAGAACTTTTTAGGAAAAATGAGGACGGCCTGTGTTTTGGTCTTGGAAAGTTCCAACGATGAAGAACCATTTCATGGTGTATGATCGCTCATGGGTTTTGATTCACTGAGAAAAATTGTTGAAATTTAAGGAAATGAGCTGTAGTACGGAATAGTAAGACAGCTTAAAAAATTTGAACCACATAAAAAAAATTTTTTAATTAAAAAACAAACAAAAAACCACCTGATCGTCAATCCGATTTTTTTTTCAGCAAACTCAATTTTCATGTTTAAAAGCATTATTCATTTAAAATACGGGCATAAATGGGCCATACCTGGATTTTCTAATAGCGATCAGAAATAAAAACACGTTTTTTGTGATCTGATGATATCCAGCTGATTATGGATCAACGCTGACTACTATATAAAGGATACAATGTTCAGGTAAGTAATGAGCTTCATGTTTAAGTTTCACACAGACGAGGTGATCAAATTTCACGGTCACAAAACTACATCTTCTCAACATTAAAGGAAAAGACGGAATGTCAGTATGGCAGGACCCTATTTTTCCTGTATTTGGTTAGTTCTACATAATGTGTAAGTGTGCGTGTATATAGTAAACTTGGACATCTCTTTAAGTGATGTTTTGGCCGTTTGCTGTATTCATTATGTTAAAGTCTAAAACCTAACAGATGATCAGTATTTTTGAAAATATAATTCAAAAGATTTGTGGCTTGTGTTATAATCAGTGTCTCAAAAAGTGTATCATCAGCCAACATGTGATTTCTGATACACGTTCTGATTCAACACATTGATCACACTGATGGACCTTGTTACTTGTATTAGTTTTCTTTTGTTTGTTTGTTTTTCCTCGCTCAAAAAGCAGACATTGATAAGTGTGGCGCATTTAAAAGGTTACAATTTGATGAAAAACATCGATATGAGGCAAAAGTGATAATACGGATTGATCATCTTGTTTCAGTCAGGCTTTTGTTTTAATTTGAATACAATTTGTGCAATTCGAGCAGCAAGGCACTTTATCCAAGACTAACTCAAAACTCGTTAAATCAGAGGTTGTTCAAGTCTGCCTAAATCTGTTTTTCTGTTTACTAATACATGCATCATATACATTGCTTTATGAAATTGGATACGAATATGTTCCAGGCATAAGTCTTCAAGAGAAACTGCAGAATACACGCATATCTTTCCTGAATACAATTTCCTCCGTTGCCAAGTGTCTGTTTCCAGCTGAATATAGGACCTCGGACATGCAAGCAAAAGTTTGACATTTTCGCACATTCGAAAATAATCATAATAACGATGATAATAGTGACGATTTGTACAGCTTCTCGTCTCAGAAGCACCCTAAGCGGTACATAAAAACATGCCAGATAAAGGCAAAAACACAAGTAAAGCAAACACAAGCCAGTCCCTACACCCCTGACGAAATTAGATAAACTGTTGATATAATACAAGGGTAGAGAAGCAATAAAAATGATTCCAAATGAAATGTCCACTTCGTATACCCATCGGTTACTAAAACAATCAGGATTTCAATTTTTAAAAAGTGACTATTGAAATGAATGCAAATGTGCTTCCCGTCAAAGTGAAATACTATGATATAAACTGATTGCCCTCTGTTCACACACATCAAAAAAGTATTCAAACACTATGATATAAACTGAATGCCTTCTATTCACACACATCAAAAAAAGTATTTCAAACTACAGTACAACAACAAGGAACCACTGACACTGTAACATTGAACAGCAAACACCATCACCACATTTTGAGTTACCTACATAGTCAGGACTGTCTCATCAAGTAGTGACAAAACTTAACCTCTATTCAAATAGTCTAATGAACTAGTCACAATAAAAATCAACATCTGTTCAAACGACGAGTGAATTAATAACTTATGAAGAAATATTATGATACTGGGCAAATAAAAAATGGCAAAAAACAACAACAACAACAACATAAAAAAAAAGAGGGGGGGGGTGGGGGTCGAGAAAACTATATCAAAAACAAAAGAAAAACTAAAGTTAAAAAAAGGGGGGGATGGGAACCGAGAATACCGTCTCAAAGGAGAGACTTTCAAAGATGATAAATAAGCAAGGGAAAAAAATTTTAAAAAACAAACAAAAATCAAAAAACAAACGCCCCCCCCCCCCCATACTACCTTACTTAATAACAACAGTAGCAGCACCACCACTACCATACTATAACTACTACTACCACCACCACCAGCTGCTACAACAACAAACATGGTAACAAACAAGCTATTATGATGCTTATTAACTGTCAAGCTGTCAGAATGGATATTAAAGTTATGTTTTGATTTTTGTTAAGACTGGAAGAGATTCTTTGCGTGTGTGTGTACGCGCGCACACACACACACACACACACACACACACACACACACACACACACACACACACCACACACACACACACCACACACACATCCCTATTTTTTTTCTTTTCATACACATCCCATATGATTATAATATATAGACAGACATAACTGTAGCCATTACATGTATAGCAGAAAATAGACTGAAATAAAGCTGTTCATCAAACAACTTTCATGTCAAACATTAAATCATGAAATGATTAGAACAAACAGTCAAATGACACACACACACACACACACAATATCCCTATTTTTTTTCTTTTCATACACATCCCATATGATTATAATATATAGACAGACATAACTGTAGCCATTACATGTATAGCAGAAAATAGACTGAAATAAAGCTGTTCATCACAACCAAAGAACTTTCATGTCAAACATCAAATCATGAAATGATTACAATAAACGGTCAATGAACACACACACACACACACACACACACACACAACACACCCCACAACCGAAAACACACCTATCCCTATTTTTTTTCTTTTCATACACATCCCATATGATTATAATATATAGACAGACATAACTGTAGCCATTACATGTATAGCAGAAAATAGACTGAAATAAAGCTGTTCATCACAACCAAAGAACTTTCATGTCAAACATCAAATCATGAAATGATTACAATAAACAGTCAAATGAACACACACACACACACACACACACGCGCGAACACAAACACATGGTGTGCGCGCACACTCAAACATGACCCTAGAATCAAATTTTGATTGCAAAGACAAAACTAAGCAAAACATGTGAAGCCGTTACTATCGTATTTCCAGTGTTAATACTAGTTACATACTGCATGAATGACTGATGACAATTTTTAACGACAAAACGTTTACATCGATTCATTTAAAATGTACTAGTTATATATTCATTTAAATGTGTTTTCTCTATCTGTCCCCTCGCGCCTCCTACTTCATGTTTTCATTGATTTTTTTTTTACCATTTACTTTTTGCATTTTAACAGATCATAATTTTTTTCCCCAGCTAAATCATATAAAAATAATGATAATAAGCCGAGTGAGCTTATTATTAAAAAAAAAAAAGTTTACATATCTATGTATCTATCCATCTCTCTCTCTCTCTCTCTCTCTTTCTCTCTCTCTCTCTCACGTGTGTGTGTGTGTGTGTGTGTGTGTGTGTGTGTGATTTCATTTTTATTGTTTATTGTTTAGATCGACTCCTTTCATACAACAGACTCCAACAACAAACAGACAAGTACGAAGTTCTTTCTTCTAACAAAAATATATAAGAGAATACATTAGCTCATCACATCAATCATTCAGCCAGAGTTTTTTTTTCACAAAGAAGGAACTTTTCATGATCTCAAAAATACACACAAGGTAGGAATACTCGCATGGGGGGGGGGGGGGGGGGGGAGGGGTAGAAATACTCGTGCAGAAGATGGGGAGGGGAGGATGGAAAGCTGTTTCAACGCCATCTTGTCAAAAGGCAAACACACCGAAATAATACACAACAGGAGATCATCCTATGTTGCAAAAGCGTTTTCTTCAACATCGACATCCCCTTTTTAACTATGTCGAATCTCCTGGTCACACTTTCAATATCATAAATGTTTCGACCTCTATCTACCCCCCCCCCCCCCCCCCCACTCAAAAAAAAAATATACATGGCAGTCAATTTCTTCTTTAGAGAGGGTGGCCTACAGAGTAATCTCATATGAAGCTCTTTACATTTTAACCCTCTGACTCCCACACTCTATCCATTAACTGCAAAAACTTAACCCTTTGACTTTCTCACCCTATCCCCACCAGCTTCCTGCAGGAAGCTGGTGGATAGGGTGATGGAGTCAAAAGGCTTAGTTTTTTATTTGCTAGCATGGTTGATACAGGATGTTGGTGGACAGAGTGGGGAGGTCAAAGGGTTAAACCAGTAAACATGAACTACCATGCTCACCAGACAGATCTAGGATCCGTCAAATGTACAGTTCTCAAAAGTATGGCACAAAAACAGACAGGCTTAGTACAAGTCCTGCCATGTTGGTATCATACAGCTCGGACTTTCAAATTCACAGTTCACCAAAAACTTTTTATACACAGCAAAATCTTCACAAGAAAGGTTAACTCTATATTTCATAAAGTGGGTTTATAACATGGTTCTTCACCACATCTTCCAAACATCACACACAAAAACGCAGAAATAATGAAAACAATTGATTATCCCTTGACTTATACACCACACATGCGCGCGCACGCACGCACGCACACGCGCACGCGCACGCGCACACACACACACACACACACACACACACACACACACACACACACACACACACACACACACACACCGTCTCGCTGCCTCGTCGTCCACAAAGCTAAAACGTGTCCTATAATGATGATCAAAGGGATTTTGTTGTTTACAAAAGGAGACAATTGATACCAGCGACAATGAACTACCGTATAGCAAACACAATAGGATTATTACCAGTAAGCAGGAAAGGATTATTACCAGTAAGCAGGAAATTAATCTGTGTCCAATCACGAAAGAAGCAAACGAACATGGCATATTTACAGAACGAGGATGAATATTTCTTGTGATTCACAAACACGACTATGACTTTGTTAAGCGTGCGTTGAAGGCATTGAGTTATCGGTGTCATAAAACACTGTAGCTACAATGTACAAGTTTGTACATTTGATACATGCTGAGAAGTCAGGCTTCCGGCTTAAAATATTAACACACCAGCAAACAGGCTTGCCAGTTATCACAGATAGTGTAGTTCACTCCACTTTCAAGTCTTCTGTCCTTCTCAAGAGAACACAGACAGACAGACACACCCACACACACACCCACACCACACACACACACATTAACTCACATCCCCATGACAAAAACAAAGCACCTTCGGGCAAGAATAAAGTTGCTTTTGCTGAATGTATATATCAATATCTATATCTATACCTATATCTATGTTTGTACCTAATACGAAACAAGAAAACCGCAGCAAACTTCGTGTTGTACAACTGATTTCCATATAAACTTACTTTCAGTGATATACACTTTGGTTTTAATGATACATTTTATTCTTCCTGTTGTACACTCATTTATTTGTCTGTTAACTTAGTGTCAGTGATATTTGTCAATCTTCATGTTGTAAATTCATTCCTACGTAAACTTAATCTCAGTGATATTTGTCATTTATCCTGTTGTAAACTTATTTCTATGTAAACTTAGTTTCAGTGATATTTGTCAATCTTCCTGTTGTAACTCATTTCTGTGTAAACTTAGTTTCAGTGATATATGTCAATCTTCCTGTTGTACACTCATTTCTGTGTAAACTTAGTTTCAGTGATATATGTCAATCTTCCTGTTGTACACTCATTTCTGTGTAAACTTATTTTCAGTGATATATGTCAATCTTCCTGTTGTACACTCATTTCTGTGTAAACTTAGTTTCAGTGATATTGTCAATCTTCCTGTTGTACACTCATTTCTGTGTAAACTTATTTTCAGTGATATTTGTCAATCTTCCTGTTTCGTTTTTTTTTTTATCACATCATTCTGTGTAAACTTAGTTTCAGTGATATTGTCAATCTTCCTGTTGTACACTCATTTGCTGTGTAAACTTAGTTTCAGTGATATATGTCAATCTTCCTGTTGTACACTCATTCTGTGTAAACTTAGTTTCAGTGATATATGTCAATCTTCCTGTTGTACACTCATTTCTGTGTAAACTTAGTTTCAGTGATATTTGTCAATCTTCCTGTTGTACACTCATTGCTGTGTAAACTTAGTTTCAGTGATATATAGCTTCATTCTTACTGGAAAACAGTCTTACATTAAAAGGAGTTTGGAGTTTGTTCATGAGGGATTCATCGCACTCGGACAATTCCATATGCGCTCACCCAAATTCGCCAAGAATTATCCGGCAGACTTCGTAAGTCTGCGCAAAACCCTATGCACTGGCAAGGTCTTGGATTAAAGGACAAAGATCTACATGTAACTTAACGCTAGCTTGAACAAATCAAAGGATGGATGTTCCAACACCAAGCCCCTCAGGGCTTTAAATAGGCTGCCTCTTCTCAGAAAAGACGCTTGTGTAAACAGCAAGAAATACATCCAGTCGTGTGTTGTTAAAAACTCTATGACAAGTGTCACGGGCGGAAAGAAAAAAAATGGCATAAACAAGATAGGTAACACTTGCATGACTTACTGATTACATGCATAAATCCTCAGACACATGGCATAAACACGTGCATGGCTTACACTGATTACATGCATAAATCCTCAGACACGGTATAAACACTTGCACGACTTTCTGATTACATGCATAAATCCTCAGAAACAGGGTGACTCAAGATACATGACGTGACTGAAACTGGAAAATGTATACAAAACGCCATGAGTTGAGTAGGCGAATGATGCACGGGACTATAGACAGAAACATTCTAAAACTGTTTGTACCTCGTACGAAACAAATCGTCATCTTTCGTGGTAAAGATGTCAAAACTAGCAACAACAACAACAACAAAACAAACAAACAACAAAAATCAACACAGTCTAGTACAAAAACGACTATCAAATAAACATATCTGATGGAATACAATAGGAAACAAAACATTAACAAATATTTAACAAACCTTTTTTTCAAATAAACGTTTACTGATAAATTGTTAAAAAAAAACTAATAAAAACTTGCTTGAAAACTAAATATGAAATATGATTTTGAATAATCATTTAATGTACTACGCGTTCTATAAACCTTTTCTCACGACACGTAACACGTCGTTTTCTAACAATGTACGGAACAACACAACAAAAACAACGAAACAAAAAGAAAAATAACAAAAAGGCAAAGGAAGGCAACAATAACAAAAGCCTGAAAAATGCATTAATACAAAAGTTGTTATGCAACTGCAATCGTTTCCTTTCCCACACCGGACAGAGCAGCAAAGAAGTTTCAGTCTTTCTCTCCTGATTTTGTATCTGGTGTTTGTTTGTTTGTGATCTTACGCCTGACAAAGGCCAGCTGGCCGAAACTTTGCACCTGTCTTGTCTTGTATGAAATACGCGTTCTTATTCTTTTTTCGTTTTTTTTTTTTGTCTTTTTTTTTTTCCTGGTTCCTGTTTGCTTAAACGCGGGCAGTCACACTTGTTTTGGATTTCGTATCACTGAGTATCTGTTGAAAGGGAACGACATGCCCGTTGCTACACAAGTGTTATGTTATTGTTATTGTTGTTTAAAGCCCAGCCAACTGCATAGAGCCAAATCAGGGCTATAACCGCTTCAAGACATACAAAATTTCAACAGGAAAAAAAAAAGACAAGAAAATTAAGTACACATATCAATGCATTGGCGCAGCGTTGACCATTCCATCCAATTTATCGCACAGGAGATTAAAAAAAACAACACACACACCTATGTACAAATTTAAGCATACCTAAGGACATCAAAACATACATAAAAACGGGCATAAATTACCTCAAATTACCTTCTGCATATCTCACCTCCCTAGAGCCAAAAATGCACTTAATACATGTACCCAATTATCAATCCTAGGAAAAAGTACATAAGACTTTATCAAACTGCATACAGATGAATGGACCAGCATATCAATCTTAAGAAAAAGTAAGAAAGACTTTATTAAACCCACACGTGAATGGACCAGCAAGACAGAAAATGACAGGAAGAAATGACAGAAAGCAAAGAAACTAGGCAGAAACAAAGAGAAGAGAGAGAGGGGGGGGGGGGGCAGAGCTCTCCACTGATATGAATGACGTCATACATGATGTTCATCTCTCTACTTTGTGGCAAGACAGCTTAAATTGTCCATGTAATTACAATGGCGAATCCAATCGACCATGTTTCTTTCCGATAGTAAGTCTTTTTCATAGTAAAACATCCTGTTGTAGTGTTGATTAAACAGTCTCCCCCACTGCAACACCATGCGCTGTCAATACGCGCTTGGTATCGTAGGCACATATCATCATCATCATCACATTTTCGTCATCTGCTGAATTCTTCTTAATTCTGGCTCACAGTTTCTGACCCAGAGATTTCGTCGATGACACCAAACCAATTTTTAAAAGTTCTAACCCACATTTCTGTAATTGTTAAGTTTCTACAACAGTGGTGCGCTCCTCTTTTCAGTCTTCGGTAAGGCAGTGCAGGTGACCTATTTTGCTGCAACACGGTTTATTCCACAGTTACGTGTTAAAATCGAATGTGAACTGATCTGCATCTCATAACAATACAATCAACGATCTCTTCGCACATTGTTCTTCACTCCAAAATTTCTCAACTGTTTTGCTTGTTTTTCTCATCAGCAGTTTTACCAACTGGCCTCCTCCCCTCGTGTGGATGCCAGGGGCTCTTTCAGTATAAATGGTATCCCCTCCTTCTGGAAATTCTGTGCTAAAAATTTCCTCTTTTCTGTCACTCTCTTTGCTTCTGCCTCATTCCTTTGCTTTCTGTCATTGCTTCAATGCTTGCTATCATTTTCTACCTTGCTGGTCCATTCATCTGTATGCAGTTCGATAAAGTCTTATGTACTTTTTCCTAGGATTGATAATTGGGTACTTGTATTAAGTGCATTTTTGGCTCTAGGGAGGTGAGATATGCAGAAGGTAATTTGAGGTAATTTATGCCCGTTTTTATGTATGTTTTGATGTCCTTAGGTATGCTTAAATTTGTACACAGGTTTTTTTTTATTTTTATTTTATTTATTTTTTTTTATCTCCTGTGCGATAAATTGGATGGAATGGTCAACGCCGAGGGCATACCCGTAGATTATGTGCGCCAATGCATTGATATGTGTACTTAATTTTCGTCTCTTTTTTTCCCCGTTGAAATTTTGTATGTCTTGAAGCGGTTATAGCCCTGATTTGGCTCTACGCTGCTGGCTGGGCTTTAAACAACAATAACAACAACATTAACACTTGTGTAGCAACGGGCTTATCGTTCCTCTCAACAGATACTCAGTGATACGAAATCCAAAACAAGTGTGACTGCCCGTGTTCAAGGAAACATATTACCATGTGTGAGGGGTGGTGGTGGAGAGAGACCAGTGAGGGAAAACGGAAGGTGGAAAATCAGTTAAAACAACAACCACGGCAATACATACCTCAACAGTTACTTTCATCGAATAATCTTAAAGGCTACTATCACTATCACTTCTAAACATTGCCAGTTTTCCTCCGACTAGTGTACCATAAAGTCTGTTACTCTTTGTGCCACTACCAGTACTGGAAACAGTCAACTCAGTACAGCTATCACACAACAACAAAACGAATTTCAATGGACAATTTGTTCTTATCTACAAAATCATAATGCAATTTTTTTCTAGCTTATAACAAGTCAATATATATATATATATATTCAAATTTATCTCTCACACGCATGCATACTCAAATTAGGTAGCACTTTTTCCTGATTACAGTTTATCATTCCATAAATACAGCTAGTCATATACTATAACAGAAAATAAAATCCAACCAGAAGAAAACAACACTTCACAAAGAACAAGATTTAGAACATTTCATAAATTACACACTTGTTCATAACAATTATCTCGAAAATTAATTATTTCTTACTGTATCTACGTATGTCTGAAGGATTGAATATACAGACATAATTAAATACATATTGAAACAGGGAAATTCATACACTTACACAAGACTTGTACACGTTAACATAAGCAAGATCATGTAACATTGCTGGCTGTAACTTAATGCCGAGTTACTGCAAGCGTGCATGAAATGACACGAAGGCCTGACAGTCTTTTTAACAGTCTCACATAAGACACAGACAAAAGAGAAACATAAAGCAAAAAAAAGGCCACTTTACCACCCAAACCCAACCTCATGCACAGAGGTCTGCATGCAAAGGAATGTAATACCAACAAACCTGACAGGCTTCAATGGTTGCTGAAAATACAGATCATTCATTATATAAATAAAATTCTGTCTTTCTATCTCATTCATATTCATATAAGTGCGCCTATCTCATTCATATAAACGCATATAGACGATTTTTATCGCCTAATACACATTATGTGGATAGACATTACTAGAAACTGAACAAAATTCAAATAGAATTAACAATTGTAGCAGCAGCCGCAGCAACAACAGTCCATCCCAAACGCTCAAAGAGACATTCCTGATTCCACCACTGAAAATCTATGATGGATACATTTTTTTTAGCATGTTATTCAATCAACCAGATCACTGTGGAATCCGCCTTTACACTACACAGGCGATCTTGTTATGGGTCATCAGTCAAACTGCCATCACAGTTATTTTTCAATGGGTGGCAGAGGATTGGCAAAGGAATTCTTCTCCACAGATGGCATTGTCCCAGATGCCAGAGGCTTCAGCTTTCCTGGGGTGGGTAACGGCCTGCTTGACTTTGATGCTTCGTCTGATGGTGAGCCAGTGGAAAGTGGTCCTGTGCGCAGTTCCACTTTCTCTTCGGTAGTATGTGGGCGTTTGGGGCTTTTTGGAAAACAAACAGTTTATGTAAAAAAAAAATTAAATATTTTTGGCATTTATTTTCGACTTTTGGACTGCACAACAGTTGTCTTTTATGTACTTAACTAAAATCATTGTGGAATTCCTTTTGGGCTTTGGGCAAACAAAACAGAAGTCTTTTATTCATTGCACTGTAATCTTTGCGGCATCATCATTCTTGGACTTGGAAAACAAAAAAAGTGAAATCTTCGAGACACTGACTGGGGACGTTGAGAAAATAAAACGGTTGCCTTCATTCAATAAACTGTGATCTTTGTGACATCAACTGAGTTCGGGTTCGGGGAAAACAAAACAATTCTTTTCTTCGGTTAACTGAAATCTTTGTGACATCGGCTTGGGACTTGGGGGAAAACAAATGCGCAAGTTTTATATACAATCAACCGACTTGCAAAGATTTCTGTTAAACACCAGGCAAGATGGCATTTGGCAAGGCCTTATATAGAATATGTCTTACGTGGCCTATGACTGAGTCACAGGCAGAAAACTGGCCGTCTATAGCCCTGTACACTCACAGGATAGGTCTTTTGGCCAGGCTGGGATAATACACCCTACTTCGAAATACAACAAACCTTTTATTACTCAAAGACAGAAGCATTAGGTATAGGTCCGTTGGATCTGTCTACAAACAGTTATCCCAATCATTTAAAAACTTTCGCTGATGGATCATTAATTTAGGTAAAAGCAGGCTCAGCGTATTTAATACGTGCTCTTAAAATGCAGAAATCTTTTTTTGACACAGGACCCAAAAAATCAGTACTCACAGCTGAACTCTCTTTGCAATATTGACAGATTTAAATCACTCAAGTTTTCCTCAGACAATATTACAGATACTATTTTGCGTTGATTCAAAATCAGTACTCTTAACTTCATGAACCATTAAAAGTATTAATTAATAAAGAAGAGATTAGCCATGAGCTCTTTCTCAGGACTAATTATATATAAATATCCCATTTTGCCCTTCCTCCATCCCAACCCCACCTTTGTTGTTGTTTGTTTGTCTGTTTTTTGTCTGAAATCACTTAGGTGAACATGCATTAAAATAGACGTTAAAACGGAAACATAATTTGTCAAAAACAAACAAACAAAAAACAAGCAAACAAACAAACAAACAAAAAACACCACTCGTGTGGAAATGAAGTCAATACAACAGCCATGTACTACCCAACTCTTCATTATCAAATGTATTTTCAATCATACTATGCTTCATACAGAAAAGACACTTCAACAGTTTTTGTGTGTGCACCTGTGAGTTTCGAGCAAACAGAGCTTACCTGTTATCTGTGCCTGTGTATCTGTTCGTGTTTCCCCCCTCTGTCCCACTTTGCACACTGTTCAGAAAAACGATTAGAAATAAACAGCTGTCTCTCATTCTTCGTTATGTTATACAATTTTTTCTCTCTTTTTTTTTTTTTTTTTTTGGGGGGGGGGGGGGGGGGGCGTAGGTGTGCTGAAACACAGTTTGCCTATATGGAAATGCAGCAACAGCAAAAACTACTAGTAGCAGAACGTCGAACATCCGTCACAGTAGCAACCACATCAATTGGAAAAAAAAAAAGCAGCAGAAGCGGCAGAAACAGAAAGGACAGATACAGCAGCTTCAGTCGTAACCAATTAACAATATTAGAAACAGCAGAACTGTCAAAAGTGCTAGCAGTAAATAATACAGCTATTAATGATGGCAGCAGCAGCAGTGGCTTGGCTGATCTCCGAGTCTGTAAGGACTCTGGACACAAGTCTCCATGTCAAGAAGTACTGGAGAACCAGAGGGCTCGTTTCTTACATACTAGGCAGACTAAGTTTCCACGAGGTACGCTAGGTAGAAGCGTTTCTTGGTTCACCTAGTGGCAAGCATAACTAGCTAGCTAGGTAGGGAGCATCGACAGGATCTTGCCAACGAGGTAAGACAGCGATCATGTAAGTCACCTTTTTGTGTTTGAGAACGACTCAGTTGTCCTTTATTATGAAATAACTGTTGTGCATTGGCTAAAATCTTACTTCCACATCGCGTCTGTTTCATAGCACACTTTTTTCTCTATCCCTCGCCTCTCGCTATCTAGCCACGTGCCAACGTATCAGAAACAGGACCCTGCTGTACAGGAGGGAGCTCCCCCTTTCCATGGAATCGGTGGGGCCGAAGGAGTGGCTGAAGTCGATACATTTTAAAGACGAAAGAACAATGAAATAGGTATGCTGGGCATGTTCATGCTTCTACAAGCCACTGGACAGTGACACATGCTATGGCTAACAGGACCATTCAACATGCTTATAAAGTTATATACACGAAGGTTCAGGCACTAGGTCTGCACATACGTTGATCAAGTTTTCATAGCACATTTCAGCCACCATACGATTCTACAGCATAGACAACACACACACAACAGATATTTGTCAATAGAGAAAACAACAACACTACGGATGCCTGTCAACAAGGAAGATTTTACCAGCCACATCACAGAAAGAAAAAAACCGAAAAGGAGAGATAGACCACACAGCCCAATTTTTCACAGGCACAAAAACCTCTAACCCCATTTGTCACTTTCCTCTTCACAGCAGCGTCTATGGTACATTGGTAGTAAAAGCAGCGGCGGCAGTGTAGTACAAATGATGCTGTCGCAGTATGACGGCCGAGCCAAAACAGCATTCAAGAAGATGAAAAGCATTCTTACCAACAAATGCCTATCAATTAACATCAGGAAGAGAGTTCTTGAATGTTATCTAGAACCGATAATTTTATACGGTTGTGAGGCGTGGACAGTCAACAAGCAAAACCAAGACAAGATTGAGGCAATCGAGATGTGGTTTCTAAGAAGAATGTTCAGAGTTCCATGGACAGCAAAGAAAACAAACGAGACATCTTGATGGAGGCAGACACAAAAAGATCATTCAAAAGGAAGATTAGGAAAAGACAGGCAACCCTTATAGGCCATTTTATGAGGAAAGGGGAATTAGAACACCTGGTCACAAGAAGAAAGCTGGAGGGAAAGAGAGCACCAGAGACCCAGAGAGAAAATATTGGAGGGACAAGTTTGTAAGGTAGCTGAGGACAGAAAGGGTGGAAGATGTGCTTGCAGCGACAAGGGATAGATTCGTATGGAGGGCCATAATCGCCAATGCCATGTGGCAGGGCACTTGATGATGATGATAATGTTGCAGTATGACGAATTTTTAAGGACGATAGTCCACACTACGGGGGAAGGGGGAGACGGCCAGCCGGTCAAGGCTGAACAATTCCACAACTGGGCTGGACTAACGTGGATTCGCGCCTTTCAGTCATCAGTCGATTGAGAGAGTGAACCGTTATTGTTACAGCGACTGGTATAGTCATCTACTACTACGACTACTACTACTACTACCACCGTTACCAGTCGCCACTTGATTGCTAGTCTGTGAGGGCTAGGCAACAACAATGGCCACTCATACAGCGGTTCATCCCACAACTGCGTACGAGGAAAAGCAGACATACATCACGCAGATACATGTCAACACCTTCTTCTATGATGAAAATAGATAAACTATAAATCATACAAACAGGTAATAAAAATGAAATGTGATAAAACATCCAGTTCTGTATGTCAACAACAACATGAAAACCACAGCTCTTTAAAAGTAGAGAAACACAGAACTATTTTTTTTCTCTTTCTCTCTCTCTTCTCAACACACACACACACACACACACACACACACACACACCCCCACGCAGGGGGGCCGCGCGGGCGTCCGGCACACACCAAAAACAAGGAAAGGGTTACAGTTGAAAAAACAGTCACACAGAAACAGAGGGAGAGAAGAAATTACAGTTGAAAAAGACGGGTCACAACAGAAACAGAAGGGGAGAGAGAGAAAATTACAGTTGAAAAAGACAGGTCACAACAGAAGAGAGAGAGAGAATTACAGCTGAAAAAGATGGGTCTCAACAGCAAAAAGAGAGCGAATTACAGTTGTAGAGAGAGACAGACAGACAAAGAGGGAGAGAGAGAGAATTACAGATGAAAAAAAAGGGGGTCTTCAGAGCAGATGTGAGTGAGGCTGAATGTCTTATGTGCGCAGGAAGTTGGATCTATACTGCTGAGCAGGCCTCGGTAAGCGAATCTACTTTGATAGAAAGATTTTGTTTTGAAAGATGAAACATCATCATCATCACGTGCCCTCCAATATTTTCTCCCTGGGTCTACCTGGTGTTCTCTTTCTCTCCAGCTTTTCTCTTGTGACCAGGTGCTCTAATTCCCCTTTCCTCATAAAATGGCCTACAAATGTTGCTTGTCTTTTCGTAATATTCCTTATCAATGATCTTCTTGTGTCTGCTTCCATCAAGACTGTCTCGTTTCTTTTCTATGCTGTCCATGAAACTCTCAACATTCTTCTTAGAAACAAAAGATGGAACAGAAAACCCAAATTCTGAAACTTTCTTAGTGGGGTGTGGGTAGATGTTAAGACTGTCGGAGGGACAGTGAGGGCCTGTTCCAGACACAGACGCCAAGCATAATCATAGTTTGTAATTGACCGCAGATTGAACAAGGAAAGCCAGTGCAATGACTTGAAACGACGGAGTCATATGCTCATACCTGGAAGAGATTAGAAAACTACGTCGATCAGCGTTCTGTTGAACATTTTGAAGTCTTGACAAAATGGTAGTGGGATTATGTAAATGTTGCGTTGAGCAGTTGCTGTCCCTTCTGCAAGTACCGGGCCAATATGAATAAGCACTTCAGTTGGGCTGCGGGGGATTAAACCAGTTATTTTCGATATTTTAATGGACGTGGTATGCTTCTTGCTTTAAGCAATTTTTTTCTGTGCTTTTGATTTGTTTCGTTAATCCCTCTCCAACCAATTAACCATTTGACTACTGCACCCTATCCACCGACTGCAAAAATTTAACCCTTTGACTCTCACCCTATCAACCAGCCTCCTGCAGGATCCATCAACTACAGAAACTTCACCTTTTGACTCCCTGGTGGACAGGGTTAGGGAGTCAAAGGGTTAAATGTTTGCATTGCTAACATGGTTGACAATGTAAGATACTTGTGGACAGGGTGCAGAAGTCAATGGGTTAAAAAAAAAAAAAGGTCTTCTTCACCATTTTGTCCTTTTCCTTCTACGGTACTGATCCAACACAGCTCATTCCGGCGACATGAAACACCACCTACAGCAAGTTCGTTCAGTCGAATTCCTAATGCCAGGAAACCCACGGGACAGACGTCAAGTCATCAGTCGCCTTAGGGCTACATGTACCAGAGGAGAGACCCAACATGGCTGCTGGGTTATTTTGGTGGAGTTCAAAAGTGTCTGATCTGAGCCAACGTAGTGCTGCCTACTGTCTCCTACTCACGACAGTGATCCCTCAGTCGTGGTCGTGCAGCGATATTTTACATCTATAAGCCTGGGTTTGCAGTGCTTTCTCTAATGTGGGCCCATTTCTGCATTGCCCTACTGTGTTACCAACTTACATGACGGGGACGAGGGATTGAACTTCGAGAGTCTGGACGAAAGGGAGAAAGGGTGTATATGCCCACACTGTATTCTGAATTTTCTTTCACTACCTAATGTATTGTGGGGGTGATAAATCGAGCAGCAGAGATGGTGTCACCTTGCACTGTCTAGCTTTATTTTTCTCTGTGGATTTTACAGTATGCATGACTACCTCAATGGGTCAACGTGGTTTTCTTCTTTTCTTTTGTTTTGATGCTGTGTTGTGTTGTGTCAAGCTTCAAGTTTGACTGAGGGAACAGTTTACTTTGTGGAGGGAGTCAGTGAAACAAATAGGCAGATATCGAAGAGAAACGAAATCCAGAGATTCAACCAAGTATGCACTAACTGTGTAACTATGTGGCAGCGATCGTTCATTGTCAACCCTATCACTACCGCTAAAGGTGAAAGAAAGATTTGTGGAATAGGTTTCCTTTTGTTTTCATTTCAAAGCAATCAGTGCGATACACTTTCTGCATAACAGTATGTATCATAATTTGGCTAACTAAATCAGACAGGGGAAGAGAGGGGGAGGGGGAGAGAGAGAGACAGGGAGAGAGAGAAGGATAAAAAAGGAGAGGGAGAGAGACAGAGAGGGGAGAGAGAGAGGGAGAGAAAGAGACAGGGAGAGACAGAGAGAAGGAGGGACAGAAAGAGGAAAAGAGAGAGAGAGTGAAAGAGGGAGGGGGAACTAAAATGTAGCGCTGATAGTCATATGCATGTCTACACACTTACCCAGTGGCATTGAGAGGTTTCGAGTTGTTTCCATTTTGATTTTGTCCACCTTGTCTGGAAAGATAAACATCCGCACATTTTGTATATCTAATTATTAATCTGATTATTAGACGCGCGTGTACATATGTGTGTATGTGAGGAAAAGACAGTGAGAGTAAGAGAGAGAGAGAGACAGAGAGAGAGAGAATTACAGTTGAAAAAGACGGGTCTT
>JAPXFY010000034.1:21778870-21829814 GCA_030674185.1 Monoplex corrugatus
TGACAATGGAGAGCGAGAGAGAGAGAGGATTCTTACTTACCCTTGCTGCGGGTTTTCTGGAGAAGCACACCTTTTGTTGCATTTTGCCCTGCTGTAAGAAAGAAAGATGATGTTGATGAACGTGCCAATTAAATCAACAAGGTCACAGTAAGCACCGTCATCAAGGTCACTGTAGTCATGGTGTCATACATCCAGCATCCATTCAGCGTTTGATGCATTCTTTGCATCTATCTTATTTCATATTAGTCACACTGGTCTTACTCCATTGATCCAGCATCTATCTCAAGGTTTCATGCATTCTTTACATCTATCGTATTTCATCTTAGTCACACTGGCATTATTCCATTGATCCAGCACCTGTCTCAAAGTTTTATGCATTCTTTGCATCTATCTCATTTCATCTTAGTCACACTGGTCTTCCTCCATTGATCCAGCATCTATCTCAAGGCTTTATGCATTCTTTCCATCTTTCTCATTTCATCTTAATCACACTGGCATTATTCCATTGATCCCACATCTATCTCAAGGTGTTATGCATTATTTGCATCTATCTTATTTCGTTATACATTCTTTGCATCTATCTTATTTCATCTTAATCACACGGGCATTGCTCCATTGATCAGTTCGTTACCAACAGCTAAATGAGTGAATCGGTAGAAAACATCACGTATCACATTTGTGCACATTAAAGTGACTGGTTAATTAATAAGAACACGCGCTTTACTTAAAGAATTTCGTCTGTGAATTGCAAAGAAGTCACTGCAATGTTTATTACTTTGTAAAACTTAGTGCTGTGCAAATTACTTTTGAAAAGAAAAACCAAAGTTACAAATAATATAAACATAAGCATGTTAGAATCGATTTAATTACAACACCAACAAAAAAAAAATCAAATTACATAAATTTACACTGCATCCATCAATCTTGACATTTTATAGAATCAAGCACTGGGTGGCTAGGTTGAGGTACAATTCCTGATTTTGCACGCCAGTGTGCATGTCTGGGTGGGTGTGTATGGAAATCTAGCCCAGGCAAATGAAGCACGCCTCCCTTTCCCACACGGTTCTGAGGTCCAACGAAAGAACAAGAGGCAGGAGTTGCCAGAATGAGGCTGTACATTCTGATACCACAGAAGTGGCAGGAGTTGCCGGAATGAGGCTGTACATTCTGATACCACAGAAGTGGCAAGAGTTGCCAGAATGAGGTTGTACATTTTGGTACCACAAAAGTGGCAGGAGTTGCCGGAATGAGGCTGTACATTCTGATACCACAGAAGTGGCAAGAGTTGCCAGAATGAGGTTGTACATTTTGATACCACAGAAGTGGCAGGAGTTGCCAGAATGAGGCTGTACATTTTGATACCACAGAAGTGGCAGGAGTTGCCGGAATGGGGCTGTACATTCTGATACCACAGAAGTGGCAAGAGTTGCCAGAATGAGGCTGTACATTCTGACACCACAAAAGTGGAAGAAGCTGCCAGAATGAGTTTGTACATTTTGATACCACAGAAGTGACAGGAGTGACCAGAATGAGGCTGTACATTCTGATATCACAGAAGTTGCAGGAGTTGCCAGAATGACGCTGTACATTTTGATACCACAAAAGTAGCAGGAGTTGCCAGAATGAGGCTGTACATTCTGATACCACAGAAGTGGCAGGAGTTGCCAGAATGAGGCTGTACATTTTGATACCACAGAAGTGGCAGGAGTTGCCGGAATGGGGCTGTACATTCTGATACCACAGAAGTGGCAAGAGTTGCCAGAATGAGGCTGTACATTCTGACACCACAAAAGTGGAAGAAGCTGCCAGAATGAGTTTGTACATTTTGATACCACAGAAGTGACAGGAGTGACCAGAATGAGGCTGTACATTCTGACACCACAAAAGTGGAAGAAGTTGCCAGAATGAGTTTGTACATTTTGATACCACAGAAGTGACAGGAGTTACCAGAATGAGGCTGTACATTCTGATACCACAGAAGTTGCAGGAGTTGCCAGAATGACGCTGTACATTTTGATACCACAAAAGTAGCAGGAGTTGCCAGAATGAGGCTGTACATTCTGATACCACAGAAGTGGCAGGAGTTCCCAGAATGATGCTGTACATTTTGATACCACAAAAGTGGCAGGAATTGCCAGAATGAACCAGTAGGCCTACATTCTGATACTACAATAGGCCTACATTCTGATACTACAAAAGTGGCAGGAGTTGCCAGAATGAGCCGGTACATTCTGATACCACAGAAGTGGCAGGAGTTGCCAGAATGAGCCAGTACGTTTTGATACCATAGAAGTGGCAGGAGTTGCCAGAATGAGCCGGTACATTCTGATACCACAAAAGTGGCAGGAGTTGCCAGAATGAGGCTGTGTACATTTTGATACCACAAAAGTGGCAGGAGTTGCCAGAATGAGGCTGTACATTTTGAAACCACAAAAGTGGCAAGAGTTGCCAGAATGAGGCTGTACATTCTGATACCACAAAAGTGGCAGGAGTTGCAAGAGTGAGGCTGTACATTTTAATACGACAGAAATGGCAGGAGTCGCCAGAATGAGGCTTGAAGAATGCCGGAGGTTATCCCTGACTGTACACAATTGGCAGAAAGGTGGGCAGGGGTAGGGTAGGTGTGCTGGAGAAAAGGAAAAGATTTGGCCAACACTGCACCCATTATGTCGCACACCGACTGCATGCAGTGTCGTTTTGAAAATTGGCAGAGAATGAACGAGAGTGGCGTTGTTTGTTGAGTTTATTCTTAAATCATCAGCATCAAAGCCAAAGCACTTCGATGATTTTTTAACTGAATGATTTTTTTGAGACATTAACCATTCTAGAGGAACAAAACATGAAACATGACTCGTATCATTCTGGTATGCATACAGTTTTACACTCTGACAAGGAAAACGTGTGACACGCGACTTTAACTGGACACTTGAGAATAATGACAGGACAGTATATCTGGACACTTGAGAATAATGACAGGGCACTGTATCTGGACACTTGAGAGTAATGACAGGGCACTCTCTCTGGACACTTGACAGTAATGACAGGGCACTCTATCTGGACACTTGACAGTAATGACAGGGCACTCTATCTGGACACTTGACAGTAATGATAGGCACTACATCTGGACACTTGACAGTAATGATAGGGCACTCTATCTGGACACTTGAGAATAATGATAGGGCACTCTATCTGGACACTTGACAGTAATGACAGGGCACTCTATCTGGACACTTGACAGTAATGACAGGGCACTCTATCTGGACACTTGACAGTAATGACAGGGCACTCTATCTGGACACTTGACAGTAATGACAGAGCACTCTATCTGGACACTTGACAGTAATGACAGGGCACTCTACCTGGACACTTGACAGTAATGACAGGGCACTCTATCTGGACACTTGACAGTAATGACAGGGCACTCTATCTGGACTCTTGACAGTAATGATAGTGCACTACATCTGGACACTTGAGAGTAATGATAGGGCATTATATCTAGACACTTTAGCGTTATCTGGCAAACATGTCCAAATGCAGGTTTCTTTAATATAAAAGGCTTCTCAACTGCTAACTTAACTGCTGGAAAAGGACCAGCGAACAGGTCAAGAGCACTGGCAAATTACAAGCACTTAAAACCGCCGAATTTTAAAGATAACAGTTTCAATCGATGAATTACGATTCAATGATTACTCCCTGCTCAGGGCTGGAGAGAGAGAGAGAGCTGAAACACACTGGGAAGCGAGCACAGCTGTGCTGCTGAAAATAAATCTCCGAGTAGCTGGTCTACTTTCAGGGAGTGCATTTCATTTTCAAGCGGCCTATCCAGATAGTGCTCAAGTCCAGATAGCATCCTAACCTGTGCGTCATGCAGAGTAGCATAAAAACACTAGAAAGTGTGTTCATAACTCGCTATCATGCATGAATAGAAAACCATTCAAAACCATAGACAAGGTCAGGGTAGACCTACAGGCGATCTGGCACTGGTCTCAAACATACACTACTACCATATGCAAGAGAGTAAACATACCATCACACAACGAACAGGCCTAAAGATGACAGGGAAAAAAATCAACAACATGAAAACAAGAGGTATTGACACTGAAGGTTTTGAACCATTCACCAATCCCAGGAGATGGAACTGATCTGCCCACAACTGGAGAGTTCACCTACATAAGCAGCAACGTCAGATATAACGGAGGAACAGGAAATGACATCAAAGAAACATCTCAGCAAAACCGCAAACATCTTCAGAATGTTGAACAACGTGTGAAGGTCCCCACAGTAAGTATCAATACTAAGTTAAGACTGCATTACAGCTGTATCCTTTCCGACCAACTTTCCTGTTGTCAGAAGACTGAACAACGTGTGAAGCCCCCTACAGTACAGTGCCAATGCCAAGCTTAAGACTGCATTGCAGCTGTATCCTTTCCGACCAACTCTCCTGTTCAGAAGGCTGAACCACGTATGAAGCCCTCCCCCCCCCCCCCCCCCAGTACAATATCATTACCAAGCTGTGACTGCATTACAGCTGTATCCTTTCCAACCAACTTTCCTGTTGTCAGAAGACTGAACAACGTGTACAGGCCCCCATAGTACAGTACCAAGTTCAGACTGCATTGCAGCTGTATCCTTTCCAACCAACTTTCCAGTTCAGAATGCTAAACAACGTGTGAAGGCCCCCACAGTACATATCAATACCAAGTTTAGACTGCATTGCAGCTGTATCCTTTCCGACCAACTTTCCTGTTCAGAATGCTGACCAACGTATGAAGGCCCCCACAGTACAGTATCAATATCAAGATGTGACTGTATTACAGCTGTATCCTATCCGATCAACTTTCTTGTTCAGAAGGCTGAACAACGTATGAAGCCCCCCCCCCCCCCCCCAAGGTACAGCATCATTACCAAGCTGAGACTGCATTACAGCTGTATCCTTTCCAATCAACTTTCCAGTTTAGAATGTTGAACAACGCGTGAAGGCCCCCACAGTACAGTACCAATACCAAGTTTACGACTGCCTTGCATCTGTATCCTTTCCAATCAATGTTCCTGTTCAGAAGGCCGAACAACGTATGAAGCCCCCCCCCCCCCCCCCCCCAGTACAGTATCAATACCAAGCTGAGACTGTCTAACAGCTGTATCCTTTCCAACCAACTTTCCTGTTGTCAGAAGACTGAACAACGTGTACAGGCCCCCATAGTACAGTACCAAGTTCAGACTGCATTGCAGCTGTATCCTTTCCAACCAACTTTCCAGTTCAGAATGCTAAACAACGTGTGAAGGCCCCCACAGTACATATCAATACCAAGTTTAGACTGCATTGCAGCTGTATCCTTTCCGACCAACTTTCCTGTTCAGAATGCTGACCAACGTATGAAGGCCCCCACAGTACAGTATCAATATCAAGATGTGACTGTATTACAGCTGTATCCTATCCGATCAACTTTCTTGTTCAGAAGGCTGAACAACGTATGAAGCCCCCCCCCCCCAAGGTACAGCATCATTACCAAGCTGAGACTGCATTACAGCTGTATCCTTTCCAATCAACTTTCCAGTTTAGAATGTTGAACAACGCGTGAAGGCCCCCACAGTACAGTACCAATACCAAGTTTACGACTGCCTTGCATCTGTATCCTTTCCAATCAATGTTCCTGTTCAGAAGGCCGAACAACGTATGAAGCCCCCCCCCCCCCCCCCCCCCAGTACAGTATCAATACCAAGCTGAGACTGTCTAACAGCTGTATCCTTTCCAACCAACTTTCCTGTTCAGAATGTTGAACAACGTGTGAAGGCCCCCACAGTACAGTATCAATACCAAGCTGAGACTGCATTGCAGCTGTATCCTTTCCTACCAACTTTCCGGTTCAAAATGCTGAAGGATATGACAGAAAACGAGCGTACCAAGCTGTCAAACTTCAACACAAACCACCTCTGAAGAATAATAATAATTTAAAAAAATCTGACCAAACACTACCTTCCATCAACAACTAGAGCCTATTTGTCCAATGGCAATCAAGAGAGTATGGGCACCATCATCATGAACAGACACTGGAGATGGATTGGGCACATCATCCGAAGACAGCAGTATATCACCGGACTGAACACCGGAGGGTAGACGCAAGTGAGAAAGACCCAAGGACACCTGTTGGAGATAGATAACAGAACTTCCAGCCTTGAAACACACCTGGGTACACAGCTGGCCCAGTAAGAGACAGGAGTGGGGAACCTTTGGTGCTACCCTAGATGACTAACAGAACTTCCGGCCTTTAAACACACCTGGGTACAGAGCTGGTCTAGTAAGAGATAGGAGTGTGGTACCTTCAGTGCTGCTCTAGATGAATAACAGAACTTGCGGCCTTGAAACGCACCTGGGTACACAGCTGGCCCAGTAAGAGACAGGAGTGTGGTACCGTCAGTGCTACCCTAGATGAATAACAGAACTTGCGGCCCTGAAACACACCTGGGTACGCAGCTGGCCCAGTAAGAGACAGGTGTGGGGAACCTTCGGTGCTACCCTAAATGAATAACAGAACTTGCGGCATTGAAACACACCAGGGTACAGAGCTGGCTTAGTAGAGATAGGAATGAGGAACCTTCGGTGCTACCCTGTATGCCAAAGGCATAAACGAGCAGTAAGTACGTAAAGTAACGACCACATGCGTACATTATACTATGAGTATGAAAAGAAAATAAGCCTGAAACAACTGAGCCTCGCAATTGGTAACCTGAAGTGATGGTTCGTCAGCAACCACACACTTTGGTAACATTTTACAACACTGATGTTGCAGGCTGAAAAAGCATTCACTTCGGCCGCTTTAGTTGTGCTCTTATTTCTGTTCAAGGCACTGACTGCTTGCATTTTAATGCACTTCGGCTCAAGGTGACAGTGCGGTCTGAGAAGTTAATTTTCAGTAAATTAAAATTTTATGTCACAACAAGCGCAGTTGTAACTCCATTCAATAATACACTGTAATATTAGATAACAGTTGACCATTTTCTGCATGAAACTGCTTAAAATTAGACTCATACATTTCTTTTAATCATCAAACGCCAAAACAAAAGAAAAACAAAGAAACGAGCACACAAATAACCAACGAGCACACTAATAACCAAACCAAAAGAAATCAATGTGAATGCATTCCAAACATAATAAATTTACCCCACACCCATCATTTTAGTACTATCAGTTACACATGCGCCAGCACCCATGAAATCATCACTCTTTTCTTATATCTCTTCAGGAATGAAAAACACACATAAACTAGAACAACAATCACACACATATCATAGTGGCAAAGACTGAATAAGATTCTGTCACACAGTACCAGTATTAAACTTTTAAAAGTGAATTTTGTGCTGATGTTAGTGCATGCAGGACGTCCATGCAGTATTCATAGACACATACATCATCGTGCATTCACACACATACAAACTGCATCACTGACCAGCAACGAATAAAATCAAAACTCGAAGAAGTAAGACTGTAAATATTCAAGTGATTAGTTGGGGTTTTTTTTGTCAGCACATACTCTGCACACACATCTACACACTCACGAAGAGGAAACAGGAAATGTTTGTTACAAGGCTGATTGTGTTAAGTTATCCCAAACACATACGTTACACTGATAGTAATTTCACGCGTGCGCACGCACGCACGCACGCACGCACGCACGCACGCACGCACGCACGCACGCACGCACCACACACACACACACACACACACACACACACACACACAATCTTTAGATGGAAATCTGACAGGCACGTTCTTCATTCTTTGAAGTATACAGGAAAAGACATCTGAGTAAAAATTACATCGACAAAAATTATCGCCAACGAACTGGGTAGAAACCAATGTAACAGAAAATGAACACACAATCAGTTTTTCACAGGCATAAAGTAAGGCCTGTTCACCTGTTGGCGACATCATTCTTGGTGGTAGCTGCAGATGCATGCCCCGTCAGCTGTCCCCATCCCCTTCTGTCTACAGTCCTGTAGATTTCATCTTTCAGCAACTTCATCCACTTGGCTATGTTCTCTACATTGGAAGTCAGCGGTCTTCCTTGTCGTCTCTTGCCCTCCATTTTGCCCTGGGCCACAGTCTTCATTACATGGCAGCTCTGATGTCGTATAGCATGTCCAAAATATTTCCTTTTCCTAACCAGGCCTAAAAGTTCAGGTTGTTCAGTTCTTTCAGGATGCTTTGGTGGGTTTTTTTCTTCTTCTTTCAGTCCAGCTTATTCTTAGGAGTCTTCTGTAGAACCACATCTCTGCACTTTTGATTCTGTTTTCATCTGCAGCCCTAAGAGTCCGTCCTTCACATCCTTACAACACAACGGGTCAAATTAGTGTTCGCAGTATTTTAAGTTTGAGCTAATTTCCTAAATAACTGTCTTTCCAAATGTTAGTAAGATGGACCATTCTTTGTTTGGCTTGGGCACTTCCTTTTCTCACGCCATACAGAGCAGCAGGGAAGTTTCAGTCTTCTTCTCCTAATTTTTTCTATCTGATGTTTGTTTGTTTGTGATCTTAAGCTTGACAAAGGCCAGTTGACCAAAGATTTGCGCCTGTCTTGTCTTGTTGTATTAAATACGCGTTCTTATTCTTTCTTCGAGTTTTGTTGTTGATGTTGTTTTTTCTAATTTTTGCTTCGTTGTCTTTGCTACATGTGGCATCAGCTGACTTGTATGACGCAAGGTATTTGAAGTGTTGTACAACTTCGAGGAGTTCTCCATCGATTGCTAAGACAGGTAATGGAATGCCAGGAATTCTGTCAAGGCAGGAAGGCAACGTTTGGCAGCACTAGCGACAAAGTGATCTCACATGGGGTAGATAGGACTAACCGCTGCTTTAGGGACTCCAGCTCTGGATGAGTTTATTCCTCACCCTTTTCTGCCCCACCCCACCCACCCGTAGAATACTGCATGGCAATAGGTTTTTGTGGGTGGCCGCTGACTCTAGCTGAGTTCTTCTGCCACTCTGAAGGATTGTTGTTTTTTTGTTTTGTTTTGTTTTTGGTTTTCTCCTCCAGTCCTGTCGGATCCCACAATCATTCTCGCTTCTTAGCTAGACAGGAGGGGATGCTAGCTGAGTCGCTGATGGCTCCCCCATGAACAGGTTACTAATGGGATTACATGGTTACTGATAGCAGACCAGTTACCGGACCTGACAGTCGGTTACAAAATTTAATAATAACACAGAGTATATTCAGAATTGATTTCAAACTTACTCATGCTTCTTTTTCACCACGATTCCTGAAACAAAAGGAAAATGACAGTTCATTACTTGCTTTCCCCGACATAAGGTGTAAGGGGGGAGAGAAAGAGAGACAGAGAGAGGGGGGGAGGCAAAAGAAGAAAATGAAAGCAATAAAATCTATAATACATATATAAAAACGATGTCTGCATGAAGCCAACAGAAAATGAATGTGGCATTGCTTGTAATGTCAGGTTATGTAAGACATGAACTGCTGGAGTTTAAAATGTACAAAGTTTTCCTGAAGCATGGAATGCTTGAAACAGTCATGAGCAAAGGTGATGCTGATCGTAATAAAAGGTGTGCCACCCCATTCCATTCGACATACACGCTTCAGTGTGGAGAACAAAATAGGGGTACGTAATGAAATCATTCTTTTCTTTTTTTTCTTACCCCATAAAATATTGCCTTCATCTTCTTCACACTTTCGTGATACATATCCCTTTTGGATACAAGGGATATGTTTACTGTTGTAAGTACCTGTGGTCTCTGTCACTTTCTTGGAAACTGTTTTTTTTTTTTTTTTTTTTTGGCAAGCAGATTCTCTTTTCCCCCTTCACCTCCTTTTGCCTTGTTTGTTATTCTTTTCTCCATGTTGGTAACTAGTTTCTGTTTTTCTGTAATTCCCTTACAGTTTATTTTCGTATCATATCCGTTTTTGTTTGTTTGTTTGTTTTTTGTCTTCATGACAATCCATCCAGGATTTATACAGTTAAATCCTTCCATGTTTTTTTTTTTTTCTCTTTCCTTACATCTGAGTTTGTACATCTTTCATCTTTTAACTGCCTGCTTTTACTACCATGAGTACTGTTGGAAGAAAGAGTTGGAAGGCCTGGAGAGGAGAAATGCTGTGTGATGTTTTAAAGTCTTCTTGGTCTGCCTCTTGCGTTCAGACCATACTACATCTTTTTTTTCAGTTTCTTGTTATACTTGTTGTTGTTAAACCAGCCGGTGAGTGAGGTCGCACTCTGATCAAGTGACGAAGGCACTTCCATGATCTGCTGATGAATATGATGGTGGACTGGTGTTGCTCCTCCACGATTATTTTGTTCTTGGTGTTTCTGATCACGTCACGTCTGGTCTAACTCCTGTTAACAGCCTTTCTTCGTGTTTCTGATCACGTCACGTCTAGTCTAACTCTTGTTAACAGGTTTTCTTGTTGTTTCTGGTCACGTCATGTAAAGTCTAACTCTTGTTAACAGCCTTTCTTCGTGTTTCTGGTCACGTCACGTCTAGTGTCACTCTTGTTAACAGCCTTTCTCGGTGTTTTTGATCACGCTGCATCTGGTCTAACTCTTGTTAACAGCCTTTCTTGGTGTTTCTGATCACGTCACGTCTAGTCTAACTCTTGTTAACAGCCTTTTTGGGTGTTTCTCTAATCACGTCATGTCTAGTCTAAATCTTGTTAGCAGCCTTTCTGGGTGTTTTGAACGCATCATGTCTAGTCTAACTCTTGTTAACAGCCTTTCTACGTGTTTCTGATCACGTCACGTCTAGGCTTAACTCTTGTTAACAGCCTTTCTTGGTGTTTCTGATCACGTCATGTCTAGTCTAACTCTTGTTAACAGCCTTTCTACGTGTTCCTCTGATCACGTCATGTCTAGTCTAACTCTTGTTAACAGCCTTTCTTGGTGTTTCTGATCACGTCACGTCTAGGCTTAACTCTTGTTAACAGCCTTTCTTGGTGTTTCTGATCACGTCATGTCTAGTCTAACTCTTGTTAGCAGCCTTTCTGGTGTTTTGATCGCATCATGTCTAACCTAACTCTTGTTAACAGCCTTTCTACGTGTTTCTCTGATCACGTCATGTCTAGTCTAACTCTTGTTAGCAGCCTCTCTGGGTGTTTTAACGTATCATGTCTAGTCTAACTCTTGTTAACAGCCTTTCTTGGTGTTTCTGATCACGTCACGTCTAGGCTTAACTCTTGTTAACAGCCTTTCTTGGTGTTTCTGATCACGTCATGTCTAGTTTAACTCTTGTTAGCAGCCTTTCTGGGTGTTTTGATCGCATCATGTCTAATCTAACTCTTGTTAACAGCCTTCCTAGGTGTTTCTATGATCACGTCACATCTAGTCAAACTCTTGTTAACAGCCTTTCTTAGTGTTTCTAATCCCGTCACATCTAGTCAAACTCTTGTTAACAGCCTTTCTCAGCATTTCTGATCACGTCACGTCTGGTCTAACTCTCGTTAACAACCTTTCTCGGCGTTTCTGATCACGTCACGTCTAGTCTCTTTTTAACAGCGTTTCTGTGTGTTTCTGATCACGTCACGTCTAGTCTAACTCTTATTTACAGCCTTTCTTCGTGTTTCTGATCACGTCACATCTAGTCTAACTCTTATTTACAGCCTTTCTTCGTGTTTCTGGTCACGTCACATCTAGTCTAACTCTTATTTACAGCCTTTCTTCGTGTTTCTGGTCACGTCACATCTAGTCTAACTCTTATTTACAGCCTTTCTTCGTGTTTCTGGTCACGTCACATCTAGTCTAACTCTTATTTACAGCCTTTCTTCGTGTTTCTGGTCACGTCACATCTAGTCTAACTCTTGTTTACAGCCTTTCTTCGTGTTTCTGATCACGTCACATCTATCTAACTCTTATTTACAGCCTTCTCGTGTTTCTGGTCACGTCACATCTAGTCTAACTCTTATTTACAGCCTTTCTTCGTGTTTCTGTCACGTCACATCTAGTCTAACTCTTATTTACAGCCTTTCTTCGTGTTTCTGGTCACGTCACATCTAGTCTAACTCTTTTTACAGCCTTTCTTCGTGTTTCTGGTCACGTCACATCTAGTCTACTTTTACAGCTTTCTTGATTTACACGTCACATCTATACTCTTATTACAGCTTTCTTCGTGTTTCTGGTCACGTCACATCTAGTCTACTCTTGTTAACAGCTTCTTCGTGTTTGACACGTCACATCACTACTCTTTACAGCCTTTCTTCGTGTTTCTGTCACGTCACATCTATCTAACTCTTATTTACAGCCTTTCTTCGTGTTTCTGGTCACGTCACATCTAGTCTAACTCTTTACAGCTTCTTCTGTTTCGATCAGTCACATTTTACTTATTTCAGCTTCTTCGTGTTTCTGGTCACGTCACATCTAGTCTAACTCTTATTTACAGCCTTTCTCTTCGTGTTCTGTCAGTCATCTAGTCACTCTTATTTCACCTTCTTCGTATTCTGTACGTCACTTTCTAGTCTAACTTATTACAGCCTTTCTTCGTGTTTCTGATCACGTCACATCTAGTCTAACTCTTATTTACAGCCTTTCTTCGTGTTTCTGGTCACGTCACATCTAGTCTAACTCTTATTTACAGCCTTTCTTCGTGTTTCTGTCACGTCACATCTAGTCTAACTCTTATTTACAGCCTTTCTTCGTGTTTCTGGTCACGTCACATCTAGTCTAACTCTTGTTAACAGCCTTTCTTGGTGTTTCTCTGATCACGTCACATCTAGTCTAACTCTTATTAACAGCCTTTCTTGGTGTTTCTCTGATCACGTCACATCTAGTCTAACTCTTATTAACAGCCTTTCTTGGCGTATAGCTAAAAACAAACAAACAAACCCCCACTAAAACGCATTTAAAAAACAGGTCTAAGTTAACTAAATAAGCTTCTACACATCACACTTCTTAAGAGCCAAAACTACATTCAGACATGTACGCAATTATCAATCCTAACAGGAACTGAGGAAGTGTGTAAGGCTTTATAAAACATATACAAGTGCATGGACCAGTCAGGCAGAAAACGATAGAAAGAGATAAAAGACATCAAAGAAGTACGGCAGAAACAAAGAGAGAGAGAGACAGAAAAACATGGGAGAGAAGAAACAACCGGTAAAATAAAGTAGTGGGACAGAGACAATCATTTCAAATACTTCATAATATTAAGAGAGAGAGAGAGAGAGAGAGAGAGAGAGAGAGAGAGAGAGAGAGAGAGAGAGAGAGAGAGAGAGAGAGAGCTCTCACCTATTACTATTGACAAAGATGATGGCGAAAACTGCAACACAAGGGCCAACGACACATCCTGGAAGACATCCGTCACCTGTACATTCAGGAAAATTAATTATCTGAAGCTGAAAGGAGAATGCAATTACTCTCTCTCTCTCTCTCTCTCTCTCTCTCTCTCTCTCTCTGTCTGTCTGTCTGTTGTTTGTCTTTCTGTGTGACAAACTACGAGTAACTCCCCGCTGACAATACATCACGCATTTGATCAAACGATAAGTGAAATGTAAACACCAAAGCATGCTTATGTCAAAAAAGACTTGGCTGTTCAAGGGTAAATGTCAAACAATGCTGGTAATCTTCCTCCTTATGATCAACAATCGCTAGTTTGATTATTTGGGGGAGTGGGCGTGTGCGGGGTTAAAGATGAGCAGTGCGGGGTTAAAGATGAGCAGTAAAATGTGTCCGTTCAGACACAATAGTCATTCTTGTTTAGTTGTCCTTTATGTACAAAGTTTAGTCAGAGTCATCCAGAAACAGCCGAGGAACCCTTGGCGGCCCAATTGCAATGTATTTTTACAGAACCCTGTGGATAAAAAATAGAGCTAAAGGATAGGAGGGAGGGTGGAGGAAGTCAGTGAGATAAAAATAAAGGTTACTATTATTGTTATTGTTGTTTAAAGCCCAGCCGACTGTGTAGAACCATATCAGGGCTATAACCTCTTCAAAACATACAAAACTTAAACAGGGGAAAAAAGTACACATATCAATGCATTCGTGCACGTAATCGAAGGAGATACCTCCGGCGTCCACCACTCCGTCCAATTTGTCGCACATGGCGATTTAAGAAAACATACTTGAATACAAATTTAGACATAACTAAGGACACCAAAACATATATATATATATAAAAACGGGCCTAAATTACCTAAAATTGCCTCCGCATATCTCATATCCCTGGAGCTAAAAATGCACTTAACACATGTACGCAATTATAAATCCTAAGAAAAAGTACGTAAGACTTTATCGAATACGTACAGGTGAATGGACCATTAAGGCAGAAAATGATAGGAAGAAATGACAGAAAGCAAAAGAACAAAGCAGAAACAAAGAGAAGGACAGAAAAGAGGAAATTTCTAGCACAAAATTTCCAGAAGGTGGGGTACTATTTGTACTGAAAGAGCCCCTGGCATCCCCACGGGGGGAAAAGAAAAGGTAATATATGCACCATTTCCAAAACTATCATTATTACTATTATCCTCACCCACACCCACACCCACACCCAAGGACTCCCCTGCATAAACACAACCATCATTCTGTTCATACACCTCTGTTATGATGAAGGCGAACGCCATTCGTCCTCATTCACCGCATACACGCATCCACTTTAACCGCGCATGCGCGACCGCACGCGCGCATGAACACACTCGCTCACGTTCACGTTCACCGTAAAGTATCATGCACCTGAACATACCCAACAGCAGGTAAGTTGTTTTATGAAGTTAATGGAATATTAATAAAGCACGGAATACATACACAAGCGTGAGCATACAAACACTCATTATGACCATATACGATGATCTCTGCCGCTACAAATGATTACTTTTACAAGCGTGTCCCCCACTGTAAGCATAAAGCACACCATCTACCACACAGACGCTGCCCGTTTATAAAAGTGATAAGACTGTGAGATGTCTTGACTATAGTTGTTGGACTATCTTAATAAAGATCAAAACGGGTGGGCGTGGGTGTTGAGAGTTTTCAGTCTGTTAATCCAGAACTCTTCCTCTGCGATCACAGTCGATCTATCTGTCTGTCACTGTCTATCTATCTATCTGTCTGTCACTGTCTATCTAGCTAGCTAGCTATCTGTCTATTTATCTATCTACGTATCTATCCATCAATCACTCTCCTCTCTCTCTCTCTCTCCTCTACCTATCTGTCTCTGTCTGTCTGTCTGTCTCTCTCTCTCCCCCTCCTATCTACCTTCCTACCTATCGTTGTGTGTGTGTGTATGTGTGTGTGTGTGTGTGTGTGTGTGTGTGTGTAATATACACACAGTTTCTTGCAGCCTGCAAACGCTTTGGTCTTGCATGTAGCTTCAGCAATTTGTACAGGAGCTAGGTTTCACTCACCACTGATATCGTGCGCTTCTCGTGCTTTACCACCTCCGATTGTCACGAGCAGCCAGAGAATCAGGACTATAATATGGCTACTCGGGCGGGCAGTACAGTGAGCTGAAATGGATCTCTTGATGCTGAGGCGGCGCTGTGCATCTCCAAACTCTCTCTGCTCTTTTGTCAAGCTGACTAAGAGGTTTGACAAGACACGGCCATCAGGCTCCATAGCAAAAGACTGCTGCGCAAGATCTGCATCACATCGGGAGACAACTTACTCCATCCCGATGGACCACTGAAGGGGGTTGCAGGGATGCTCACGGCATGGCCGCCGTTTAATTCATGGAAGAAAACACTTTCTGGAAGAGGACTGAAAGACTGGCGCAGAAACAGTCACGCGGGACGGAACACGATTAGAATCGCCGACCCCCCCCCCCTCCCCCCCGAGATTTTCCTTAATATAAAACATACTCGTCTGTTTACGTCGTAATTGTCACCCGATCTCTCTCTCTCTCTCTCTCTCCTCCTCTCTCTCTCTCTCTCTCCTCTCTCTCTCTCTCTCTCTCTGTCAGACTTACCTGATTATTTCTTATTGGCTTTATGCATTGACTGCAGGGCAGGGTGGGGGGGGGGGGGGGGAGAGGAAGGAGGGGGTTCGGTAATGTGAGACGAGTTTATACAGAATAGCTAGTTGTGTTGAGATTCAGACTTTTAATTATTTTATTTATTTGCTTTATATATATTTCCTTTTTCTGAAGAAAAGATACACATGTCATTTACATATAACCAAGATAGATCCAGTGAAAGACTGATACTATACCAGTATAAAGTATAAACTACGTAAAACATAGGCTTGGTATGGCCTCAAAACCTGGCCAGCTCATGGGTTTATGTGCAGGCTTAAGGCATGTGCCATGATAACCATACACATGGCACCTGTGATGCTAGTGCATATGGAATTCGTTCCGAGCGCGGTGACGTCGTCTTGAGAAACTGAAACTCAAACTGAATCATGGCAAGACTGAGTGTCCAATCCTTCCACTTCGAAAAGTGTAGCTTGCCGAATGTAGAGAGTATAATTATATACTTATCAAATCAAATCTTCATTGGACAGGACACTTGTTGGTAGGGAAGGCAACCGAATCCCAAGGATACTTCTGTACAGAGAGCTCGGAGCAAGGACAATGTGATCAGGGAAGACCACGAGAGCGATACAAGGATACCCTGGTGGCCAGGGTTATCAGCGCTTTACGTACACTTTGGAAGGGGGGGAGGGGGGTAATAACCCTTCAGTCCTATGTATGTCAAATCTTTAGTGATCAGGGAAAACCACAAGAGCGACACTATGATATCCTGATGGCCAGTTATTAGCCCTTTTCGTACACTTTGGAAGTGTGTGTGTGTGTGTGTGTGTGCGTGCGTGCGTGTGTGTGTGTGTGTGTGTGTGTGTGTGTGTGTGTGTGTGTGTGTGTGTGTGTGTGTGTGTGTGTGTGTGTGTGTGTGTGTGTGTGTGTGTGTGTGTGTGAATAACCCTTTAGTCTTATGTATGTCAAATCTTTAGTGATCAGGAAAAACCACAAGAGCGATACTAGGATACCCCGATGGCCATGGTTATCAGCGTACACTTTGGAAGGGTGGGGGGTGGGGTGATAATAACCCTTTAGTCTTATGTACGTCAAATCTTTAGTGTTTTGTATGTCAATGTTTCTATGCCAGTCACCGATTGTGCCTTTTATACAGAACCGTCAAACATGGTTCTCCAACACATAACCCCCACCCCCACCCCCCTTAGCAAAAAATAAATAAATAAATGAAATAAAATAAAATAAAATTTAAAAAAGTCATTCTGCCAGTCTCACAAATTTCTGCACACTGGCGAGAAACGCAAGCCTGATTTGGAGCAGAATTTTCCAAATACATTCATCATCATCATCATCATCATCATCATCATCATCATCAAGTGACCTGCCACATGGCCATGGCGATCATGGTATTAGAAGTTACAATAATATCGGGAGATTTCAATGCCAAAGTGGGACAGGATAGGGTGGAGGATATAGTTGGACCTTATGGCCTTGGTACACAAAATGAAAAGGGAGGGCAACTTGTAGAATGGCACAGATGAATGAGTTCAAAGTAGGAAACACCTGGTTTGAGCAACCTAACAGAAGAAAATGGACATGGCTGAGACCAGGACATAATACCAAATTACTTTCATAACTTGAAGAAACCAAAGAACAAAATGAGATTTTCTTCTGGATAGTTCTACGTAATACAATCGAATAGTTACAGACATGACAAATTATTGACGTCAAAAATAATGGTTTGTCCCCCTCTTACCTCACAAACCGCTGAGGACATTTACAAAATAATAATAAAAAATTCATACGGGCTCAATGCTTCAACGAAAAGGAATATAACTTTACATACTCGAAATGTATGTGAAACCTTCATGGTGATCGGGTTTTTATCAGAATAATGCCTTTTTCTTAACCACAATAAACATATTTGTTTCAAGGACAAAGAAGACAAAGCACGACATATTCCTTTATTCTTGTCTTTCAGCCTGTAGTCAATAACTTTGATTTTTTTCTCATATGTTGTTAAGTGGGCGTTATAATGATTTGCCTTCTTTACCCCAACCTGAACCCAAAGTCAAACTTAGAAACACCAAAATAGCAACATGGAACACCAGAACACTGCTGCAGAAGGGCAAATTAGACAACATCAAAATGGAGATGGAAAGGCTTAACATCAGTGTTTTAGGACTAGGGGAAGTGAGATGGAAGGGGGTAGGCATGATAACATCAGGAGAATACACAGTGATATACTCTGGTGTTAATTCACATGAAAGAGGAGTAGGCATCATAATGGACAAAGACAAATCAAAAGCAGTTAAGGGATACTGGGCTGTGTCTGACAGAGTTTTGCTGGTCAAATTGGGGGTCAAACCATTTGATATCAACATCATACAGGTGTATGCACCAACATCCGCCAGTACTTAGGAAGACATCGACAACTTCTACGAAGTTTTAGAGATGGCCAAGGTCCAGTGTAAATCACAAGAAGTTACAGTCATAATGGGAGATTTTAATGCTAAAGTGGGACAGGATAGGGTGGAGGATATAGTTGGATCTCATGGCCTTGGTACACAAAATGAAAGGGGAGGGAAATTTGTAGAATGGGCACAGATGAATGAGTTCACAGTAGGAAACACCTGGTTTGAGCAGCCTAACAGAAGAAAATGGACTTGGATGAGTCCAGGAGATAATACCAAAAATCAGATTGACTACATCCTGATCAACAAAAGATTTAGAAATTCTTTACTGTCAGCAAAAACACTACCAGGCGCAGACTGCAACAGTGACCACAATCCTGTAGTTGGAAGGTTTAGGCTGAAATTGAGGAAAAGGAAACAGACCAAAAGCAACATCAAACTAAACCTTGGACTCTTAAAGACAGATGAAATGATACGTACAAAATTTAATGTACATGTTCAAAACATTCAGTGCTCTGGAAGACGTTGGTGACGGTGAGGAACAATGGACAAAGTTGAGAAATTCGATAATGAAGCTTGTGAAGAAATCCCTAAGGCAGATAGAAAACCAAAAAAGAGCTGGATGACTAATGAAATTTTGGGCTTGATGGAGGAAAGGAGGAGGGCAAAGAGAAACGAGGAGATATACAGGAAGATAAACAAAGAAATCAGGTATAGGTGCAATGAAGCTAAGGAAGCTTGGCTGAACACAAAATGCAAAGAGATAGAAGACCGACACAAAATGGATCCTTAGGGTATGTACAGACAAATCGAAGAAATTGTCCACAGGAAAAATACATACACATCAACTGGTTGCTTAAAATCGAAAGAAGGTACGCTTATCATGGAAGACTGGACAGATGGGGAGAGTACATTAAAGGCCTTTTTGATGATGACAGAAATGAAGAACACATTATACAAAAGAGCTCTGAAGGACCATCCATAATGAAAGATGAAGTTAGAGCAGCACTGAAAAAGATGAAACCAGGAAAAGCCCCAGGACCAGACAACATTACTACAGAGATGATTGAAGCCCTGGAGGAATTTGGCATAGAAAAAATAACAGTCCACCTAAATGAAATTTACGACACTGGAAAAATCCCCAAAGATATGTCAAAATCAATTTTCATTGCACTTCCAAAGAAGACAGGGGCTATAGAATGCGAACTCCATCGCACAATCAGTTTGATGAGTCATGTAACAAAAATCCTGTTAAGAATAATCATGATGAGGACAAGGAACAGAATCAAAAGAGAAATAGCAGAAGAACAGTGTGGATTCGTGGAAGAGAAGGGAACTATTAATGCCATATACATCCTAAGAACTATCATAGAGAGGTCAACTGAGATGAATAAGGATTTGTATTTATGCTTTGTTGACTATACCAAGGCTTTCGATCGAGTACGACATGAAGAATTGATCAACCAACTGGACAGACTCAATATTGATGAAAAAGATCTATGAATAATCAGGAATATGTACTGGGAACAAACAGCTGCAATGAGAGGGAAAACAATATAAGCTCTTTCCAAGATATCAAAAGAAGAGTCAGACAGGGTTGTGTTTTGTCACCAGATCTGTTTTCACTTTACAGCGAAAACATCATGAGAAACCTAGAAGAAGACCCTGGATTAAAGGTTGGAGGGAAAATGATAAACAACATTCGGTAGCAGAAAATGAAAGGGACCTACAAAACCTTGTGAATATACTAGAAATAGAAAGCAAAGGTAAGGGGTTGGAACTAAACAGCAGGAAGACTGAAGTCATGGTGATCAGTAAAAAACATGAAATCCCCTCTTGCAAAATAACAGCAAATGGCACAACCTTGACACAGGTTAATAAGTTCAAATACCTGGGAATGGTCATTTCATCAGACGGCAGATGCACATTGGAAATAGCCGGCAGAATCGGCCAAGCCAAAACAGCATTCAAGAAGATGACAAGCATTCTTACCAACAAATGCCTATCAATGAACATCAGGAAGAGAGTCTTTGAATGTTATATAGAACCAATACTGTTATACGGATGTGAGGCGTGGACAGTCAGCAAGCAAAGCCAGAGCAAGATTGAGGCAGCCGAGATGTGGTTTCTAAGAAGAATGTTGAGAGTTCCATGGACAGCAGAGAAAACAAACGAGGCAGTCTTGATGGAGGCAGACACAAGTAGATCACTCATAAGGAAGATTAGGAAAAGACAGGCAACATTTATGGGCCATTTTATGAGGAAGGGGGATTTGGAGCACCTGGTCACAACAAGAAAGCTGGAGGGAAAGAGAACGTCAGGCAGACCCAGGGAGAAAATGCTGGACGGACTTGCAGAGTGGCTTGGGACGAGGAGGGTGGGGGAGATGCTAGGGGCAATGAGAGATAGACAGATGGAGGTCCATGGTCCCCAACACCATGCGGTAGGGCACCTGATGATGATCATGATGATGACCCCAACCTACTTCCCAGATAAGTAGATAAACTTGGTACGCGCAAGCCACATGGACTCAATGACAAACCACAAAGATTTCCTCGCTGAATTCAGTATCATGCCACTTCATGCACTTCTATCTGCACATGGCTTTGCGTGCATGTACTTTTTACCTTGGTGCGTATGTGTATGCATATGTATACGCTGAAATGTATATGTATAACACTTCTTGTCCCTCATGTATAACTTATGTTTAAACTGCTTGGATGATTTTATGCATACTACTGTCTTCTTTTAATGTGCCCTTGAGTCCATGTATGTTTCATCTCGATGATGCTTTACTGAAATAGATCATATTATCACCATTTCCGCATCCCACTGACTCGACTGAGGTATTAGCTTTGCGACTGCACATATGCCTTTTTATTTTAATTTTATTTTTACTTTTATTTTCATTTTTATTTCAAATTCAATCTGTTTGAATTCTCCTTTCACAAGACAGGCCCAGCCGCGTCTGACTAAGAGTTTTTCTGGTTTTCCCTTCAGCCCCTTGGCTGTTGGTTTAGGATGTTTTTCTTCCTATTCCAAGGTCAGACCGGATTCGTTGCACTAGGCACGATCCATTTACATCAGCCATACCTCTAGATTAAATATTTTCCCATTCTGTCGAACAAATGTCTACATTTTCTCTTTTGCATTATTTGATACCTCTTGATTAAATATTTTCCCATTCTGTTGAACATATGCTATATTTTCTCTTTTGCATTATCTAATACTGGTATCCTTTACATTCCAAACACTACTCTTCGCTAGTGTGTCATAGTTCTTATTTCCGCATTGACATCATATTTACTCAAAAACACATTATGATGTCATCTTAGTCAGTTTGTTCCTTTACTCACATTGAACACAGCAGCAGGGAAGTTTAAGTCTTTTTCTCAATTTTTTTTCATCTAGAGTTTGTTTGTTTGTAATCTTACGCTTGACAAAGGCCAGTTGGCCGAAAATTTGCGCCTGTCTTGTTTTGTTTTATTAAATACGCGTTCATGTTCTTCTTTCATGTTTTTTCTGGTTCCTGTTTGCTTGAACGCGGGCAGTCACACTTGTTTTGGATTTCACAGAATAAGCAGACAAAAGTAGCTGGCTGTCAGCTACGTGCGAGGCAGGCTTTGTCAAAGGTTTCTTTAATGCCCATTCCTCCATCAAGCGAGAGCCATGACGCTGTCACTGGAAAGAATTGTTCTGTCACTGTGAGAAGAGTGGCAGAATGGTTCAAACTTTCGAATGCCAATAACTTAATTTGAGATTCCGGGGTTCGCTCCCTGTAGAGGTCTCTCGACTTTTCTCCGTAGTTAGACTGGAAAATCCAACTGAACATCTAGTCCTTCGGAAGGGGACCAAAAACGAGTCAGACCCGTGTGCCTTCTGGCTGTGCATGCTTAAGATCCCACGGCGGTTGAAAATCGTGAAGAGCAGGGCACTGCCCAGCTGCCTTGGTATAAAACATTGATGAGATAGTTTGATTTCCCAGGTCCCACCCTTGAAGACCAGTTAGCCTTCTTGCATTTCTGAAGTCTTGGTTAAAAAAATATGAAAATGAATATGAGTTTGAAGCGAGGGAGAGGGGATGGCCCCGGGAAAAGTTGGTCTCTGCAACCTCACTCCTCTACGACCCCAGGGTTATGGAACTATCTAGGTAGGACCTCAGGACCTGGCTAGCTCATGGAATAATGTGCAGGCTTACGGTTTGTGCCGTTATCATTCTGGATCTTCTCCATCACATGGCACCTGTGACGTAAGTGCATATGGAATTCATTCCCAGCGCGGAGACGTCATCTTAAGAAATTGAAACTGAAACTGTCACTGTGAGAGAATACAAACACCACATTGCCTCATGTCTGTGGTGGACACCCATCACCCCTCAAACGGTCTCATGCAGTCACATAGCTAGAGACTTAAGCAGCATCCTCACTTGTCCCACGCCGTCACTTCTCCATCACGGCAGGACTTTTGTCATACCTGAAGATTGAATGCCTCATTGTTCTGGCTTGCCTGTATGCCTGACTGCCAGCAAATGGAATTCTTTTAGAAAGTATAATGGGCGTGCAGTCTTCTCCTCCTCATTTTTGCCATAGCGCTGTGGCTGCCACGTGTGCCACAGCAGAACAGCCTCAGCAGTCTGTTGGTCAGTATATATCGATGGACTCAGCCTCTGAGGAACAAGAGATTAGACAACACATTACGCTCGGATGGCAAGCATTCAGGAAAGCAAGTGCCATCTTTAGAAATAAAGATATGCCGATTGTATTAAAAGGCTGAGTGTACGATGCATGCATAATGCTGACTGTGACATATGGAGCCGAAACGTGGAACCTGACCAAACGTCAGCTCCTAAAACTGCGAACCATGCAAAGGGCCCACGCATGGAACATGATGGGAATCACCTGGAAGGACCAGAAAACAGCGGCATGGGTATGAGGAAAAACGAAGGTCCAAGATATAATAGATACAGTTTGTGAACGAAAGTGGAACTGGGCTGGTCATGTCATAAGGAGATCTGACAACAGATGGACCACCAAAGTGACGCACTGGATCCCTCCAAGACAAAAATGGAGCAAAGGTCGCCATAGAACCAGATGGCGAGACGATCTAGAAAAGTTCGACAAACAATGGACCAGAACAGCAGTTAACCGGCAATACTGGCATGCGATGAGGAAGGCTTATGTCTAACAACGGACCCAAATAAGCTGAAGTGAAGTGAAGTGAAGTCAGGTTATGACTCCCATCCTCTGGCATCAGACGCTTTCCTCGCAGACGTGGAGGCATTTACCTAAGGCTGGCACATCCCGCGGGCCTGAGACCACAGTTGTTGCTCTTCAAGATGGATTGCCCTGACAGGGCCTACGGCTACTGAGTTCCATCTATCTACGTTTGAACTCAATCCTCTCTGTAAGCTTGATACAAATTTTGGTGGCGCTACCCTCTTTTCCAAAAACTGTTCACCTCATCCTGACCACTGCTGAAGGACCTCTGAATCATCATCATCATCATCATCATGTGCGATCATGGCCCTCCATATGCATCTATGCTTTGTTGCTGTAAGTACGTCTTTCACCCTCTCTGTCCTCAGCCACCCTGCAAGTCCGTCCAATATACTTTCCCTAGGTCCACCTGATGTTCTCTTCCCTCCAGCTTTTCTGTTGTGACCAGGTGCTCTAATTCCCCTTTCCTCGTAAAAATGTCCAATAAATGTTGCCTGTCTTTTCCTAATTTCCTTATGAATGATCTTCTTGTGTCTGCCTCCATCAAGACTGTCTCATTTGTTCTCTTTGTCGTCCATGGAACACTCAACATTCATCTTCGAAACCACACTGCAGTTGCCTGAATCTTGTTCTGGCTTTGCGTGTTGACTGTCCACGTCTCACAACCATACAACATTATCGGTTCTATATAACTAAACATTCAGGAACTTTTTTCATGATGTTAACTGACAGGCATTTGTTGGTAAGAACGCTTTTGGCCCATGAAGGGGGTGGGAAATGAGGAAATCCTACCATTGTTTTTATACTCTTAAAATACCGGCCAGGAATGGAAGCAGGAAATTCTGAAATTCTGACTAAATAGGACAGGTGATTTATCCACTACGCCAGTCACCAGCCCCACTGTCACCCCCACTTTTCCTCCCGTGAAGAAATCTTGCCCTTGCAAGAAAATATGTAACCTGTGATAGTTACAACATGACAAAGTCATGGGTGTCAAGTTAACATATGTTTAGTGTTAGCGGCAGTCCCCCTCTCATGCACATATTACAAAAAGGATAATAAAAAAATTGACAGCTTATAATTCTTTCATTGCTAAATCGCATGAAAAACTATGTCAGCATGACTTTTGTTTGGATTTGAAAAAAAAAAAAAACCCACCTGAAATACTAGGATGATAAAAGTATAAACTACAATGTCATAAGTCAGAGCGTCATCACAGCTTATAAAAATTCATGGAAAACACACATATATTTACGGATGTACGCGCAGGCATCCACCACTGATGGACGATTTGATATGATTGTATGATTGTGTAATTTTACGAAAGGCGTTTGTGTGTTTTGTGTTGTGTTGTGTTGTGTGTGTGTGTTGTGTGTGTGTGTGTGTGTGTGTGTGTGTGTGTGTGTGTGTGTGTGCGCGCGCATATGGCGGGGGGGGGTGGAAGACTGTACTCCAGTGACATTATTGACAATCATGCAATTTAAAAGACGCATACACACACATAAGCAAACAAAGAAACACACACCTACACAATAAAATAAAAAAGACTAACTGGAAAAAAAGGCAAACTTACAACAATGCGGAACGGACAGAGAAACCATTTGCAGAGACCCAGGCTTTGGCACACAACCAACACAGCTGAAGGAATCAAGTGAACAGTTTTTTAATGAGGCGCCCCAGTCAATCTTCACAGAGTAGACAGACTACAACAGAAGCGGATTTATACAAAAAATTGTGAGGAGAAGCCAACATTGCTGATTTGGATCAAAGCACGTATGTTGTGAGAATCCACCACCACTGTTTCTTACAGATCGCTCATGCGGGTATAGCAAAGCAAATAAATAAACAAATGAATAAAGACAGAAAGAAAGAAAAAAAACACCCGTATCACAGTGAATAATGTTGTAAAGTGGTAGATCACGATCCGCATGCCCCAGGTTAAGACGATGATGACCCTCCAACAAACCTAACATGGAAATGTAATAAAAAATGTGCATTTGTGATGAAAACATTGCTGATTTGGATCAAAGCACGTATATTGTGAGAATCCACCACCACTGTTTCTTACAGATCGCAGAATGTAGCAACGCGCTCATGCGGGTATAGCATAGAAAAGCGAAATGTTTCAAAAATTCATTGTATACAACCACCCCGCCCGTACGTGAACCAGATGTCAAGATCTAAGAGTTGATATTAATTGAAATGTCAGCTGACAGGATGGAGTTTTGTTCCCAACAGCATCGAAAAAGTCTATACAGGAACCAGAAAAAAACACGAAAGACAGGCGCAAATTTTCGGCAGCGTAAGACTACAAACAAACAAACACCAGATACAAAAATTAGGAGAAAAAGATTGAAACTTCTCTGCTGCTCCGCCCAGTGTGAGAAAAGGAATAAACTGACAATTAGGAGAAAAAGATTGAAACTTCCCTGCTGCTTGGTCCAGTGTGAGAAAAGGAATAAACTCAATTTTTGTATCTGGTGCTTGTTTGTTTGTAATCTTACGCTTGACAAAGGTCAGTTGGCCGAACATCTGCGCCTGTCTTGTCTTGTTCTATTAAATACATGTTCTTATTCTTCTTTCGTGTTTTTTTTTCTGGTTCCTGTTTACTTGAACGGGGGCAGTCACACTTGTTTTGAAAGTCTATACAGCCACTTTGTTATCCCGCCACCAATGGCATACATTGTGACAAGCATGCAGGTGCGCAGAGGTAAGGGTGGGGATAGGGGAGGGTAAGCATCAGCGCAGTAAATACTTGTGGTGGGAGGAGGAAAAAATAAAACGAAAATGTTTACCTGTTTTATCAGCTGTCTTTGTTGTTGTCTGACTAGCAGTTGTAGAAGCTGTAGAAAATAGCGTTTGCTTCATAAAGGTGAAAAGTAAACGGCTGTTTTTCACAAGCACATAACTGCAGTGACATTTGCATCGGATGTTCAATTGTGTGTTAAATCAAAACAGTAAAAAAAAAAAAAAAAGGAAAAAAAACAACAAAAAAAACAGAATCGAATGAATGGTTGAACTGACCAGCAAAGCAAATAAATAAACAAATGAATAAAGACAGAAAGAAAGAAAAAAAAACCCGTATCACAGTGAATAATGTTGTAAAGTGGTAGATCACGATCCGCATGCCCCAGGTTAAGACGATGATGACCCTCCAACAAACCTAGCATGGAAATGTAATAAAAAATGTGCATTTGTGATGAAAAATCTTTTCTGTGTGTTTCTGCTGGGTGTATTTACTAAATAGCAGCAGTCCTTTTAATTGAATTTATCGAATTAGCCTTGTATCATTACATATCTTTAAATTAATCGCAAAATATGATAGTTTATCTGTATTATATGTATGTCTGTAGTACTCCATTCCTGTCCCCACCCCTCCATCCCACCACAAAGAAAACGTGCGTGTAAACACACATACATATGTGTGCTTGTGCGTGGGAGTGTCTTAATGTATCAGTGTGCTGCATGTGCTAAGTTGCTTCTCCGTGATATCTGTACTAATTTTCAGTTTAATTTTCAAATTATGACTTGTGGTGTAATGAAACACTTTCACAGTTCATTTTGTAATTTCTTACTAATTTTGCTTTGTAATTTAATATTCTATGAAATACTTAAAGTTATATTTACAGGCAATGAATATTCTTCAAACTGTCGCAGTCTGCTTGTTGTAAATTCTGAAAAATATCATTAGAACAAAAATGTTACTTGACAGTGAATGTTTCATGATGATGATCCTGGTGTGAATGCGTGGTGTGTGTGTGTGTGTTGTGTGTGTGTGTGTGTGTGTGTGTTGTGTGTGTGTGTGTGTGTGTGTGTGTGTGTGTGTGTGTGTGTGTGTGTGTGTTCACATGTGTGTGAGAGAGACAAAGGTCGAGCAATTGCTTGTTTTTTCAATACATTATGATTATTTTGGACTGAAGATTACAGGCCACTGTAGTCACATAAATTGAGCACTGCAATACACACACTCTCACTCACACGCCCTCAGAGAAAAAGAGAGAGAGAGAGACAGACAGACAGACAGACAGACAGACAGTGCGCGCACCAGAGTATCGGGCAAGAACATATTACATTTTATAAATATTTCATTTGGTTCGTGTTTCAGAATAATGCATATTTATGACACACCACACACACACACACACACACACACACACACACACACACACACACCACACACACACACACACACACACATTATGCATAAAACTTATGTTCACTCCATTGCACAATAAAAGACGACGGCCCCTCATACGTTTACACTGATACACAAAAGTGTACATGGTATTCATCAAAGTTACCGTATTTTTCATAGGGTTGAGGATAGAACACAGTATGATCTACAAGATTAGCACGCTGAAGGTGCAAGCTGGTTGTGAAGAAATTATGTACGCCCTTCTCCTTCCTCACCCATGCAGTTGAATCCCTGACAAAATTGTCTTTCCAAAAGGATGGCATTTCTCATTAGCTTTGAATGCCATGACAGATATCCTAAATGAGACAAAAGAGGCAGAAAGGTCTTTTCATTTCATGATCTCTCCAGACTGATAGATGAAAAATATACTCAGATGATAGATGAAAAATATACTCAGCTCTATGGAAGACTCGTTTGGATATTTTCTTTTTTCACGAAAGTTCTTTTGACTGAGCGCAAACACACAATTTTTTTTACGCACTTCTATTGTTCCACCAGGTAAGCATAATACACACTGCATCAAGAACATGAACTGAATAGAGGGACATGAAGTAATATAAATACAAAATGCACGTACACGGGATTTAATCCCTCCTCTCTCTTCTCTCTCTCTCTCTCTCTCTCTCTCTCTCTTCCTCTCTCTCGTCTGCAACAGATTCAGTATGGTTCTTCTGGTTTCACCACTGTCATTACTGTCATGCCATTATTTGCTTATATGAACGAAACTTTTATTTTACTATATCACACTGATTGTACCTTTAAATGTCAAAGACATCCACACATGGGAACAAATTAATCATTTAAGAATTCTAGGTATGTAGTCATCTAAATTAAATGAATGCCACACACACACACACACACACACACACACACACACACACACACACACACACACACACACACATACATACACGCACAGACGCACTGTAAACTGCACAGCTGGGCTGCAAATGTTACAATATGGAACTTCATTTAAGATGTTTGATGTCGATCATATTCATGATGTAACCTGTAATTTTATTAACACAAGGTTTCTGGATTGTCTTCCCAAACAGTTCTCAATTTCCGGGTAGGTAACTTTATGTGTCGTGGATAGTGTATTTTTCTGTAATAATGAAATATTAGTTTTATTGTTCATCTCCATTTTCTAAAAAAATGAAGGGATATTTGTCAGTATGTGTGTGTGTGTGTGTGTGTGTGTGTGTGTGTGTGTGTGTGTGTGTGTGTGTGTGTGTGTGTGTGTACGGTGTGTGTGTGTGTTGTGTGTGTGTGTGTGTGTGTGTGTGTGTGCTTGGGTGTATGTGTGCGTATGTCTGTAGTCTTTCTGTGTCAAAAATGTGTGTGCATGACTTTCTCAGCTCTTTGTAGATGTACCTTTACTAAACATAGCTAACTTCTTAAGGATAAGGAACTTTACTGATCGTATAAGAACAGAGGAGCAAAGCGGAGAAAACCCATAGCTTTAGATCAAGACATTACCCTTTAAGTTTCTGTTTATTTACGGTTCTGTTTCTGATTGCTTCTACAAAACACCATGGTCGAGAGGCATGGGTGTTTTTCTTCAACTCTCTTTTCGATTCTTTAATATAACTTTTTTTACAGTTTCTTTTTTTTTCTTTTTTTCTTTTTTTTTTTATATATTTTATTTTTATGAAGTGTGTGACTGTGTATTGACATCTATATCTCTCCTGCAGTCACTTCTCATTAGAGACATTTCTTCAGACAGGGGCATGAATGCCATGAGTCAAATGAGTAATTTCCCCTTACATACGAGGGTACTTTCCTCTAGCACGAGACCACGTCTGTATAGCTTGAAAACGCATTTACAGAAAATGGAAAAAATAAATCAGAGAAAACTTCAGTCTATGATGTAATTCTGTACTAAATTTCGTTATTCATCTTTGATCCGTCTTACGGTTCTGACAGTGTATGTCAAGGCCCTGTCAGACACTGATTTGAAAAATGGCAAAGAAAATGGCGTTTTCAACACGGATTACCGCAGCTACATGAACTTGATGAAGGTACATGTCGCCCTCGGAAAGAATGTATCCAAAATACTTGCGGACATGAGAGATTTGGGATAACCTTCTGCTCCTTCGAAAGCAACTGTGTTCAGATGGGTAAAACATTTTGCAAGTGGCCAGGCCAGCACTGAAGACAACAGGGGGAAAATGCGAAAAAGCAAAAAGTGCGATGAAAAGTTAGTGGCTAGTGTGAAGGCAATGGTTGATGCTGATTCAAGAGTCAGCCTTGAAGAGATTGCTGATTGTCTTGACATTCATTCGTCGACTGCATCGAGGATCCTAAGAAATCAGCTTGGCTACAGGAATGTGTCATCAAGATGGATCCCTCATATTTTGACGCCAGAAAATAAGGGGGGTAGGTTACGTTTCTACCAAGATATGTTGAAAATTTACAAGAACTGCGACCCTAAGCGGCTGGATGATATTGTGACAGGTGATGAAACCTGGGTGTACATGTATGAACCTCGAAGAAAGTCACAGCACAAGGCCTGGATTCCTAAAGGTGGGATTCCTCCTCAAATCGCTCGTTGTCAACGTTCACAAAAGAAAGTGTTATACACCATGTTTTTCAACACAAAGGGGATCGTGCTACAGAAACCATGCAAACAAGGAGAGACCATCACCGGAAAGTTCTACAGAGACTCAGTACTGTCTGACATCAAGAAGTTTTATGCAACTTCCAGACCAACCACAGGCATGAGAGGAATCAAGATTCTTCATGATAATGCACCTGTGCATAAGTCAAGGCTCGTACGAGAATACCTTGCAACCGAGAACATCCATACTTTGCCACACCCTGCTTCCTCCCCAGACCTTGCACCCTGTGACTTTTACCCGTTTCCGCATTTGAAGAAATCACTAGGAGGAAGAAGTTTCAAGAGCCCAGCAGCCTTGGGAATGGCGGTTTTCCAGTGTCTGTCACATATACCCAAAGAAGCCTGCAGAGCGGCATTTCTACAGCGGATCGAGCGAATGCAGAAGTGTGTGGAAGCAGGAGGTGAATACTTCGAATAGATGAAATGAAAAAATTTTTTTGCTGGTGAGTCTTTGACGTATAAGTTCGTTGGTCTCATTCTACTGGAAAGTACCCTTGTATATGCAGAATTTCAAACTCTGCCTGTCTCTCAATCATTCACATACAGACACACACAAACACACAGGGGAGGGTAAGCATCAGCGCGGCAAATACTTGTGGTGGGAGAAGAAACGAAACGAAAATGTTTACCTGTTGTATCAGAAGTTGTCTGTGCCGTTGTTTGACTAGCCTTTGTAGAAGCTGTTGAAAATAGCCTTTGCTTCATAAAGGTGAATAACAAATGGCTGTTTTTGAAACACATAACTGCATTTACACCAGATGTTAAATTATGAATTAAATCAAAACAGTACAAAAAACAAACACACAAACAAACGAACAACACCACAGAATCGAATGAATGGTTGAACTGACCAGCAAAGCAAATAAAGAAACAAATGAATGAAGAAAGAGAGGGAAAGAAAGAAAAAAAAAAACGGTATCACAGTAAATAGTGTTAATGTTGTAAATCAAAAGTGGTAGACCATGATCCGCATGCCCCATCTATTCAGGGAAATAGATCAATGGTTCATTGTTTGTGTGAGTGCTTGCTTGGTTGACTGACTCCAACGTTACTCAGTTTATGCCTTGTCCTGTCGTAAAAGGCTCTGACCACTCAGTAAGACATACCACATTGGTGTATGGATTGACCAATCCGTCTTAATCTCAGTAATCCCAGCTCACACTGAAACTTTACATTATGATATCAAATTTGTATTGCAAAGGTTAAGACAATGATGACCCTCCAACAAACAACATGGAAATAAAAAAAAAATGTGCACCTGAGATGTAAACTCTCTTTTACTGTGTTTGTGCTTGGTGCATTTATTAAACGGCAGCAGTCCTTTTAATTTAGTTTATCAAGTTATCCTTGTATCATTACATACCTTTTAATTAATTGCTAAATGCGACAGTTTACCTGAACTATATATATGTCTGTAGTATCTCCATCCCCATCCCCATTCCTCCACAAAGTATACATGCGTGTGAACACAGATACAGGTGTGTGCATGTGTTTTTGTGTGTGGGAGTGTCTTAATGTTTATGTGTGCATGCATGTGCTAAGTTACTTTTCCATGATATTTTGTACTAATTTTCAGACTGATTTTCAAGTTATGAGTTGTGTTCTAATAAAACATTTTCACAAATCGTTTTGTAATTTCTTCAAAATGCTTCAATTCAGGTACTGTGATTTCACCTGGCAGTCAATGTTTCATGACGATGTTCCCTTTGTGTCTGTCTGTGTGTGCGTGCGTATGTGCGTGCGCGGGCACGTGTGCATGCATGTGTGTGAGAGAGAAAGGGGTGGAGAGGTTGTTGCGTGTGTTTTCAATACGAGTCCATGTTTAGCTTTACATCACGTTTACGTTACTAACAGACCACTTTGTAGCATTGTTTACGCTATTTTTGACTGAGGATTACAAACCACTGTAGTCACATAAACTCAGCACTACAATATACATGTGCTCACTCACACACGCTTAGAGAGAAAGACAGATAGACAGAGAGGGAGAGAGAGAGCACCAGAGTATCAGAGGAAAACATGTTTTATTATACTGATATTTTATTTGGTTCATGTTTCAGAATAATGCACATTTATGATACTTCAAAAAACAACAACAAAATATGTATAAAACTTATGTTCACCCCACTGCACAATTAAAGGGGATGGCCCCTCATAGGTTTACACCGACACACAAAAGTGTGTGTGGTATTCATCAAAGTTACCATATTTTTCATCTATAAGATTAGCACACTGAATTCAAGGTTTGTAGTCACAAAATTAAATGTATGTTGCACACACACACACACACACACACACACACACACACACACACACACACACACACACACACAAACACACACACCACAACACAACACAACACACACACACACACACACACACACACACATTGCAAACTGCACAGCTAGACTTGCAATTGTTACAATATAGAACTTCACTTAAGATGTTTGATGTCAGTCATATTTATGATGTGACCTGTAATTTTATTAACACAAGGTTTCTGGATTGTCTTCTTATAAAGTTAGCAGTTTCTGAGTATGTCACTTTATGTGTTATCGATAGTATATTTTTCTGTAATAATGAAACATTACTTTTATTGTTCAACGCCATTTTCTAAAAAGTGAAGGGATATTATTTCATATTGACTAGATGTGTACATGTGTGTGTGTGTGTGTGTGTGTGTGTGTGTGTGTGTGTGTGTGTGTGTGTGTGTGTGTGTGTGTGTGTGTGTGTGTATGTGGTGTTGTGTGTGTGTGTGTGTGTGTGTGTGTGTGTGTGTGTGTGTGTATGTGTGTGTGTGTGTGTGCGTGCGTGCGCGCACGCATGTGTGTTGTGTTATACACTATGTGTGCGTGTGTGTATGAGTGAGTGTGTTTGTGGGTGCATCTGTGTGTGCATATGTCTGTATGACTGTGACAAAAATGTGTGTAAACAACTTTCTCAGCTCTTTATAGATGTACCTTTACGAAATATTGCTTAAATGAGTGTACACGACTTTTTCAGCTCTTTAGAGATGTACCTTTACTAAACATTGCTAACTTCTTAAGGATAAGAAACTTTACTGATCTTATATGAACAGACAAACAATGTGGAGAAAACCTTCTAGCTTTATATCAAGATAGTAGCCTTCAAGATTCTGTTTATTTACGTTTGAACTATTTCTGCTTGCTTCTACAAAAGACCATGGTTGAGAAGCATAGGTGCTTTTCCACATCTCTCTTTTCAATTCGTTTATAAAACTTTCTTTACTATTTCTTTTCTTCTTTTCAATGAAATGTGTGTTTGTGTATTGACATCTGCGAAATCTCCTGCAGTCACTTCCCATTAGAGAAATTTCTTCAGACAGAGACATGAATGCCATGAGTCACATGAATAATTTTCCCTTACAAGTTACATATATGTATAATTTCAAACTCTGTTCATCACTCAATCATTCACACACACACACACACACACACACACACACACACACAGCACACACACACGCACACACACACATACACACACACACACACACACACACACACACACACACACACACACACACACACACAGGGGAGGGTAAGCATCAGCGCTGCAAATACTTGTGGTGGGAGGAGAAAAGAAATGAAAATGTTTATCTGTTGTATCAGAAGTTGTCTGTGCCGTTGTTTGACTAGCATTTGTAGACTTGCAATTTACAATATGGAATTTCATTTAAGATGTTTGATGTCGGTCATATTTATGATGTAACCTGTAATTTTATTAACACAAAGTTTCTGGATTGTGTTCTTATAAAGTTAGCAATTTCTGAGTAGGTCACTTTATGTGTTATCGATAGTATATTTTTCTGTAATAATGAAATATTACTTTTATTGTTCAACGCCATTTTCTATAAAATGAAGGGATATTATTTCATATCGACTAGATGTGTCCCTCTCTGAGAACAATCATTTCATCAGACGGCAGATGCACATCAGAAATAGCCGACAAAATCGGCCAAGCCAAAACAGCATTCAAGAAGGCAGATGCACATCAGAAATAGCCGACAAAATCGGCCAAGCCAAAACAGCATTCAAGAAGATGACAAGCATTCTTACCAACAAATGCCTATCAATTAACATCAGGAAGTGAGTTCTTGAATGTTATGTAGACCCAATACTGTTGTACGGATGTGAGGCGTGGACAGTCAACAAGCAAAGCCAGAAGAAGATTGAGGCAGCCGAGATGTGGTTCCATGGACAGCAAAGAAAACGAGACAGTCTTGATGGTGGCAGACACAAATAGATCATTCATAAGGAAGATTAGGAAAAGACAGGCAACATTTATAGGCCATTTTATGAAAAAGGGGGATTTGGAGCACCTGGTCACAATGGGAAAGCTGGAGGGAAGGGAAGGAAAGCACCAGGTAGACCCAAGGAGAAAATGCTAGATGGTCTTGCAGAGTGGCTGAAGACGAGGAGGGTAGAGGAGATGCTTGGGGCAACACGAGACAGAAACAGATGGAAGTCCATGATTGCCAACGCCTGATGATGATGATGATATGTGTACATGTGTGTATGCGTGAGTGTGTGTATGTGTGTGTGTGTGCGTGTGTGAGTGAGAGTTGTGTGTGTGTGTGTGCATATGCGTGCATGTGTGTGTGTGTATGCGTGCGTGTGTGTGTGTGTTGTGCTATATTCTATGTGTGTGTGTGCGGGTGCATGTGTGTATGAGTGTGTGTACTTGCATGTGCATGTGTGCATGTCTGTATGACTGTGACAAAAATGTGTGTACACAACTTTCTCAGCTCTTTATAGATGTACCTTTACTAAGTATTGCAAGTTTCTTAAGGATAAGGAAATTTACTGATCCTCTATGAACAATGTGGAGAAAAACCCCTACCTTTAAATCAATATCCTTTAGGTTTGTTTATTTATGTTTCTGTTTGCTTTTAAAAGCAAAAGACAACGGTTGAGAGGCATAGCTGCTTTTCTTCATCTCTCTCTCTCTCTCTTTTTTTATTTATTTTTTTTTTTATCATTTTATACTTCTTTCTTTACTGTTTCTTTCTTTTCTTTTTTTTTTAATGAAGTGTGTGACTGTTTGTGTATTGACATCTGCATATCTCCTGCAGTCACTTCCCATTAGAGAAATTTCTTCAGAGACATGAATGCCATGAGTCAAATGAATAGTTTCCCCTTACAACATATATGTACAATTTCAAACTGTTCATCACTCAATCATTCACACACACACACACACACACACACAGGGGAGGATAAGCATCAGCGCGGCAAATACTTGTGGTGGGAGGAGAAATGAAATGAAAATGTTTACCTGTTGTATCAGAAGTTGTCTGTGCCGTTGTTTGACTAGCATTTGTAGAAGCTGTTGAAAATAGCCTTTGCTTCATAAAGGTGAATAACAAACGGCTGTTTTTCACACACATAACTGCAGTGATATTTACATCAGATGTCAAATTACGAATTAAATCAAAACAGTACAAAAACAAACGAAAAACAACACAGAATCGAATGAATGGTTGAACTGACCAGCAAAGCAAGTAAATATACAAATGAATAAAGAAAGAAAGAAAGAAAAAATCCGAATCACAGTGACTACTGTTAATATTGCAAATCAAAAGTGGTAGACCACGATCCGCATGCCTCATCTAATCAGGGAAATAGATCAATGGTTCATTATTTGCGTGAGTGCTTGTGAGTGCTTGCTTGGTTGACTGATTTTAAACATTACTCAGTCTATGCCTTGTCCTGTCGTAAAAGGCTCTGACCGCTCACTCAGACATACCACATTGGTGTATGGATTGACCAATCCGTCTTAATCTCAGTAATCCCAGCTCACACTGAAACTTTACATTATGATATCAAATTTGTATTGCAAAGGTTAAGACGATGATGACCTTCCAACAAACTTAACATGGAAATATAATTTTTTTTTAAATGTGTATCTGAGATGAAAAATCTCTTTTAGTGTGTTTGTGCTTGGTGCATTTATTAAACAGTAGCAGTCCTTTCAATTTAGTTTATCATGTTATTCTTCTATCATTACATACTCTTTTAATTATTGAATTGGTAAATACGACAGTTTATCTGAACTATATATATGTCTGTAGTATCTCCATCCCCATCCCTACCCCTCCACCCCACGACAAAGTATACATGTGTGTAAACACACATACAGGTGTGTGCATGCGTTCTTGTGTGTGGGAGTGTCTTAATGTTTATATGTACAAGCATGTGCTACGTTGCTTTTCCATGGTATCCGTACTAACTTTCAGTTTGATTTTTCAAGTTATGAGTTGTGTTCTAATAAAACATTTTCACAAATCATTTTGTACTTTCTTATAATTTCTTCTTTGTAATTCAACATTCTGTGAAATAGTTAAAATTATATTTGGATTCAATAAATATTCTTCAGAACTTTTCAATTCAGGTACTGTGATTTCACTTGGCAGTCAGTGTTTCATGACGATGTTCCCGATGTGTGTGTGTGTGTGTGTGCATGTGTGTGTGTGTGTGTGTGTGGAGAGAGAGAGAGAGAGAGAGGGAGGGGGGTCGAGAGGTTGCTTGTGTTTTCAATAAGACTCATTACGAGTCCATGTTTAGCTTTACATCACGTTTATGTTACTAACAGACCACTTTGTAGCATTGTTTACATTACAGTGGAAACCATTTATAACAGGACCGGTTATAACAGGAATCCGGATATAACAGGGCTTTTTTCAATCCCCATTTTTTCTTCCTCTTTGTCTCTATTAAAACTTATCGGCAATAACAGGGAGACAAGAGGGCTCGATCGGTTTATAGCAGGGATGCCGAGACGGGCTCTGCAGCAGAAAGGCCTAGGCCTAGACTCAGCACGCCACGCAGTAGGCCTAGATCTAGATCTAGGCTAGCCTTGGTATACTGTGTACTGTACACTGCACACTGAAAGAACGCTTCGCAATGCGAGCGTGATGCGCACGCAAGCGTGTAGGCCTGAGGCCACTGAGTCAGTGACTGACTGCGCCATCATTCAGTTTGTAAGCTTACTGCACACTTACACCAGACCAGATCTAGGCCTCTACTGTTTATCTTTCCATGATTTACAAAAGTCAAGAGTTAGTTGATCAGTCCTTATTTCCCTTGATATCTGATATAACAGGGATCTGATATAACAGGGATTTTGATTTGGTCCCATCATCCCTGTTATATCAGGTTTCCACTGTATTTTTGACTGAGGATTACAGCCCACTGTAGTCACATAAACTCAGCACTGCAATACACACACGCTCACTCACACACGCTTAGAGAGAAAGAAAGAAAGACAGCGAGGGAGAGAGAGAGCACCAGAGTATCAGACGAGAACATGTTTTATTATATTGATATTTTATTTGGTTCGTGTTTCAAATAATGCATATTCATAATACTTTAAAAAAAAATGCATAAAAACTTATGTTCAATCCATTGCACAATTAAAGAGGATGGCCCCTCATACGTTTACACTGACACATGAAAGTGTGTGTGATATTCGTCAAAGCTACCCTATTTTTCATCTTGTTGAGGATAATCTACAAGATCAGAACACTGAAGGTGCAAGCTTGTATTGAAGAAATTATGTACGCCCTTCTCCTTCCTCATCCAGGCAGTTGAAACTCTCACAAAATTCTCTTCCAAGAGGATGGCATTTATCATTAGCTTTGAATGCCATGATAGATTCTATCTGAGACAAAGAGGCAGAACGATTTTTTTTCATTTCATGGCCTCTCCAGACTGACGGATGAAAATATACTCAACTCTATGGAAAACTTGCTTGGATCTCTTTTTTTTTTTTTTTTTTAGTGCATCAAAAGTTTATCTGACTGAATGCAAATACACAGTTTTTCAAACATTTATATTGTTCAAACCGAGTTAGCATAACACACATTGCATCAAGAAATGAACTGAACAGTCATGCACAGACATGAATTATTATAAAAATAAATACATGTATATGGGATTTAACTCTCCCCCCCCCCCCCCCCTGGTTTCACCACTGTCATTAATGACATGCCATTATGATTATCCGCTTATATGAACAAAACTTTTATATTTACAATATCACACCAACGTACATTTTTTTTCTGATTGCATCTGTAAATGTCATAGACACACGGGAACAAGTGAATCATTTAAGAATTCTAGGTTTGTAGTCACCTAAACGCACGCAACACAAACATACATTAATACAAATAAAGTGTACAGGCACTACTGCCACAACATACCATCATTCTATTCATCAGTATAGATCATACAACAGCAGAAAAGGGAAACCGATTGAAATATTAACTTTGGAAGTCACACTGTGACAAAAACAGGAAATTGTGAATCCATTGTAAGTGTAAAAGAGCTATTTATTATTTCAGGACATTATCATTGAGAGAATGGGAATGGACCACGTTCGCACAAACCTGATGATTTTCTGCTCACTGTAAGTATCAGTTTGCAAACGTTTGAAGAATGTGTGTCCCTTAGTGAACAGGATGCTGTGTTTCTTAGTGAACAGGATGCTTTTGTTTTTGGTGGTGTGTTTTTTTACAGATTTATTTCATTATTTCTTTGTTGCACAGTCCAATAGAGGCCGCAGGAATTTGGGAAAGGTGCCTTGTCCTTAAATGTTACAATGCACTCGCACTGCACATACTTCATTCTCACGTCTACTTACACATAAAGACAAATCTATCAAAAACATTCACTCTCATGTCTACTTACACATAAGACAAATCTATCAAAAACATAAACACATATGACATAACCCCACGCATGAAACGCCCTTGGGATCAGATGTCAGTCCATTATTTATTAATCAAATCTGTAATGGTTAAAAATATGTATGGCTGTTGGAATAAAAGCAGAAAAATTTATCCAGCAAAAAATAAATGTATCTTATAACCAGTAGCAGCACTGTACACTGCCACATGCCTTTTGATTTTCAACTTTTTGTTTATTTATTCACCTATTTATTTTTCTGCATTCATCGAACTACGGCAACTGCTTCATGCTCATCCTTCATTTCTTTTCTTTCAGTTTTCTACATACCTTAATGGCCGCAGAAGCTGGGACAGTTTTCACAATACTATAATGAAGATGATGGCAATGAAAATGATAATCATGATGCTATGGGGGTCCATTTAGGATTGAGACTGCGCGATAGGGTTAACTCTATGCTTGCTGTCATATCATATCCTGGCATCAACCAGGCTAAAGAGATACAGACCTTTGGTGATGGTCAGATTTACGCAACATGCGCAAGGATGCATCTGTGAATTGGAGGAGACTCGACTGTGTGGTCCCAGTCTTCCCAATGAGCACACAACACACTCCATTATGGCAAGGAGCTGGGGGGGGGGGGGGGGGATTCGAACCCACCGCCTTCCAGTCAGTAGTCTATTGCACTAGCTAGTTCACCTGGCGAATGATTTTTATCCCTGGTTTAATGATATTCTTAAAGCGCTGATGGCACGAACAGCTGAGTGTTTCTTGGAGATCACACCTGTCTGCAAACCGCAATTTCTTTGTCTTAGCTAAACCAACTGGAATGTAGGATAAGATAAGCAACACCACATTGCTCAGAACGCCCAGTGAATACACAAGTCAGCAGTTACAAAGGCAATGGCATTTTTAACTTCAGAAATGTATGTAGCAATCAGCTGATGCTATGATATTGAAAAGGCGATGGTGTTGTCTAAAACATTAGCTAAACAAGCAAACGTTGTTATCAGACGTGAACCTGATAATATGGTTGCATGAAGAGGATAAAGAAAACCCTAAAACAAGCGCGCGCGCACGCACACACACACACACACACACACACACACACACACACACACACACACACACACACACACACACACACACACACTGCATAAAACCCAAACAATGCAATAGCAACTGTACTGGCATAATCCTACCCCACCCCCCAAAACAAATACACAAAACAAATACACAACAACAACAAACCTGATCAGGTTCGTTATCATGTTAAGATTGAGCAGACTAATTGAAGCTTTGGTAATTAAAAAACAAGTAACATACAATAGCCAAAGCATACATGCAGACTCCAATTTACCAAAAGAAAACAATGATTCTGCACCCATATGACAGGCACAATGCGTAGCAGCTTAGACCACTATATCCCATGCCTGATGCAATCAAAAGAATGTCAACATAACAGCTCAGACCATTATATTCAATGCCTGATGCAATCAAAAGAATGTCAACGTAGCAGCTTAGACCATTATATTCAATGCTTGACGCAATCAAAAGAATGTCAAAATAACATGCTAATAACAACTTGGACCATTATATTCAATACCCATGCAATCTTGTGATTGTCAACATAGCACCTCAGACCGTCATATTCATTGCTTAATGCAATCAAAAGAATGTAAACGTAACATCTTAGACCGTTATATTCAACGCTTGATGCAATCAAAAGAATGCCAACGAAACAGCTTGGACCTATTCAGTTATATATCAATGCTTCGATGCAATCAAAAGAATGTCAACGTAGCAGCTTAGACTGATATATTCAATGCTTGATGAAATCAAAAGAATGTCAACGTAACAGCTTAGACTGTTATATTCAATGCTTGACGCAATCAAAAGAATGTCAGCATAACAGCTTAGACCGTTATATCCTATGCCTGAGGCTACGTTCACGCTAAGCCCTGCACGTTGCTGCCGGCCAGTTGCCGTAAGCTTGTCACAGCAAAACTGTGTTCACGGTGCACCGTCAAGTTTCTGTCCGGCAAATTGCTGCCACCATGCTGGGAACAACGTGGCGCCCTCCAGACAGAAGAAACGCATATTATTGTGGTGGATTTTACAGAATAGATTATTGAAACGAAATTCTTGACAATACGGTGTTCATCCCATTCATCGGAATTGCAGTGAATACGGAGAATACCATCATTTAATGTGCCAGGTGAAGAGCGATGCACAGAAATGTGTGGAATACATAAGAATGCGACCAGAGACGTTTCAAGATCTGCTTGAGCAATGCAGGGAAGATCTGACAAAGGAGTCGACAAATTTTCAGACGCCAATTTCGCCAGCGGAGCGTTTGGTTGTCAATGAGTTTATCTTCATCCATCTTGAATCAAGGGCATTTACTCTGTCCGTATTATGAAGAATACGTCCTTTGGACTGACCAGCCGTTTTTTTTGTGTACATGTGGCAAAGCAAAAAGCTGCCTGGGACAAGCCGGCGCCAGCCGGTGACTAGTGTGAATGCCTAACGCCAGCGTCCATGATGGGAAAGAAGAAAATGCTGTGCACTCCGTTTCCCGGCAGCTGACGGCGGCTGTCGTCAGCAACTTGCCAGGCTTAGCGTGAACGCAGCCTGATGCAATCAAAAGAATGTCAACGTAACAGCTTAGACCGTTTATTCAATGCCTGATCAATCAAAAGAATGTCAACTAACAGCTTAGACCGTTATATTCAATGCCTGATCCAATCAAAAGAATGTCAACGTAACAGCTTAGACCGTTATATTCAATGCCTGATCCAATCAAAAGAATGTCAACGTAACAGCTTAGACCATCATATTCAATGCTTGATCCAATCAAAAGAATGTCAAAATAACACACTAATAACAGCTTGGACCATCATCTTGAATGCTTGATGCAATCAAAAGAATGTCAAAAGTAAAAGCTTAACCGTTTATGGGGCGTTCTCTGGAGAGTGTAGTGGCTAGGTGACTACTTTCGTAGCCTTATATTCAAACTAGATAAATCCTATACTCTTTTGCCTGTTTGCCAATTAATGTATATATATCAAATAAACATATTCTAAAAAAAACGTGTGTTTGTTGATTGTGTTGTTAGCTTATTTGATGTTATGTTCGAAAAAGTCCAGCTCAGGCTGTACCTGATTTGTGACATGCTGACAGTAGGCCAAGTCAAACCATTGTTGCTGTTTATCAACACTTTGACTCCCGCACCCTATCCACCAACTGCAAAAACTTAACCTTTTGACTCCCTCACCCCCTCCACCAGCTTCCTGTAGGAACCTGGTGGATAGGTGAGGGAGTCAAAGGGTTAAGTTTTTGTTTCGATAGCATGTTGCCGATGCAAAATGCTAGTGGACAGGGTGCGGGAGTCAAAGGGTTAAAGACACATTCCTAATAATAATTGTTTTGGGTATGTGTGGTATATATATGGCTTTTATGCAATGTGTGAAAAATAATGATCATGCAGTATTATGTAAGCGATTTTGCAACCAAAAAGGTTCAGCGGTAGCATCGCTTCGTTACTCTGGATCATGCAGAAATAGATTTGGTATCCCCGAACATGTGTCAACAATGTGTTTGGAACTACTTACACTGGAGGATTCTCAGGCATTTAGAGTTCCTACGCAGCATATCTTTTTTACAACTGCAGACTTGCAGACATGACTTATTCGTCATTTTAAAATCTTACCCATCATCGTTTCAAATTTTGAACGTAGCAACCAAACACATTTTCAAAATCCCTGAAGTTGACACAGAAGCCCTTGGAACTTTCTTTTCGACCTACATCTATTTTTTGATGGCGGAAAGATAACAGTGTAATCAGGTTCCTATTTCCTGTCTGATGCCGTGTGAGGATTCGCATGGAAGTCATCGTCTCACCACGTGTGTGAAATGTAGCGGCCATACATTTATTCCTTCACTGAGCATTTCAACGGTCAAGGTAAGATATATTGACCTCTGCACTCCTTCCAAAGTAGACAAAATTATAAACAATCCTCATGATAATCAAATCTGTGTAGAAATGGTTAGTCATTGGAAGATAGCATTGACAATTTTCTGAGACCCCGATTTTCCGCGCCCGTCGCGTGCATTCAGTGGTTATGTCACACTTTCACGAATGTTTTCAGAGAAAGACCCATATACTATGCCTGATGCAATCAAAAGAATGTCAACATAACACACTAATAACAGCTTGGACCATTATATTCAATTCTTGATGCAATTAAAAGAATGTCAACGTAACAGCTTAGACCGTTATATCCAATGCTTGACACAATCAAAAGAATGTCAAAATAACACACTACTAACAGTTTTGACCATTATATTCAATACCTAATGCAATCTGAAGAACGCCAACATAGCAGCTCAGACCGTTATATACAATGCTTGATGCAATCAAAAGAATGTCAACGTAACAGCTTAGACCATTATATTCAATGCCTGATTCAATCAAAAGAATGTCAACATAACAGCTCAGACCATTATATTCAATGCTTGATGCAATCAAAAGAATGTCATCGTAACAGCTTAGACTACTACATGTATATTCAACGCCTGATGCAATCAAAAGAATGTCAAAATAACAAAGTAATAACAACTTGGACCATTATATTCTATGCTTGTTACAGTAATCAAAAGAATGTCAACGTAACAACTTAGACCATTATATTCAATGCTTGATGCAATCAAAAGAATGTCAACATAACAGCTAAGACCATTATAATTTATATCCAATGCTTGATGTAATCAAAAGAATGTCAACATAACAGCTAAGACCATTATATCCAATGCTTGATGCAATCAAAAGTATGTCAACATAACAGCTAAGACCATTATATCCAATGCTTGATGCAATCAAAAGAATGTCAACATAACAGCTAAGACCATTATATTCAATGCTTGATGCAATCAAAAGAATGTCAACATAACAGCTAAGACCATTATAATTTATATCCAATGCTTGATGTAATCAAAAGAATGTCAACATAACAGCTAAGACCATTATATCCAATGCTTGATGCAATCAAAAGAATGTCAACGTAACAACTTAGACCATTATATCCAATGCTTGATGCAATCAAAAGAATGTCAACATAACAGCTAAGACCATTATATTCAATGCTTGATGTAATCAAAAGAATGTCACATAACAGCTAAGCCCATTATACCAATGCTTGATGTAATCAAAAGAATGTCAACGTAACAACTTAGACCATTATATTCAATGCTTGATGTAATCAAAAGAATGTCAACATAACAGCTAAGACCATATATTCAATGCTTGATGCAATCAAAAGAATGTCAACAAACAGCTAAGACATTATATCCAATGCTTGATGCAATCAAAAGAATGTCAACATAACAGCTCAGATGTTACATCTGATGCCTGATGTAATCAAAAAATGTCAACATAACAGCTAAGACCATTATATCCAATGCTTGATGTAATCAAAAAAATGTCAACATAACAGCTCAGACTGTTACATCTGATGCCTGATGTAATCAAAAAAATGTCAACCATAACAGCTAAGACTGTTACATCTGATGCCTGATGCAATCAAAAATGTCAACTAACAGCTAAGACCATTATATCCAATGTTGATGTAATCAAAAAAATGTCACATAACAGCTCAGACTGTTACATCTGATGCTGATGTAATAAAAAAAATGTCAACATAACAGTTTAGACTGTTACATCTGATGCTTGATGTAATCAAAAAATGTCAACATAACAGCTAGATCATTATATTCAATGCTTGATGCAATCAAAAAAATGTCAACATAACAGCTAAGACCATTATATCCAATGCTTGATGCAATCAAAAGAATGTCAACATAACAGCTAAGATCATTATATTCAATGCTTGATGCAATCAAAAGAATGTCAACATAACAGTTTAGACTGTTACATCTGATGCTTGATGCAATCAAAAGAATGTCAACATAACAGTTTAGACTGTTACATCTGATGCTTGATGCAATCAAAAGAATGTCAACATAACAGCTAAGACCATTATATCCAATGCTTGATGTAATCAAAAAATGTCAACATAACATTTAGACTGTTACATCTGATGCTGATGTAATCAAAAAAATGTCAACATAACAGTTTAGACTGTTACATCTGATGCCTGATGTAATCAATAAAATGTCAACATAACAGTTTAGACTGTTACATCTGAATGCCTGATGTAATCAAAAAAATGTCAACATAACAGTTTAGACTGTTACAATCTGATGCTTGATGTAATCAAAAAATGTCAACGTAACAGTTTAGACTGTTACATCTGATGCCTGATGCAATCAAAAAAATGTCAACGTAACAGTTTAGACTGTTACATCTGATGCCTGATGTAATCAAAAAAATGTCAACGTAACAGTTTAGACTGTTACATCTGATGCTGATGTAATCAAAAAAATGTCAACGTAACAGTTTAGACGGTTACATCTGATGCTTGATGTAATCAAAAGAATGTCAACATAACAGCTAAGACCATTATAATATATCCAATGCTTGATGTAATCAAAAAATGTCAACATAACAGTTTAGACTGTTACATCTGATGCCTGATGTAATCAAAAAAATGTCAACGTAACAGTTTAGACTGTTACATCTGATGCCTGATGTAATAAAAAAAAATGTCAACATAACAGTTTAGACTGTTACATCTGATGCCTGATATAATCAAAATAATGTCAACATAACAGTTTAGACTGTTACATCTGATGCCTGATGTAATCAAAAGAATGTCAACATAACAGTTTAGACTGTTACATCTGATGCCTGATGTAATCAAAAGAATGTCAACATAACAGTTTAGACTGTTACATCTGATGCCTGATGTAATCAAAAGAATGTCAACATAACAGTTTAGACTGTTACATCTGATGCCTGATGTAATCAAAAGAATGTCAACATAACAGTTTAGACTGTTATGTCCAATGCCTCAGGCCAGTCAGGGAATCAAAGGCACGTACCCCCTCCCTTTCTTTTACGCAGTCTGCACCAAAGTGGTGAATGAAAATGCATATATACAGTCAGGTCTTTAAAACAGCATATTTTTAAAACCTATAGTGTTTAAACCTACTAACACGTTCAATGTGTCATCAGAATTGATTTATAAGGATTTATGGACAAAGGTCAAGACATCCCCATTCACAGTTTTTGACATTTTGGTCACATTGGGTAAAAAAAAAATCCCATCATGTCTATATCTTTAACACAATAGCAACTTCATTTCACCTAACCAGTTGTCCAAAGCAGGTGAGTTTGACAAATGGGGACATACTGCGACATACTGACACATTGTGTTCTCTCTCTCTCTCTCTCTCTGGTACAGTCAAAGGCTTACAAAACCAGTTAAATGTCTTAAAGGAAGAATCGGATCGACTAGCTTTAATAGTTAACATGGATAAAACTAATATTATGATTTTCAGGAAGGGTGGACATTTATCAAAACACGAAAAATGGTTCTATGGAATTAACGAGGTTAAAGTTGTTAATTCTTATAAATACTTTGGAATGATATTTTCGACAAAATTAAGTTTAAATTATGCATGGGAAGAATCTTGTAATAAAGGGAAAAAAGGTGTTATTGAAATTCTAAAATCCTTACGGAAGCTCAATTCTATTGATTGTAATTTATATTGGAAAATGTTTGATACACAGATAGAACCTTTACTTACATATGCAGCTGAAGTATGGGGTCTTACTGTAAATCCACATATGGAAAAAGTGCATACATATGCTATAAAACGTTTTTTGGCTGTACCAATTCACTCTTCTAATACTGTTTTATATGGAGAAACTGGAAGATATCCTTTATACATTAGAACCTTTGTGAAGAGTATTAAATACTGGTTGAAATTGTTGAGGCTTCCACAATCTCGGTTATGTAAACAGGCATATGAAATGATGGTTACTCAAATGGAAATAGGAAAACAGAACTGGGCCTATCAGGTAAAAAAAGGCTTTTATCAGAACTTGGGTTTGGAATCGTGTGGTTGTCCCAGGGAGTAGGAAATGAGTGTCAGTTTATTAATGAATTTAAAGACAGGCTTATTTGTTCGTTTAAACAAAATTGGCACTCAGATATGGAAAACAAAGAAAAATATAGTTGGTTCTTCTCATTTAAAGATGTTTTTCAAACCGAAAAATATCTCAGTGTTGTTACAGATAAATGGCAAAGAACTAATTACGCAAGATTAAGATTAAGAACACTTGGTTTCAATGCAAATAAAAATTCGTTTCAACCTGGGACGTCCACAGTATATCCTTGCTCCTTATGTGGAAACAATGTCGATAATGAAAAACACTTTTTATTCCAATGCCAAATTTTTGACACAATACGTGGAAAATGCAAAGTTTTTGAATCCGACATGGCCAAAAGACAAGATGTTGTATCTATTTTGTCGTCTGATGACGAAGTCATAATCAAATCAGTGGCACTATACATTGCGGAAGCACAAAAAATAAGACATAAACACTTACAAGCCCGACAATAGTGCTAGACAATATCATACTGGGATTAATTTAATCTCTTTTGACTGACGTGGGCTATATCACGTTAACTCCAAAAGAAGCCGCTTTATTATAGATTCTGTTTTGTAAAGAGCTGTTTTCATTTGCTTTATTTTGCTTTGTTTGCCGATAATTTAAGAGTAGCTAATAATATGAAACTAATGGTATATTTGTAGAATATGTTAAAAGTAGATATTGAAAGGATATATAGACACTTAAGGGTTTACTATACATGTTAACAAAAAAAAACAAAAACAAAAAAACAACAACAAAAATAAAATAAAAGGCATAGTGATGTCCCTTGGTAACAGAGTATTATGGGGCAGTTATGTGAAGATTATATTATTATCACTAAATGTAACGGTTTGGGTGGTCTAGCCCAGATGTTTCATCATATTACAGTTTTGATGTGTGTGTGTGCGTGCGCACGAGCGCGCGCCCGCATGTGAGTGTATATGGTGCGTGTGTGTGTGTGTGGGTGTGGGTGTGTGAAAAAGATTTTGGTTTGCCTAAACCTAGACAAATTATTGGCCTGAATGTAGGAACACTGTTCTGGTTTTTTTTTTTTTTTTTGTTGCATTATGTAGTACTGATAAAATGGATGATTGTTCATTATATATGATTTGAATATGTTCGACTGTTCAAGGAATGGATGTTCGATATTTTTTTTGATTATGCGTGAAGAATTTGCGCACATGCAAAGAGTGGATTATGTGTCGCACTACTGGAAAATTGTTATCCCCCTTGTCAAAAGACCTTTTCGGGTAATGACAATAAACAGTTTCAGTTTCAGTTTCTCTCTCTCTCTCTCTCTCTGCGCAAGTGACGAAAACCTTTCACATTTTCTAGATGTAATAGTTAATACTGATAAAAGTACAATATTTTTTAACAATAGCAGGAAGACATGAAAACAAGATTTTGAGAAATATTTACACACACACACAAAGCCTATGGTAATACATTTTAAAAATAGTGCAGTTTACAATCATAGCGAAATGTTACAAATCGGCTTGTTAGTCATGTAAACAAAAAAAGCAACTGCATTTCACAACTGCATGTTTGGGAAAAGGCCGTCATCATTCATTCAGTTGCTATTCTGTTGTTGGAATGTGAAGAAATATTTACAAACCAAACCAAAGAAAAAGCCTATGGTAATACATTAAGAAAACAATGCAGTTTACAAATATAGCAAAATAAAAATCGGTTTGTTAATCATGTAACAAAACAAAACAAAAACAACTGCATTTCACAAATGTACATTTGGAAAAAGGCCATCGTCATTCATTCAGTTGCCATTTTGTTGTTGGAACTTAAAGGGAGACTATTTCAACTGGATCTCACAGAAAGGGTGGGGGAGGAAGAAGAAGAAGAAGAAAAGATGGAGAGGGAGGGAGGGTGGGAGACACAGAAAGAGACAGAGAAAGAAAACAGTTCTGCATGTTTCTCATCACTTTTTTTGTTTTTGTTTTATTTTTTAACCAAAGCTGAGTCAAATGTATTTAAGTGAGTAATCAAGAACCCACAAACCTGACTTGGGCTAGATTAGATCTTGTCGCTCTTTAAATAGTGACCTAGAATGTCAAATCAGTGTTGACATTAAACACACAACGACATATAGCCAATCCTTAATACACAAAAATTATACGATCTCTAGTACCCAAAAGACACTGAGCACGTACAGTGACCTGAAACACATGACAGGATGTCAACAAGGATTTTACAGCTGTTTCTGGATACAGCTGTCTCTGGACAGAGCTATTTCTGGATACAGCTGTTTCTGGACACAGCTATTTCTGGACACAACTGTTTCTGGACACAGCTGTTTCTGGATACAGCTGTTTCTGGACACAGCTATTTCTGGACACAGCTGTTTCTGGACACAGCTATTTCTGGATACAGCTGTTTCTGGACACAGCTGTTTCTGGATACAGCTGTTTCTGGACACAGCTATTTCTGGACACAGCTGTTTCTGGATACAGCTGTCTCTGGACAAATAAGGCCCAATTTCATTCATTGTTGCAGCTAGTTGTGGCATCCCTAAAGTTTCCAAGTGTATGGTGGCTCAATTCTGGCTAAACAAACATTCACAGATTCTTGGGTTTACTCTTAGACGAACACTCATCAAAACTGGTACAAAGGTAAAACCTGATGAGGACAAATTATTGCATTTATGTACAATAAATGCACATAATTCTTTCGTTTCGTTCAGTTCAATAGTCACCAAAAATAAAAATGGTAAATGGAACATTTGATGGCTATTTATAGATGAATCTGTACCATTTTTGATACGGACGCCAAAGTGAGCAAGGACACCTGATATGTAGATTTGAATCGGCATGATCCAGTCATGATATGTTCATTGGAATTAGCACGATTCTGAGTCGCAAGAAGTAATAAAAATTACTTTCCACACACACGCGCGCGTGCATGCGCGCACACACAGACACACACTGAGCAAGCTTTGCATCAGACAAATAATAAAGCTGGTTTGCCAGGCAGGAGTTACGAAACATCCACCCTCATATTGAAGCATTACATTAAAATGTCTGCATGGAATCCAAAATAAGTGCGACAGCCCATGTTCAAGCAAACAGGAACCAGAAAATGCGAAAATAGAATCAGAATGCTTATCTACACATGTAATGTAACCAGACAAGACAGGCACGAAATTTCGGCCACCTGGCCTTTGACAAGCGTGAATGTAAAGACACTTTACATTCCAAAAACTACTCTTAGCTAGTGCATCATTATCATAGTTTTCATAGTTTTAGCCCTGGACCCTATTCAGGATAAAACAATACCAATATACGGCATGACTACTTTTCAAATTGCGGAAGTCATCTCACTTCCCCTCTGACATCTTATTTGCCTCCCCTCTCCCCATTTCTTACCATTACCCACAAACATATTATGATTTCACTTTAGTCCTCTTCTCCCACTGGATGAAGAAGCAGGGAGTGTTTCAGTTTTTTTCCTCCTAATATTTGTATTTGGTGTTTGTTCATTTGTAATCTTACATTCACGCTTGACAAAGGCCAAGTTGGCAGAAAATTTGCGCCAGTCTTGTCTGGTTATATTAAATGCGCATTCTGGTTCATGTCTGCTTGGAGTGAGCATGATCTGAAGCGCTGGTCCAATTAACAGTGGCAGAGCTGGTCATGCTGCTTTTCTTTTTGTTGTGTCTGCACCTAAGGCAAACGATAACAATGATAGCAATCAACACTGCCAGCCCAGCTACGCTAGACCCAACAATAGCAGCTATCAGACTATTGTCATTGGGCCTCTCTGTCGTCGTAGTTGACCTGTCTGGTGTCAGTGTCGGTGTGTCCGTTGGCACTGATCGCTG